>CM035409.1:175917638-176412638 GCA_020310875.1 Ceratopteris richardii
TCATCGTGAAGAACTTTGTTTCGGGGCTAAGAGGAACACTTTGGGGTTCTCAACAGCTTATAACAGGCTGTTTCCAAGTGTTTTACAGGTATAAACAGGTGTTTCACATGTCATAACACCAATACATAGGTCTAACACCTTATGTACTGATTTGTGGCAAAAAAAATTGCTTATGTACAGCAAACTGTCGTGTTTTTATGAGATTTTCAAAAATTCTGAAGTAAAATTTGGGGCTTTTGCTCCTATTTGGCTCTAAAGGCTGCGTTATAGCCTTATGTATGCATATTGAGGTCAAAAGAAGTCAAAATTGTTGATTTTTAGCGCATATTTGCTTGCTGTAATTTTCTACAGAAATTTTCAGATTTTAATTTTGTGCTCCAATTGGCTCAATTTTGCTCCATTTTGCTCCTACAGCTGTTTGAAGCCATTGTGCACTACTTTTAGAGGTTGTATCCTGTTTTTGGTGCATTTTACCCAAATTTTCAGCACATTAACTTCTTATTTGTGCAACCATGGCATCTTCATCCTCAGACATGAAGAATCTTTTTGAGATTTGCTGCTTCGAGGGCATATGATTTGATCTTTGGAAGGAGCGAATCCAATTCTCTTCCTCAAAGATTGTGACAGGGCATTGGACGCAAGAAAGCCGAAAGCTATTTCAAATGATATGTGGCATAATTTGAATAGAAAGGCAGTCACTTACATAAAAATGGCCGTGTCTGATGACATTTTTGTAGACCTCAAGGGCATTACTACAACTTTAGAGTTATGGGCCAAGCTCAAGGCCACTTATGAGAACACCACACTTGTTAATCAGGTACATCTGACGAGGAAATTAGTTGGCATGCAGGTGGACGAGTCAAAGAGCGTTGCAGAGCACTTGTCTCATTTTACAGGTACTCTATCACAGTTGCAGGACTCAAGGATGCCTCCCTTTTACGATAAGCTGAAAGTTATTTTTCTGCTTATGACACTTCCTGATTCTTGGGAGACCTTGGTGGTCTCATTATAGTGATCTAATTGATGCTTTATTGACTGCAAATGATGCATTATCCCGGACATGGATTGTTGATTCACGTGCTTCGTTTCATGTGACTCCTGTCAAGGAGTGTTTTGTTACTTTTCATGCGGGAAGCCATGGCCATGTATACCTAGGGAATAATCATGCATGTCATGCATGTCCCATTGAAGGTATTGGCACTGTGCATCTTTCAACAGATGGCATATGGGATAAATGAGCTGGTCCTGCACAATGTGAGATATGTACGAGGAATCAAGAAGAGTTTGCTCTCTGTTGTGCAAATGGATATGCATGGTCACAAAGTTTTATTTGAAAGAGGCTCATGGAAGATGACGAAAGGGTCACGGCTGATTGTTGAAGGCACGAAAAGGGGAACTTTGTATTGCTTGCATGGAAAGGCCTTGTCTGGTAAATTCATTGCATTGGGTGAGATTAATTCTCATATAGAATTGTGGCATAAAAGACTTGGCTGTATGAGCCAAAAGGATCTATCCAAACTTTGTAACTTGAAGAAGTTTGATGTTAAAGGCACCAAGCTAGATTTTTGCAAGTGAAAAGTTCTTATTACTTTGGTGTGTTTTGTAAGTCTTCTATATTAGATCTTGTCCATTTTGACATATGTAGCATGCCCACCAAATCTATGGGGGGTGCTTTATATTTTATTTCCTTTGTTGATGATTTTACTAGGAAAATTTGGGTGCAGCTACTCAAATCAAAAGATGAAGTGTTTGTTGTGTTTAAGAGATTTCATGCATTTGTGACTACCCAAATAGGTAGAAAGCTAAAATGCTTACGTACGCATAATGGGGGTGAGTTCACAAGTGCTGAATTCAAAACTTTTTGTGAAAATCTGGGCATAAAGAGGGAGCTTATTGTTCCACAACCCCTCTTCTAATGGTGTGGCTGAAAGGTATAATTGGACTCTTTGTGAGAGGGTGAGATGCATGCTGTCCACAACTAATCTCCCTCATGTTTTTTGAGGAGAGGCTCTTAAAACTGCAGTACATATATGCAATCGATCCCCTCACATGTCCTTGAAAGGTGACATCCCTGAAAAGGTTTGGTCTTGCAAACTTGCTTCATATGATCACTTACGCGCCTTTGCCTATGAAGCTTTTGTACACATAAGGCCTGAGTTGAAGAGTAAACTTGATGCCAAATCCATTAAAAGCCTCTTCATGGGATATGGTGAAGAAGGTGAAATGGGTTATAGAATATGGTTACCTCAGCTGAAAAGGGTCATACGCAGCTGGGATTTTGTTTTTAATGAGGCAAGGAAGCTACAAAGTAATGTTGCCTTGAAACATGACCATAAAAAGGTCACATTTCAGCAAGACCAAACACATGTTAGGCCTATTTCAGACCCTTGGGATGCACCACATACGGCTGAAAATGTAGACAATCCAGTGGTTTTTGAACCAGATGATGTTGGACAGCAAGAAGAGGCTCGGAGGGCATATGAAGCCACCTATTCATGCTGCAAACAGGGCTGGAAATGATGTAACAACAATGAAGTTGATGTGCCTACTGTTGTAGATCCATTACCGGGTAATGTGGATCATTGGGTAAGAAGATCTACACGTCCTAAGAGGCTAGTGAATAGATATGACCCCTCTATACATTACGTTATGTTATGAGATGAGGGTGAGCCTCTTACTTATAAAGAGGCAAAGCTATGTGAGCACAAGAAGAAGTGGGAGTCAGCCATGCAGGAAGAGATAAAGGCCTGGCAGGCAGATGATACTTGGGATTTGGTTGAGTTGCCCAAAGGAAGGAAGGCAATTCCCAACAAGTGGGTGTACAAAATCAAAACTGTTGATGGCAAACCCAAGTATAAGGCAAGGCTGGTTGCTAAGGGATATGCCCAAAAAGAGGCATTGATTTCCAAGAGGTGTTCTCTCCAGTGGTTAAAATGACCACATTACGTGTGTTGTTTGCTCTCACATTAGGTGGAATTATTTGAAATGGATGTTAAAACAGCCTTTTTGCATGCTGATTTAGACGAAGAGCTGTACATGAAACAGCCAGAAGGATATGCCATTCCTGGAAAAGAGCATCTAGTATGCAAGCTGAAAAGGAGCTTATATGGGCTGAAACAGCCCCCAGACAATGGTATAAGAAGTTTGATGCATTTATGCTCAAACATGGGTTCAAAAGAAGCCATGCAGACCACTGTTTGTACACGAAAAAGGATGAAGGTGGCAGCCCAATTATTCTTGTACTAATACGAAAAAAGGATGAAGGTGGCAGCCCAAAAAAGGATGAAGGTGGCAGCATATGTAGATGATATGCTACTGGCTGGGAAGAAAAAGAGAACACTGAATGCTCTAAAACAGATGCTGAACTCTGCATTCTCAATGAAAGACCTTGGGGAAGCTGAGCATATTCTTGGTATGCGAATAAAAAGGGATAGGCAGCAGGATACTTTGCATTTATCCCAAGAAAAGTACATTGAAAAAGTGCTGGACAGATTTAATGTGGCTGATGCTAAGGCTCTTGGAGTGCCATTGCAGCCACATGTTAAGCTTTCCAAGGATGACTGTCCCAATTATGATGATGCTGCCAATTACATGAAGAGTGTTCCATATGCATCAGCTTGTGGTTCACTTATGTATGCCACTCGGCCAGACATTGCTCATGCAGTGGGAGTTGTTCTAGGTTCATGGCTAATCCTGGTAGAGCTCATTGGGAGGCAATCAAATCTATCTTTAGATATTTGAAAGGAACTAAAAACAAATGCCTCAGTTATGGAAAGGACCCATTAGAGCTAAAGGGATTTTGTGATTCGGACATGGAAGGTGATATGGATACACAGAAATCCACAAGTGGCTATGTTTTTACTCTTGGAGGTGGTGCTGTATCATGATGCTCTATCATGGTGGAGCAGACTGCAAAAGATTGTTGCTTTGTCTACTACTGAGGCTGAATATATTTTAGCCACTGAGGCTTCCAAGGAAGCAATATGGTTAGCATGTCTTTGCTATGAGTTTGGTTTGCGTGACATAGCATCTATGCGTGGTTGTGATAGCCAGAGTGCCATGTCTTTGGCAAAGAACTCCATGTTCCATGCACGCACAAAACATATTGATGTGCGATATCACTTCATTCGAGAAGTACTTGAGGATGGCGTTATCACATTGGTTAAAGTCCATACATCACAGAACCCTGCAAATGTTCTCACTAAGTGCTTACCCAAAGCACAACATCAGTTATGTATACAGATGGTGGGAGTCACTTAGCTTAAAGGCTCCATTTATGCCTTTAAGTGGAAGGTTGTTTGGGTAGAGTCCTAAATGACCCCTTTATAGTGTAAACATGTGTATAGGCCTATTGATAAAGGCTATGTCATTTATTCTTTATTTTTTGGGCAAAGTTCAATGTGAACTTGGCTAGCCCTAATAGGGTTGTATATAACATAACTTAATAACACTTTTTGGCTCTCTCACTCTTAGAGAAGCCTCTCCAAAGCTTGTCGACTACCTCTCTCCCTCTATCTAGCAATTGTGCCTCCATTCCAGTCGAGCATCTCCACTTCTAAGGCACCTGGCACATACACACGTCCTCTACCCCTCGAGCACCATATCCAAACCCTTTCAACTAATAGATCTTTTATTTGGAACACTACTAGCCCAATGTGCATCGATGTATGCATGAACGTGCCATTCTACATCAGCTTAATAAAACAATGCATAATCCATGTAGAGTGCATCTCAAAATATTTAAATGTGGTTTCTTGGAACTTGCATAAAGTGATTCTCAAGCCCCACAATGTACCTTAAATGAGGCCTTGTGATTGTGAGATGTATTAAACTTCCTACAATTCTCTTGTACATAGTAGCATTTTTCAATGCTTCATGTGAGGTAGCATCTTCAAAGTATGATCTAATGACATGAACTCGGCTCACATTCTGTTATACCATACTTTTGAAGCATACTCAAGGCATATTGCCTTTGGGACATCCATATACCTGTTTCTATATGTATAAATTTTATGTCCAAAAAGTAATGCGACACACAAAGACCTTTCATATCAAATTCTTGCATAAGAGTTTGCTTTACCTCTTTACTATTTTCTTCATTATCACCACCTACAATCAAGTCATCAACTTAAATAACCACAATTATGATGCCATCATCAACCTTCCATCATCAACCTTCCTTGCATATAATGAGTGATCTGCATTACACTTAGAAAATCCAATCGAAGTTAAATAATCATCTTAGAAAATCCAATGGAAGTTAAATAATCATCTGTAATCCTTGCATGCCAAGCACGACAGGCTGGTTTAAGGCTTAAGCCCATACCAAGCTTTTTTCAACTTGCAAACATATTCAACATATTCAAGATGCTTTGAATCCTCATATCCTTGTGGTTGGTCCATGTATACTTCTTCTTGCAACTCACTATGTAAGAAAACATTCTTCATATCCATTTGATGCAAAATCCATCCTTTTGCTATAGCCAATGAACCAAGTGCTCGAACAGTAGCCATTTTAGCTACTAGGCCGAAAGTTTTCTCATAATCAATACCATATGTATGAGCATATCCTTTTGCTACCAATCATGTTTTATCTCTGCTTATGCTACCATACGCATTATGCTTTACCTTCTTAACCCACTTGGAGCCTATGGATCTCTTTCCTTGTGGCAATGGAACCAACTTCCATGTTTCATATTCATAAAGTGCAACCATCTCTTCGTCCATAGCTTTCTCTCAATCTGCATTTCCAATTGCATCTTCAAAACAAGAAGGTTCAACATCTTGTATTACCTTCGTCATGTGCACAATGACGAGCCATGTAGCTATCATATGTTTATCATTGCATTGAATTCCACATACTTCCAAATCATTTTGGTCCTGGGTCACGTCTTCTTGTTGTATCATCTACATGTGCCTTTCTTACTCTTGGAGTCTTCACATAGGGCAATCCAAGTTCCTCGTCAAGGCTCTTATCTCAACTACTTGATTTTCCATCAATGTTTTCAAAACTTGTAGATGTTTTATTACTAGTAGAAATCTTTTCTTTGCCTATCTTGGATGTAGTCGTTGAATTTGCTGAATTGAAATTTCCACGCAATCTTTCACTCCATGGGTTTGAGTTGGAACTATTGCTAGGTGACCCATCTGCACCACTCAAAACTTGAGATTCTTGACTTGAGTTTTTAGCATTTCCTTTGTCATTTGAGTCAACATTAAGTCCTTTTGCATCTGCATAAAAGCTTGCCATTTCATCAAATACCACATCTCTGCTTAGCTTCATCGGGCATGTGATGGGGTCGTAGCATTTGTATCCCTTTTGCTCAAGGAGTACCCATTAAAGATACATTTTTGTGCTTTTGGATCAAGCTTCATCCTCAACTAATGGATATGACATAAAAGTTGCAACCTCCCATAGATCTGGTCTTTGTAGGATCCCAAACATCTATATGTCTATCTCTAGCACATTCTCACTAACAAACTTGTTATGTGGAAATGATGCCTTGACTCTTTACCAAATTGACATGCTTCATACACATGCATCTCTACAAACTTGGATTTGGTAATCCGTTGACAAGCTCGTTTACTTACATCAAATTCAGTCTCTTCAATTTTCATGTCCATTTGCATGTGTCATATCTCTATGTAAACAATAACACTTGCACCTTTTGCAAACATGGATGCATTCATTTCAAGGATTTTCACATTCAAAGTAAACATCGTGCCCACTTTGTTCATTTGACGATGGGCCTTCCGCTCTATTTGTACTCTTCTACATATAAACTATCAGAATTGAACTTAACTTGTAATCCTTGTTCAACCATTTGCCCAACAAAAACTAGGTTCTTTGTTATATTAGGAATATACAATACATCAGCAAGATGTTTCACATTCCCATCCTCAATGAACAATGCTATGTTTTATATATGCTCGGTAGGATGTGTTGAATCATCACCTATTTCAACAAATTCAAGAACTATTAATTTTTGCAAACTATTAAATCATTTTGCATGGTTGGACATGTGATTTGACGCACTTGAATCAACATGTGTGACATTACGATTCGATTTTGAAACATCGGAAGACTTCTTTGAATCATGTGCTCTTGTGGATGCATGGTTGATTTATTACTTTTTGTTATTTCGATTGTTCAATTTGCAATCACATCCAAAGTGACCAAGTTTACTGCGATTCCTGAAAGAGGCCGCAGAGAGCTACGTCATGATGTGCTAAGTTGCTCCAAACGCCAAGGGAGTGGGCTGCTGCGCGAGGAAAGAGAAAGTAGAGAGAGAAACCTGCGCAGAAATTTGGAGAAAAAGATGGAGAAGCTGAAGTTGAAGAAGTCCCAATTAAGTTATGAGAGATTTGGGACCAAGTCTTATTGATAAGTGACTTTTAGGTCATTTGGGCATGTTCACACATGGCCAATAGCCAAAAGTCATAAAAATAATGTAAATGCCTATAACTCCCCAATTTGGGGTCCAAAAAATATAACTAAAATATGTCTGGAAAGCCCTCGAAGAGAGCTTTCAGATGGAAGGTCAAAATATACAAAAGGAGAGTCCTTGGGGCCTTTATCCCCAACAACCTCCCACTTGAAGGACCAAGGAGGCTCCTTTAAACTAAGTAACTCCCACCATCTGTATACATAGCTGATGTTGTGCCTTGGGTAGACACTTCGTGAGAGCATCTGCAAGATTCTGTGAAGTATTGACCTTGATCAAAGTGATCCGGCCATCCTCTAACATCTCTCTGATGAAATGGTATCTCACATCAATATGCTTTGTGCGAGCATGAAACATGGCATTCTTTGCCAAACATATGGCACTCTGGCTGTCGCATCCAAGAACAGGTCGGTGCCTCTTCAGGCATCCCAAACTCATTGCAGAGGCAGGCTAACCAAATGGCTTCTTTGGAAGCCTCTGTGGCTGAAATATATTCAGCCTCTGTAGTAGATAGTGCAACTATCCCCTGAAGTCTAAAGCACCATGAAATAGTTCCACTTGCAAGGATGTATACATAGCCACTTGTGGACTTGTGTGTGTCCACATCACCTTCCATGTCTGGATCATAAAATCCTTTTAACTCCAATGGACCCTTTCCATAACATAAGCATTTACTTTTGGTCCCTTTCAAATATCGCAAGGTAGATTTGACTGCTTCCCAATGAGCTCTACCAGGATTAGCCATGAACCTGCTAACAACTCCCACTGCATGAGCAATGTCTGGCCGAGTAGCAACCATAGCATACATAAGTGAACCACAAGCTGATGCATATGGAACACTCTTCATGTAATTGGCTGCATCATCATTGTTGGGACAGTCATCCTTGGAAAGCTTAACATGTGGCTGCAATGGCACTCCAAGAGAGGCTTAGCATCAGCTACATTAAATCTTTCCAGCACTTTCTCAATGTACTTTTCTTGGGATACCTGCAAAGTATGCTGCTGCCTATCCCTTTTTATACGCATACCAAGAATATGCTCAGCTTCCCCAAGGACTTTCATTAAGAATGCAGAGTTCAGCTGCTGTTTGAGAGCTTTCAGAGTGCTCTTTTTCTTCCCAGCCAGCAGCATATCATCTACATACAACACAAGAATAATTGGGCTGCCATCTTCATCCTTTTTGGTGTCCAAACAGTGATCTGCATGGCTTCTTTTGAACCCATGTTTGAGCATAAATGCATCAAACTTCTTATACCATTGTCTGGGGGCCTGTTTCAGGCCATATAAGCTCCTTTTCAGTTTGCATACCAGATGCTCTTTTCCAAGAATGGCATATCCTTCTGGCTGTTTCATGTACAGCTCTTCGTCTAAATCACCATGCAAAAAGGTTGTTTTAACATCCATTTGGAATAATTTCAAATCCAAGGGAGCTGTGAGAGCAAACAACACACGTAAAGTGGTCATTTTCACCACTGGAGACAACACTTCTTGGAAATCAATGCCCTCTTTTTGGGCATATCCCTTAGCAACCAGCCTTACCTTATACTTGGGTTTGCCATCAATAGTTTTGATTTTGTACACCCACTTGTTGGGAATGGCCTTCCTTCTTTTGGGTAACTCAACCGAATCCCAAGTATGATTTGCATGCAAGGCCTTTATCTCTTCTTGCATGGCTAACTCCCACTTCTTCTTGTGCTCACATAGCTTTGCCTCTTCATAAGTAAGAGGCTCACCCTCATCTGATAACATAATATAATGTATAGAGGGATCATATCTATTCACTGGCTTCCTAGGACGAATAGATCTTCTTACCCAATGATCCACATTACCAGGCAATGGATCTACATTAGGAGGTACATTAACTTCTTCATTGTTAACGGACTGTTGTACATCATTTCCAGCCCTGTTTTCAACATGAGTAGGTGGCTGCATATGCCCTTCAGGAGCCTCATCTTGCTGTCCATTATCTTCTGGCTCAAAAACCACCGGAACATCAATATTTTCAGTCCTTTGTGGTGCATCCTCAGGGTCAAAATTGGGCCTAACAGGTGGCTGGTCATGCTGAAATCTGACCCTTTTATGGTCATCTCTTGAGGCACTATTGTTTTGAAGCAGCCTCGCCTCATTAAAAACAGCATCCCGGCTGTGTACAACTTTCTTGAGCTGAGATATCCAAATTCTGTAGCCCATCTCACCTTCTTGACCATATCCCATGAAGAGGACTTTTATGGACTTAGCATTGAGTTTGTTTCTCAGCTCATGCCTTATATGCGCAAAAGCCTTGCAACCAAAGACACATAAGTGATCATATGAAGCAGGTTTGCGAGACCAAAACTCTTCAAGGATGTCACCTTTCAAAGACATGTGAGGGGATCTATTGCATATATGTACTGCAGTTTTGAGTGCCTCTCCCCAAAATCCATGAGGGAGATTACATGTGAACAGCATGCGTCTCACCCTCTCACAAAGTGTCCTATTATAGTGTTCAGCCACACCATTAGAAGAGGGGCTGTATGGAACTGTAAGCTCCCTCTTAATGCCCAAATTTTCACAAAATTTCTTAAATTTAGCACTTGTGTACTCACCCCCATTATCTGTATGTAGGCATTTCAGCCTTTTACCTGTTTGGGTGGTCACAAATGCATGAAAACGCTTAAATGCAGCAAATGCTTCATCCTTAGACTTAAGCAATTGAACCCAAATTTTTCTAGAGAAATCATCAACAAAAGAAATGAAATACAAAGCACCCACCATAGATTTGATAGGCATGCTACATACATCAGAATGAACAAGATCAAGTACACAAGACTTACGAGACACACCAGAGTAAAAGGAACGTTTCACTTGCTTTCCATATTGACATTCATTACAAAAATCAAGCTTTGTGCCTTTCGCATCAAGCTTCTTTAAGTTACAAAGCCTAGTGAGACCCTTTTGGCTCATATGGCCAAGTCTCTTATGCCAACTCCATATGAGTGTTGGAAGTCAATGTACATTTGGTACATTTCCAGCAAATCATTTTTGGACTTAGCATTTTTGTACAGTTTGGGTAAAACTTTTTTAGGCTAGATAGATAGAGCTTGGTGAGAGCTATCTAGTGGTTTGCTTCATTTCTTCATCAAACGTCAGAACAGGGAGATAATCCAAACCCTAATTCAGCCCAAAAATGAAGAAAAGAAGGTTTCAAGGTCCAAACACCAAAAAGCAAGTTCATAAGTGATGTGGGTACAAAAACACTTCAAATTCAGCGATCGTAAATTTTAAAATATAAAAAGCAAAATCAAACTTAAAAAATAACGATTGGGGCTTTAAGAAAAGCGATCGTAGGTTTTTTAATTTGCGCATGATTTTTTTCGCTATTCAATCATTGAAGATATATTTGGAGATGCTCAACTATATAAGGAGCATATAGTCACACTCTTGGATAATTCATAAGTTGAAGACTTGTTGTTCTGAAGCTTTGGAGGTGCAGTTTTGGTGAAGGAGAGGTTACTCTCTTGGAGCAAGAGGTCTTCTACAAGGTGGTTGCAGCTATCTTTTGTAAGTTAGCCTTATATTCTGTTTTTAGGGTTTTTGTACCCTAATTTCAGAATTAGGGTTTGCTGATTTTCAGATTTGTTGCACTATTTTGTGAGAATTAGGTTCGCTTCGTTGCTCATACACTTCACACACACTCAGATTATAACAACATAATCTGAATTGTGTATCATCATCTTCTTGGCTATTCCTCCATTAGTGAGTGCACCACATCATATGGTTGAGTAGTACTCCCATGTTGTAATTTGGACATCTATTTTTTAGTGAGTAAGCATCAAACTTACATTCCCTATCCTTGCCTCAAGATCTCTTTCTTTCTATCTCTCACTTATCATCTTAATTAATTAAGTTTGTATTCTCAAAAGGTTTTAGTATTGGACCGATCGTGGGGCCCCAAATTCCAACACTTGGTATGGGAGCATAATTGACAATACACACTTAGTTAAGATGAGTGAGATTAGAATTGAGATTGAGGACAAGTTGGATGGATCTTCTAATTATCCCATGTGGAGTTTCATGATGATGAATATTTTGGTGACAAAGGATTTATGGAGTATCGTCAATGGATCCTTAACAAGACCCAAATGAGAAGGCGAAGAAGGAGCTACAGAAGCTTCAAGAGGTATCGGAATTACTATTCTAGAACCAACTGAAGAAGAGGTAACCACTTCGACATCCAGAGTCACAAGTAGGTCTTTACCTACAGTTACTCCTAGTGAAGATCAGGCAAGATGGGATTCTAGAGATGCTTTAGCACTTTCATTCATAGCAATGAGTGTTAAAAAGCATATTCTACCATAGATCAGATCGTGCAGAAGTTCTATACAAGCTTGGTTGAAGCTTGAGAATCTTTTTCAGAGCAAAAATCCTGCTATGAAAGCTCACTTGAGGAGACAACTAGCAAATACAAGGATGAAGGCTGGTGAGTCAAATCAAACCCACATCACGAGATTCGTTGACTTGAGAGATCAACTTCTAAATGTAGGAGTTGAGAGATCTGATGAAGAAATGGTAAATACGCTGATTAATTCACTTCCTATCTCATATCGATCTTTCATAACCACTCTTACCCTTACCACAAGAGAGAGAGTTTACATTTGAAGAATTAGAGTTCTTGTTGCTTCAAGATGAAGATCCGTTGAAGGGAATGGAAGAGATTGAAGAAGCACTTTTATCTTCATCAAAGGGTAAAAAGAAGAAGAAGGAGAAGAAGGAAAAACAATCCGAGATGGAAAGTAACTCCCTTTCACCTTCTACCTCAGATTCTATTTCTACTATATCTAAAGAGAAGTCTTCTAAGAAGAAGGAAATAATATGTTATTACTGCAAGAAACCTGGACATTTAAAAGCAGCATGTTATAAAAGGATTGCAGCAGAAAAGAAAAAGGCATAAGGTAATGTTGCAGAAGATGATAAAAAAGGGAAATCTCAAGGTGATTCTTATGCTTGTATCACCATTGAGGAAGTAGCTTTTGATCAGGCAGCTTTACAAGTTCTTTCAGCAAGTCCTTGGATATTTGACTCAGGTGCTACAAAGCATATGACAGGTGGCAGAGATGTGTTTTCTGCCCTTTCCTATTCTACAGGTAGAAGAGTTACTATTGCAGATGGCAATGATTTGGATGTTGTGGGAATAGGTACGGTAACCCTAAAGTCAAGAGAAGGTGGTAATTTTCAGATTTCAGATGTTCTTTATGTACCTGAAATGAAGAAGAATCTGCTATCTATATTTGCATTTTTAGGTGATGGTTTTAAAGTTGTATTTGAAAGAGATCTTTGTAAGATCTTATCACACAAAGACGACAAGTGTATTTTACAAGGTGAGCATAGAGCAGGGATCTTTGTTTTGTCAAAAATCAGGCATATGTGGTCAAATCTTCGTCACCGATGGAAGATATGAAGCTATGGCATGAAAGATTTGGACATATTAGTTTTGGAGCTCTCAAAAGTATCAAAGACACAGGTATGGTTGAGAGTTTACCCTCATTCAAGCTACCAAATGATTCAGATATATGTGAAGGTTGTCTTGAAGGTAAGATGCATAAACTACCTTTCAAGAAACATGGTCATATTACAGCTACCAGGAAATTGCAGATTATTCATTCAGATGTGAATGGACCTATGAGAGCATACTCTATTCAGGGTTTCAAGTATTTTGTTCTATTTGTTGATGATTTTACAAGATACTCATGGATCTATGGTCTTAAGTTGAAGCCAAAAGTCTTTCCTATGTTCAAAAAGTTCGTAGCTATGGTTGAAAATGAAAATCCAGAAACTATCCAAATTCTCAGAAGCGATAGAGGTGGAGAATACTTGTCAAATGAGTTCCAGACATTTCTTGATGAGAAAGGTATTACTCGACACCTTACTATTGCTTATACTCCTCAGCAGAAAGGTGTTGCAAAAAGAAAGAATAGAGTACTTCTTGAAATGATGCGGAGCATGATGGCATCCAAAAAGCTTTCACCAAAATTCTGGTTTGATGCAGTACATACAACTAATCACATTTTGAAAGGTCATCTACAAAAGCTTTAAAGGTAATCACACCTTATGAAGCTTATTATGGTAGAAAACCTAATGTGAGTTACTTCAGAGTGTTTCGATCACTTTCTTATGTACATGTTGAGAAAAAGGACCGAGGCAAACTAGATGTAAAGGCAAAGAAAGCTGTTTTTATTGGATATCCTATTGAGAGTAAGGGATGGGTTTTATGTTCCAGAAACAGGTGAAGTTATTCTTTCACGTAATGCCTATATTGCTGAAAATAAGGTTTATGATAAAGAAGCAGAAATTCCAGAGTTGATTAGTGAAAATGACTATGGATTTTTTAGAAGGATTTTGGATTCACATGTCCAGCCATATGAGGAGGGAGTTAAAATTCCTAGGATTCAAGAAAGAGTTGAAGAAAGAGGAATTTCACAACCTTCTACAAATTCAGTTCCACATGAGACTTTGGTTCCAAAAATGGAAGAAGTTAGAGTTTCAGAAAGTCCTAGTACCTCGGAAGGACAAGTTCTAGAACCTGTGGAAGCTGAAGGATCAGAAAGAGTTTCACCACTATTTAAGGATACACCTACATGGCTATATCGGACTTGGAAAGATAGTGGTATAAAGACTTTTACTGGAAGAACAAGGAGTTAGACTAGACAACAATAACAAAAAGATCATGTAAGTTATGCTGAAGACTTTGAGATTCATGATATTTTGGCACTTATGACAGTTGAAGATGAACCTTCATGTGTTAAAGATGCACTTAACATTCCTATTTGGAGAAAAGCTATGCAAGAAGAGATTGATTCTATTCATAAGAATCAAACTTGGCAGCTATGTGAGTTACGAGAGGGAAAGAAGGATATAGGTGTAAAATGGATCTTCAAAATCAAAAGGAAAGCAGATGGTACTATTGACAGGTACAAAGCCAGATTGGTTGTCAAAGGATATGCATAACAAAAAGGTATTGATTATGATGAGACATTCGCTCCTACGTCTAGGATGACATTCGCTCCTACGTCTAGGATGACTGTCATTAGATCAATACTTGCTTTAGCAGCACATTTTGATTGGCATATATATCAACTTGATATTAAGACTACTTTCTAAATGGTGATTTACATGAGGATGTGTATATTTAGCAGCCAGAAGGTTTTGAAGAGACAGGTAAAGAACATTTGGTATGTAAGCTTATAAAAGCTTTATATGGTTTAAAACAGGCACCTAGAGCATGGTATGAAAAGATACATACATATCTTTTGACCATTGATTTCCATAACTGAGATGAAGCTCCTACTCTTTATGTTAAAGCTGAACGGTGAACCAGGTATGATGATTATAGCAATCATTTATGTGGATGATATTATAGTCACAGGTCCCAGAGATGAAAATTTGTAGATGTTCAAAGAACAATTGAAGCAAACATTTGATGTGAATGATTTGGGAATCTTCTGTTTAAGGATGAGTGTATCTATATGACACAACAGAAGTACATTGAGAAACTTTTGGAGAGGTTTCATATGAGTGATTCTAAACCTATGCAGACACCTATGGATTAGAACACATCATTATAGATGGTAGCAGATGCAGAGTCATTTGATGCTACTTTATATGGTCAAGAAGTTGTATGCTTGATATATCTTTGTAATACATCTCCTGATATACAGTTTGCAGTTTCTCAAGTATCAAGGTTCATGTAGAATCCGAGAGTGTTACATTGGAAAGCAGTAAAGTGGATCTTTCGATATTTGAAGGGAACTTCAAATAATGCTATGGTATTTTTGGAATCTACACATTTGTTACTAAAAGGATTTTCAGATTCTGATTGGGCAGATGATAGAGACACAAGAAGTACTAGTGGATTTTGTTTTTATCTTGTAGATTGTCTTATCCCATGGCTTTCGAAAAGACAACCCACTATTGCAACTTCATCATGTGAAGCTGAATATCTTGAAGCATTTACAACTACTCTAGAGTCAGTTTGGTTGCATAAAATTTTCAGTTATCTTGATGTGAGAGTACATGAACCCATCCAGATATTTTCAGATAGCCAGAGTGCTATAGCTATAGCAAAGAATCCAGTGCATCATGCAAGGACAAAGCATATAGAGGTACACTACCACTATATTCAAGAGAAGATAGCTAAGAAGCACATCGAGCTAGTTTATGTTCCTTCTAGTGAGAATGTTGCAGATATATTTACCAAAGCATTGACTAGAGAGTCATGAGAAGATTTGCATATTATTGAAGCTTGTACCAATATGACATTGAAGGAGGGATTCTTAGAAGTCAATGTACATTTGTTACATTTCCAACAAATCATTTTTGGACTTAGCATTTTTGTACAGTTTGGGTAAAACTTTTTTAGGCTAGATAAATAGAGCTTGGTGAGAGCTATCTAGTGGTATGCTTCATTTCTTCATCAGAGGTCAGAACAAGGAGATAATCCAAACCCTAATTCAGCCCAAAAATGAAGAAAAGCAGGTTTCAAGGTCCAAACACCAAAAAGCAAGTTCATAAGTGATGTGGGTACAAAAACACTTCAAATTCAGCGACCGTAAATTTTAAAATATAAAAAACAAAATCAAACTTAAAAAATAACGATTGAGACTTCAAAAAAAGCGATCGTAGCTTTTTTAATTTGCGCATGATTTTTTTTCGCTATTCAATCGCGGAAGATTTATTTGGAGATGCTCAAGTATATAAGGAGCATATAGTCACACTCTTGGATAATTCACAAGTTGAAGACTTGGTGTTCTGAAGCTTTGGAGGTGCAGTTTTGGTGAAGGAGAGGCTACTCTCTTGGAGCAAGAGGTCTTCTACAAGGTGGTGGCAGCTATCTTTTGTAAGTTAGCCTTATATTCTGTTTTTAGGGTTTTTGTACCCTTATTTCAGAATTAGGGTTTGCTGATTTTCAAATTTGTTGCACTATTTTGTGAGAATTAGGTTCGCTTCGTTGCTCATACACTTCACACACACTCAGATTATAACAGCATAATCTGAATTTTGTATCATTATCTTCTTGGCTATTCTTCCATTAGTGAGTGCACCACATCATATGGTTGAGTAGTACTCCCATGTTGTAATTTGGACATCTATTTTTTAGTGAGTAAGCATCTAGCTTACGTTCCCTATCCTTGTCTCAAGACCTCTTTCTTTCTATCTCTCACTTATCATCTTAATTAATTAAGTGTGTATGCTCAAAAGGTTCTAGTATTGGAACGATCCTGGGGCCCTAAATTCCAACAATGAGAGTGAACTTCAGCCAAAGCAATAAACTTCTCTGATAAGGCTTTTCCATGCAAGCAATAGAGAGTTCCCTTCTTTGTGCCTTTCACAATCAGCCTTGATCCCTTTGTCATTTTCCATGATCCTCTCTCAAAGAGAATGCTATAACCATGCATATCCATTTGACCCACAGAAAGAAAGCTTTTCTTGATCCCTGGTACATAACGCACATTATGCAAGACCATCTCATTAGTGCCATTTGTAGAGAAATGCACTGTGCCAATACCCTCAATGGAACATGCGTGATTGTTTCCAAGGTATACATGGCCATGGCTGCTTGCAGTAAAAGTAGAAAAACACTCCTTGATAGGAGTCACATGAAAAGAAGCACCAGAGTCAACAATCCATGTCTTGGCCAATGCATCATTAATGGTCAGCAAAGCATTAATAAGATCACTTTTGATGATCGACATGTCTTGTGAATGAACATTTAGAGAGGAATCAAATGCATAAGTATCATCAGCTGATAAAGTGGTGCATAAAATATCCTCAAAATTTGACAGCTCTTCTATGACTACATTAGAGGCCACATTGGCCTTCTCCTTGTCCTTTTGGCTTCCCTGTGCATCAGTCTTGTCTTCTTTCTTCTTCTCCTTCTTCTTCTCTCTAGCATTCTTCTTTCTTTCAAGATGTGCCTTGTAATAGCGATAATCAGGTTTCTTGTGGCCTTTCCTGCCACACTGATAGCATGTCACATCATTGCTTTTACCCTTGCTGCTATCACCCCTTTCCCTGCTCTTACTCTTGTTTCTTTGTGCATTATTACTCCTCTTATCTGTTTTGCCTCTAACCATGTTGGCTGAGCTTCCACCTTCACCACTTGCTTTTCTCCTCATCTCTTCATTAAGTATAGAACCCCTAACACGATCAAAGGTTTGGTTGGGGTTATTGGACAATGAGACTACCAATGTCTCCCAAGAGTCAGGCAATGTCATAAGCAAGAAAATGGCTTCAAGCTTGTCATCAAAAGGAAATGGCTTCAAGCAAGAAAATGGCTTGTTTCACAAACGTTTGTCTTAGACCACTTAACTCAGGTCGTCTGGTTGTAGAGGCTCCTAAATAGTACACATAGTATTACTGCAAGTTAAAGGTTTGTGGACATTGTTTCCAACAATCGGATGGTTAAGTATCATATATCAAAAGAAAGAACTTGGAGAGGACTATTACAATATATAATTGTTTTCTGATTTGGTTGACCATGTTGACCACTTTAAAATTTTGATCATTGTTGGAAAATTAGGGTTTTCTGCAATATTGACATTGTTTTCCAACAATCCATCCCTCAGTATTATATTGACATAAGATTTAATAATCTGCATAACTTTTGATGTTTGTCCCTAGATAATGCTTTGGTAAATATATAAGCAAAATCATTGAGTTACTTTCTAATGAATTTTGAGAAGTTTGTGCATGAACCTTGATACTTGAGAAATTGCAAACTGCATCTGCTTGTAATGACACATTAATATCCATAGATGTCTGCATACGTTTACAATTTTTCATTTCAAACCTTTCCAATAGTTTCTCAATGTACTTTTGCTATCTCTTATAGATACATTCATTCCTGAATTTGAATTCAATGCCAAGATAATAATGTAAAATACTAAGATCATTAACATCAAATGTATGCTCAAGTTATGACTTAAAGAATTGGAGATCTGAATCCTTGGGATCTATCATAATCATATCATCAACATAAATGATGATGATGATTAAAATATTTGTCTTTGACTTAATATAGAGGGAAGGATTGAGCTTGATAGTTTTCAAAACCAATAGATAAAAGGTATAAATGAATCTTTTCATATCAAGCTCTTAGTCCTTGCTCAAACCATAAAGAGCATTTATAAGCTTGTAAACTAAGTGTTCTTTACCTGGTTCTTCAAAACCTTATGGTTGTTGAGCATAAGCATCTTCAATTGAAAACTCCATTCAGAAAAGCTGTCTTGATATCTATCTAGTATATATTCCAACCGAAAAATGAAACAAGAGAAAGAACTCTCCTTACTATGGTCATTCTAGAAGTAGGTGCAAATGTTTCATCATAGTCTATAAATTTCTTTTGTGCATAACCTTTGACAACTAACCTTGCTTTATACATGTCCATTGTACCATCTGTCGTTCTTTTAATTTTGAAGATCTAGTTCATACGAATAGCTTTCTTACCTTTTGCTAAGAAAGCTATTATATACATTCCAACCAAAAAATGTAACAAGAGAATGAACTATCTTGACTATGATCATTCTAGAATAAGGTGCAAATGTTTCATTATAGTTTATATCTTTCTTTTGTGCATAACGTTTGACAACTAACCTGGCTTTATGCCTATCAATTATACCATTTGCTTGTCTTTTGATTTTGAAGTTCCAGTTATACCAATAGCTTTCTTACCTTTAATAACTCACAAAGCTTCCATGTTTGATTCTTATGAATAGAATCAATCTCTTCCTACATTGCTTTCTTCGAAACAGGACTTTATAATGCATCTTTGACACTAGTAAGTTCATGTTCGATTGAAGTAAGTGCAAGAATGTTATGAATCTTGAAATCTTTTGCATAATTTACCTGATTTGTATGATATTTCTTTGTTTGACTTCTTATCCTTCATATGAAGTTTTCGATATCACTATCTTGTACTGTTTGAAAGAACCACTTTGGAAGGTTCTTGAAAACTGGTGCAACATCTTGTTCCTCTGCAACTCCTCTCTTTGGAGTTTCTCCAACTTCATAAGTTGGTAGATCAAGAGGTGATCTAGGAATAGAAAAGGATGATGTAGATTCTGGTGTAGGAGTTACTATTCTCCTTACCTTTATTAATTGGAACCTTTGGGATTTGAAAAACTTGATCAGCTCTCCTCTATGCTTGAATGTAAGCATCTAAATATGTTTTGAAAAATGCACAATCATTTGCTTTAATAAAATTTGGAATTTTTGCATGTTTATCATAATCTTGACTTTCTGCAACATAAGCATTGCATAAGAGTTGGATATGGCATGTTTCTAGTACATACAATCTATATCCTTCCCATTCAATAGCATAACCAATAAAATTTGCTTTGATGGTTTTCACATCGAGCTTACCATGATCTTTTTTGCCCACATGAATATAACATGGAGAACCAAAAACGTTGAAATAATTCACATTAGGTTTCTTACCACAATAAGCTTCATAAGGAGTAATTACCTTTAAAGCTTTCGTGGAAGACTTGCTTAGAATGTGATTAGGCATCAAACCAAAACTTAAGTAAACGCTTCTTTGATGTCATCATATTGCACATCATTTCAATAAATATCCTATTTTTTTTTTTTTTTGGAACATTTTGTTTCTACATATAAGCAATAGTGAGTTGATGAGAGACGCCTTTGCCTTCAAGAAAAGGCTTAAATTATTTTGACATGTACTCTCTTCTATCACTTCTCGATATCTGAATTTTAGCTTGAATTTCATTTTCAACTGTATCTAGGACCGTCTTGAAAGTATGAAAGACTTGTAACTTTGCTTTTAATCCATAAACCAAAGAACATCTTGAAAAATCATCAATAAATGTTACGAAATACTTGACTTTTTGATTAGAATCTGCACTATTACATCCATTAATATCTGAATGTATGATCTTCAACTTTTTGGTAACAATGATCATATGATGTATCCATGCTTCTTGAAAGGTAGTTTGTGAAGCTTTGCTTCAAGGCATCCTTCACGTCATTTTGCATCATTTGGTAAAGCAAAAGTACGTAAACTCTCCACAACATCTTAATGTGCTTGAGAGCTATGTAACTAATATGGCCAAATCTAGCGTGCCATAACTTCGTATTCTCTTTTGGTATAGAAGACCCGAAAACATTAGCACGACTAATTTTGGACAACACAAACATACCACTTCTGTTTTCACCTTGTAATAGGCAATGCTCCTCATTAGCTATGAGGATGTGGCATGAATCTTTCTTAAAAATAACTTTATAATCATTTGATAAGAAAGTAGAAATGGAAAGCAAATTCTTTTTCATTTTTGGAACATAAAGAACATTAAAAATTGTGAAATTTCTAGCTCTTCTTGACTTTAAATTAACTTCTCTAATACCTACAACATCTAAGTCACAAGTATATAGTCCACGTCCTGTAGGACAGTTGGTTGAGCTTTGGTCTCTTGAGGCGGAGGTCCAAGGTTCAAGTCCCAGGCTGGACATGTTATGGCTTAGGCCAGTTAAACCCAGTTGTAACCATGTCTCTCAGTTGTAACCTTGTCTAACCCCTGCTTTGTGGGATACGGGGGGTCCAGCGGGTGCTATGCCCATTCACTTGTACAGTTGTAATTTCAAAGTTAAAGTCCGGGGGAGTAGGCTTCGGCTGAACCTCCTTTAAAAAAAAAAAAAAAAGTCACAAGTATATGCTATGGTCATCCTTCTATCTCTAGAGTTAGTAAGGGAAGAGAAAACCTTCTTGCAATCGGTTATGTGTTTAGTAGCTACGGAATAAAAAATCCAAGGATTTTTAGAGATTGCATTTAATGTTGCTTGATCAAAAGCTATTTCTTCAATACTGATATATGCATAAGATTCTTCATTTGAAGACTTAGGTTTTTTGAAACATCTTCAACATTATTACTTGATGCTCTTTTCTTCTCATCAAAAATCCTCTTTTTGCATTGCGCTATATAATGACTTTGTTTGTTGCAATAATGGCTATACCCTTCTTTGATGTTGATGTAGTGGAACTAGACTTCTCTTTATGTGTGGAAGAAGTACTTCAAGTAGATGCGAAAGAAGATATAGGGGAAGATTTTGAAGTAGAAGACTTAGTTTCCTTGTTGCTTTGCTAAGTCTTGTTCTCCTTTATAGTCTTCTTTTTCTTCTTTCCTTTAGACAATGATACCATGGCTTCTTCATTCTCTTCCATACTCTTTTGTTGATCTTCATCTTGAAGTAACAAGAACTCCAACTCTTCAAATGAGATTTCTCTCTCTCTTGTAGAGCGAGAAAGAGAAGTAATAAATGCATGATATGTAGATGGAAGTGAATTTATGAGAGTATTCACCATCTCTCCATTAGATATGCTAGCTCCAATATTAAGAAATTGATATTCTAAATTTTTAAGTTTCAAAATATGAGATTGAATTGACTCACCAACTTTCATCCTTGTGTTGGCTAGTTGTCTTCTCAAATGAGCTTTCCTTGCAAGAATTTTGCTTTGATAGAGATTCTCTAACATCAACCAAGTGTGACGAGAGGTGCTCCATGACTTGATTTGAGGAATGATATACTTCTTGAATCTTGACTCCCATAGCAATAAATGAGAGTGCTTGTGCATCTCTAGAATCCCATCTGGATTGCTATTTGTAGGAAGTAACTTGATAGTATCTCTAACTCTGAATGATAAGATAACCTCTTCTTTTTCTTCTTCAACAACCTTTTGTCGAGCACAAATTGGTGCAATAAGCTGCTTTGATGATGAAGCAACATCCTCTGTAGCTTGACTTGGCTTAGGGTACTTTCCATAAACAATATTCCATAAGTCCTTTGGAATCATAGAACTCCACATTGGTTAATTAGAGATTCTATCAAGCTTGTCTTCTTGATCCAATCTATCTCTATAGTCACTCATCTTGAGTACAAGGATGTATGTCAACTATGCTGTGATACCAAATGTTGGAAGTGTGGTAGGTCCAAATAATAAATCATAGGTTAATTTCAGGATCTTTCCAATACTTGAAACCTTAGCACATAACACACCTTGACCAAATTGATGAGATGAATGACAAAAGAATAGAGAGAAAACAAATTTAAAAAATGTAGCAGCTGAATGCTAACTACACACTAAAATAATTCTAAGTGTCAATATACAATGTGTTTAATGATACAAAACTGAATATAGGCTGAATGAAAAGAGTCTAAGTACAAGATTATGGGAAGAGTGTGTCTAAGAGTTATAGGAAAATGCGAGTGTGTTGGAAATTGAAGAAAATAGGATTGTTTTATGAGGAAAACAGCCTATGCGCAGAAATTAGGGCAGAAATCTGCAATCCTATCAGAATTTTGGGTTTGTCCTTTAAAATAAGCAGCTATAAGGCTTCCCTCCTTGAAGTTATAAGTAATAAAACCTGATACAGCAGCGAGACTAGAACAATAACATAAAATATGCAACAACTTACAAAGCTCAGCTGGGCAGACACTCCAAGGTGTATTTAAGAGAAGTGGGCAGCAGCAAATCACTTCAAAATCAGAAACAAATCACTTCCAAGTACCTCCAAAGCTACTCTTAACCCTAGAGCATAAGTTGATTTTCGAATTGTGCAATCTGGACCTTCTTTTATAAGATTACAAGTCCTCCAAAAAAGTTCACAAAACATCTCCACGAAACTTGCCAAAAAAGCTTACAGAAAGCTTATATGTGATTTTTTTAATGTTGCTTTTCATTAAAAAATGAAATTGTTCCAAACTCCTGCTAAATGAGCATTGTCATCTCCAAAAAGACTCTTTTATGAATCAGGGAGCATAGAGCTATCCAGGGTTAGGTTTTGGAACCCTAACTGAAGTCTGATCGTAAAGTATCATATATCAAAAGAAAGCTGTTGGAGAGAGCTATTAGAATACATAAAACTATTTCGATCTGGTTGACCATGTTGACTATTACGATCATTTCTAAAATGAGGATTTGTTGGAAAATTAGGGTTGTTGGCAATATTGATATTATTTTTCAACACTTTTTGGCATCTTTTTGAGAGTTTTCTGTTTTTTTCCCACTTAGCTTTAGGTTAAGGGAAGATTGCCTTCAAAAGGACATGTAATTGTTCACATTGTTATCGATTATATATTATCTATGATGTTGGATTTTATCAATTAGGAGCAATCTTGTAAGTTCTTTTGTAATATAGTTATTTCTAAAGCACTCTAGCTCCTTTTGTCATATGTGAGTGTTGCTCTGTTGTCTCTATTGTTTCTCTCTCTCTCTCATACTTTAATTGTGGGCCTAAAAACCAACCATTGATACTAGAGTAGGAGTGTGAGAGTGTTTGCTTGAGCAACTACTTGCTTAAGTATTAGTTTGAGAGTTTATGACAAACACATCTCCAATATTATGTCATGACCATCGATCTATGGGATGAGGTTGAAGCAATGAAGCGACTGGAAGGAATTGGATTGTATACAACAATCTTCTCAAGTATTTTAAAGGTCCCAGGCTCAAAGTGCTTCATCATCTTCATCCAGTGGAGTTGGAAGTAAGAGGGGAAACTACTCGTACAACACCAGGCTCAAAGCGCTTCATCATCTTCATCAAGTGGAGCTAGAAGTACCCAAGCAAGAGGGGCAACTACTCCTACAACACCAGGAGGGTAAGGGGGGAAGTGTTGCATATCCAAACCCAAAGGACATCAAGATGGTGTTACTGGTTAGCAAATGGATAAAGAGGATCAACCTACCACTGGATGAAGCTCTAAAAGCATTGGTAAGCACAACAATTTGCAAGTCAAAGCTTGGTCAACTTGGTAAAAAATGGTCAAATTTTGGATGAAAACATTTTTACATGTTCTTGTAGTGCTTAATGAGAGCTATCCAACCATATATAACACTTGTATAGTTGGATCCATTTTTCCCTTCAAAAGGTGAACCCTAATTTCTGAAAAGCAATATAAGATGTGTCAATATCTCATTAAAACACATCCAGGGCTTGTAATAAAGATGTGGCACTTAAAAAACTGAACGCTAGGATTACTAGAGTTTTTGCGAAAATAATAACCAAAATAGTTTCTGTGCCAAAATTAACTAAAGTATTTTGTTTTCTTGGATTTTCATGGCTGTTTTATGTGGGGCAGCAAAGTCTATAAATAGACACTACTTGGAAACATAAATCTCATCACTTATGGAGTGCTCTTTTCAACATGGAGCTAGTTGATGGTCTTCTTGTGCTTGGTGGTGGTCTGGTAGCTCATCTTCATCATCTTCAAGGTGTGCAACATAGTCTTCATATGAGTATTGTATATATTAGCTTGGAGGAGATTTATTATCTTGGAGGAGATTTACTTCAGCCATAGAAGATTTATGAAGTTCATGGACAGGTTGAATCTCAAAGCTTATCTTCTAGCTATCTTTTGCTAACTTCAACTATTGTCTTGATGGTGTCTCTATTCTCTTACTGTCTCGATACCAATTTTAGCTTATTTGCTAACAGATGGGTGCCTGCAGTGAAAGTCTTCGGCCAAGTGTGGAGTGTCTACCCAATATGAAATGGACCACCTCCTTATAAGAGTCTATAAATAGGACCTTTGGGCTCATTCGTTATTCATTCACTGTAAGCAGTTTTTGGACTGCTGGTCCGTGGTGGAGTCGCACACACTTGTATGGTATGGGCATGGTGGTATGCGACACCCTGCTCTTGAGGGGATGGCCATCCACTTGGTTGCCAGCTCCCAGGCTCAAGGGTTGATCGCTATAGACCCTATGGCTGGCAGGTGAGTCCAATGTTTTCCCTTTCCATGTTTGTGGATATGGCTTGTGTTTTATCTTGTTTACAGAGAGGATAATGGGATAGCATAGTGAGGCACTAACAAAGTCTCACCATGCTAAATCTATGCCTTTGAAACAAGGATGTGATTTGTGCATACCAGCAATCTCTATATCAATGTTGCACCGATTGGTGAGAGGACTCGAGGGCCAACATACATAAATGATATAACAACATATTATAATATTATTTTATCTCCCATCATGATCTTATTCTTTTGTGCAATCTATTTTGTTGTATTCTCTAATGTATTAGTGTTTGTGTTTCTTATCCTTAATCTGCAAGTTCTGATAATTCTGAACTTAGAAACATATATTTAATGAAATAGATGCTCTGTTCGCGAATGAGGATGTGTGCCATTGAATATTGCTTGTTAAATCCATACTTAATTGATCACGTTTGAACTACTACTGTTGAAACATTGTGCAATGATTTTGTTCATGGTCATACATACATATGTATATATCTCTCTCTGTGTGTGTATATGTAATACTATTGACTTCTGTAGGAGTGTCACCTTTGTGGCTATGCCAAGCCTAAAGTTAAGGCTGTTCATTGTGATGCGTGCAATGAATGTGTTTCTCAATTTTCACCTATGCATTCTGTATGTGTAGTGTGGATGCAAGGATACAAGAAATGAAATTATCACTTATTGCTGCAAAAATCTGATATTCTATTTGTATATGAATCAAGCGATGGTTTATGAAGTGTTGAATGTTTGATTGGTGCCATGAATTTTTGTTCTTTTTTGGGACAGACACTCCCCAAACGTTACCGTCCATCACAGATCTTTGAAGCACACAAATTTGTAGCACAAAAGAAAATTGTGACAAGAATATGTGATACACTGAAAGATGAAGAGGACATTAAGGCGAAATTGGAGGGTTTCAATGTTCATCTTTCTCCTGCTGCAGTGATTGACGTTTTGAGCAGGTTGTAACTATGGGGCATGGAAGCTTTTCAATTGGGCTAGAGGTCACAATGGCTTTTAAGGCAGACATATGGAGCAATTATTAAGATTTGAAGTTCAAAAGAATGCAGAGCATTTGAAACAGTTATTTAAGGATATGCAGGCATCTGGCTGTGATATTTTGTCTGGAACATAAACTAGTTTCATTAGTGCTCATGCAAAAGCTAGGAAGTTTGAAGTGGCGATGCAAACTCGGGAAAAATTGAAGCAAATTGGTCTAAAGCTAGAGGCAGCTCAATGTCATTTCAACTTTCCTTGTACCCTCAAAAAAAAAAAATGTACATACTTACACAATATTGTGCCACACTTCTATACAAAAGTTAAAAGTATATTTGCATCAATGAAGCCTTTTATGATGCTTAAACCTGATAAGGTGTGTACTTTCATGTGAATGCAGTTTAGATAAAAGGAAAACTCAAAACATGTTTGCTTTATTGTTTGAGTTAAAAATGTACTAAAAAATTCTTAAAATGGAGCGTTTTATGATTTTTTTTTCATTTGAAACAAGCAAGTTTATTATCATCTCATCAATAGAGAAGATGATGTAGGTATTGTTCTCAACCACTTCCATCGATTTCCTCTTTGTCAAGTTGCAAACAAGATTTGATATCATGGTGAGGAGATAATATGAGAGAGAGAGAGAGAGAGAGAGAGAGAGAGAGAGAGAGAGAGAGAGAGAGAGAGAGAGAGAGAGAGAGAGAGAGAGAGAGAGAGAGAGAGAGAGAGGGAGGGAGGGAGGGAGGGAGGGAGGGAGGGAGGGAGAGAGAGAGAGAGAGAGAGAGAGAGAGAGAGAGAGAGAGAGAGAGAGAGAGAGAGAGAGTTTTTAATGTCTATTAGAGGCCAAAATTGGCCTTTGAGACAAATCATATACATCAATATGATCCAATCCACTGTGATCCCAAAAGGAAAATAACGTGTGAGTACAAAACAGAGTATAAAAGGAGTGGATAATAATAGGTGGCGTCGAGGGTGTGGGGTGCTATGGGCATGCACTCTATATGCTCAATAGGTGAGATACAAATATGATATGCATAGGGAGGGGAGGCTCGGTGGTGTCATAACCCTCTAAATGTCTGGAGGGGAGAGAGAGAGAGAGAGAGAGAGAGAGAGAGAGAGAGAGAGAGAGAGAGAGAGAGAGAGAGAGAGAGAGAGAGAGAGAGAGAGAGAGAGCTCATGTAAACACATAAACCTATAGAAGGAAAGAGCACATGGACATGGATGAATAAAATTCCTCTTCATGTTCTTGTTTTAAAAGACAGTATATAAATGAAATAACCAATACATCATCACAAGATAGCTCAATATAGAAAATAAAGTGCATGAAACCCTAATAACAATTAATAAGTTGGAAGACTAAGAGTTTGCTAAGATAGGTAAATGAAGCCCTTTTTTTGAAATATCCACATAAAAACCACACATGCAAAAGCTAAATTAAATTCAATGAATATGAAACATCATAATGGAGAATAACATGTTGAGCTTGATATCTCAACACTTGAACTCATATGTTGTGGAAAAGATTCAAATCTAGGACCTCAACAAAGACAAGGAAGACTCAAAGTCAAGGAAGAATAAAAGAAAAAGATTCAAAGACATCAAGGGAAAAGATTCAAAAGATCAAAGATCAAAAGACTTGAAACAATAAGAATCCATAAAGACTCAAAGAAACCTCAAAGACCAAAGACAAAGACACATGACAAAGAGGAAATGAAAGTCAATTATAAGCAAGTAAAGAGAAAACACAAGTCAAGCATAAATAAGCAAAGGGGAAACACAAATCAAGGACAAAGAAACACAAGATGACAAGGAAAGATGATTGGTCCAAAGTTAATCCACATGGGTCAAGAAATGAAAGATGATTGGTCAAATCAAGAAAAGTATGGATTAGGGTAGTTCAAGACAAAGATGATTGGTCCAAAAAAAGCATAGAACTCAAATTTGATTGGTCCAATTGAGGATGGCATGGTTCCAGGTACTTTAAGGAGCATAAATTTAGATATGATTGATCCAATTAAGAATGTCATGAATCAAGAGAAATTCTATATAAAGAGGGCACCTTATGCCATCTATAAGGATAGTTTTTCTACTTAATTGAGTATTGCTTGCATGATTGTGAAGAGTAATCATAGCTTTGAACATAGCTTCGATCATTTATCATTGTGTGAATTGTCATGCATGTGAGACATTTTATGACTTATAATTAATTAGCATATGGTTCTTCTTGTCAATGACCATTGATGTGCAAGCATTATGTTTTAGGTTGATTAATTTAGTTAAGATCCGTTGGATTTATAACTATAAGAAAACAATTATGTAAGAGAGATAAATGTAGCAGAAGAGAAGAAAAAATTTCATACTATCAACAAAAAAATAGCAATGATGTTGTCTACATGAGCACTTTCAAGGTAGAGTTTAAATGGAAATCTCGACAACTAAATGAGAGATTAGTAGGTACAAGTATGATGGATGAACTTTGTGTCTAGACTAGTGTAGAAATGATCTATAATAAGAGAATGGAAAGGTGTTTCCTTCCATAGATGGCTAGGCATGGGTGGTTGTACATGGATGGCCACTGCATGCATAGTGGTCTACTGTCCATACATGAATTGGTTGGTTTAATTGACATAAAAAATATGAAGGCATTCTTAGTTAGATAGGGAATATCTCAAGAATTATTCTCTTTATTGTAGGATCGGTGCTATCGCTCGAGCCCATGGACCTCATAACTCTTTTTCCCATAATATATATCGACCATCTATAAATTCCTACCACTTGTGAACTTGACTTGAAGATTAAGAAGACTGTTTATGTGTGCATTTTGAATGTTTCAAGACTAAAGAACAATGAGAGGAAGAACTTTTGGAGCTATGTTTGTCCAATGAGTAATTCAACATTAAAAAGGTGATTTTTTTGCACAAATCTATGCATTTGTCTATTTTTCATTATTCTTTTGCAATAAATTGACCTCCGCTCTTTATGAGGGATATAGATCAACAATAATCTTGTAATAATATAGTTTTCCATCAATAAATGATCAAATTGTTTAATTAAAATTCATGACGAAAAATAACATAGAACATGACATATAAACAAAACTTAATTTTCGTAAGATTGACTCTACTTCATAAAGTATTGCAAATATTCACAAAGACAAAGACATGATAATGCAAAACATTGTTTTTGAAAATTTTATTTTTAACCAAAAAATTTGCATTTCCATTTTTTTCATCTCTTGTTTGAGAGAAACTTTGTCACGAGTGATTGCAATTTGAATAATGTGTGAGAGATTTTACTCTATATCATCCAGATTCTACACTTTCTCGTGAGGAAAACTCTCTTGATAACATGGCACAAATTGCATTAGTCATTTGTACATAGATATTTTTTTCTGAATTGATACGATAGCCTTATTTAGAAGTTAAGAAGACATTTCACTATAGTGCCAAGAAAGTGCCATAGATTGATTTTTTCCTTATTCAATTCTGCTCTTCCAATCGACTCATGATACATCTCCTTTATCATCAAAATGTCTATGATAACTATTTTATACAATGTGCTCAAGTTAAATCCTAACATAGCAAGGCTTTAAACGGGAGACCGAGAATAAAAAAGGCTTTTGCTTTCATGAAATATTGTGCAATGAATAAATATACGATTGGATTCTAGTTTTGATTTGCAAGATTAGAATGGATTGGAAATATTAAGGTCTTATAACAATGGAAGATTTATAAATAGTTGCAACATTAGCTTATGTACATTTGAGAAGAGTCTTCCCATGAAAATCTTGCAAGATAGAACTAGTTTTGGAGTATGTTTTTGTACTTTAGGTATTTTCAAATCTGATGTAAAGTGGCTCATGAGAGGGCCACTATAAAAAGGCCAAGTTTATAGGCATACATACAAGTCGGGGGAAAAAAACCTGATAATGCACCTCAATGCTCTTTATGAGAGCATGGAACATAGGGTTCTTCGCAACTGCCAATGCACTCTGACTGTCAGTGAAGATGGTGGTGGTAGAAGAATGACCAACACCCAAATCAGCCAAGAGGCGTCTGAGCCACACTCAACAGTCGCTCTAAAAGTTGCTCTAAAAGTGGCCACAATAAGTTGCTTCTTGCTCAACCAAGATATGCATGAGCTACCAAGCATGAAGCAAAAACCACCAGTGGAAACATGAGTGCCATAGAAACTAGCCCCAGTCAGAGTTAGAGAAAGCACGTAAATCTGGTGGTAATGATCCCCGTTTGGGATAAAACAATCCAAGTATCGAGGTGCCACTCAAGTAGCAAAAGATGCACTTAACTGGCTGCAATTGCTTGGCACCTGTGCAATGCATAAACCTGCTCATTTGTGAGACAACAAATTGAATATCAGGCCACGTTATGCATAAGTAAACCAAGCATCCAACAACTTGCTGATGGAGAACAATATCAAATGCACCCCCAACATCATGAAGACTCAACCTTACACCTGTTTCCATAGGGAGTGGCAATAGGTTTGCAATTTTCAAGGCCAAAATGCTGCAATAATATGTCAATATATATATTTTTGACACAAAGTTATTCCCCATTAACATTCATAAAATGAATGCCCAAATAATGATGAAAATGCCCCAAATATGATATCTCAAAAGAGGCATGCAAATCAGCTTTAAATTCAACAATATGCTTCACACTAGGAATAATAAGCATTATGTTATCAACATACACAACAATGATTAGAAGTATATCATCTGCATGCCAAACATATAAGGTGCTCTCAATTGGACTGTTCTCAAAACCATGTGCAATGAAGTAGGAATGTACATATAATGCCTTTTTCAACTTGCACACTTTATTTTGATGAACTTCATGCACAAAACCATGGGGCTAAATACATACACTTCTTCATGTAAGTTGCAAGAGATTGATGATTACAACCACCACGTGCTAGAGAGATAGAGAGATGACTCTCCTCCCAGTCATATGCCTCTATATATAGCCCTCTCCAAGGGAATGCCTACTAGGGCAAGTGGATACTAACCATCCAAGTGTTAACCATGGAGCGGCATGTGTGCCAAGTGTCCTAGTTAACTGGAGTTAACTCAAATGGATGCTTCTACAAGGCTCTAGAGCTCTTTGGGAAAAACTCTCTTTTTCTACACTCTCAAATTAGAGTGCAAACTAGCTATCCTCAGCTTATTCAAAACATAATCAAGGCAAGTCATGTTCAAATTTGCTAGTTTTGTGCTTAGAGCATAAAAGCATGAACAAATAGAAAAAAATTCAACAAAGGGACTTATGGCACAATGGAACAGGGATTGCCTCTCATAGGGCGGTCATAGGACCGAATCCATTTAATCGTGAATGCATGTATGATACATAAAGATGAATCCCGAATGGAATCATGTAACACCAAAGATTATACACGAATTTCTAGTGAGAAAAACTCACAAAAGAGGTGTATTTCTTGTTTCATAGGTTGAAAGGGTCAAAAGGTGATTGTTGGGCCACGAGAACTACTTTTACTATGAAATCAATAAATCCGAACATGATTTTCCTTGATTATGTTTTGAATAAGCATAGGATAATGGGTTTGCACTCTAGTTTGAGAGAGTAGAAAAACAGAGTTTTGTCAAGAGCTCTAGATCCTTCTAGAAACATCCACTTGAGTTAACTCCAGTTAACTAGGACACGGCACATATGTCGTTGCATGACTAACACTTGGATAGTTACCATCCATTTGCCCTAGTAGGCAGTCCCTTGGAGAGAGCTTTATATAGAGGCATATGGTTAGGAGGAGAGTCATCTCTCTAGCATGTGGTGGTCGTATTCATCAATGTCTTGCATAAGTCACCATTTAGAAATGCAATTTTAATATCCAACTGATGTAAAATCCAACCATGATGAGCTGCAAGTGGACAGATACTATGAATGGTGGTCATTCGGCATGTGGGTGCAAAGGTCTCATCAAAATCAATGCCTCTCTGTTGAGCATAACCTTTTTCAACAAGCCTAGCCTTACACCTATCACTTGTTCCATCAAGCTTACGTTTCAACTTGTATACCCATTTAGTGCCAATGGCCTTTTTATCTGGAGGAAAATCACATAAATACCAAGTACCACTCTTCATAATACGATCATATTTTGATTGCATTGCAGCCATCTAAATTTTTGAATTTTATGCTTCATCAAAAGAAACATGTTCATTCTCATCACAAAGACTAGAGGATTCCATTGCATAGTAATCTGATGCAAAGGAATCACTATGAGATCCTGAAAGAGTACAATATGATAGAGGTGCATCTTATTTGCTCTCTCTCAAAGTTCGCACAAGCCATTTAGGGATAGTTTTTGCCCCCTCTATATCAGCCCTCTCATCAACAAGTGCATCATGTAAGTTTGCATTAGAAATGGGATGATCTGCATGATCATGTGGAACTTGTAAAGGCTGAGAAAGTGCCCCATTTGGACTAGCACTAGAATTTCATTGTGTAAAAAAGGCAATAGAGTGTCGTACGCATCTTTAGAGCTAAATAAAATCTCATTGGTACATGAAAGTAATGGATGAATTGCATCTTCCACAAAAAACAACATCGTGGCTAACCAAAATGAATTTAGTCTGTGGATGATATAAATGATAGCGTTTACTTTCATAACTGTACCCAACAAAAATACATTTCACTGCTTTATCATCCAATTTCTTGCATCATTGTTCAGGCACCAATGCATATCTCAAACAACCAAAGACATGGAGATGAGCAACAAATGGCTTGCAACCATGCCAAGCCTCATGTCCATGAGTCTTTTTCTTCCTTTTGAAAACTCCATTTTGTTGAGGTGTATACGACACTATACACTAATGTTTTATCCCACATTCATAAAAAAATGCATTAAAATTAGAAGAGATGTATTCCCCTCCTTGATCAAAATGGAGGGTGCCCAATTTACATACTGACATATTTTTAGCTATAACTAGAAAGTTTTTGAAGTGCATAAACACGTCAAAATTTGCTTTCAATGGATATACCCATGCATGCTCGGAAAAATCATCAATAAAAGTCATGGAATGAAGGTAGTTCTCAAAAGAAGGTGTCTACATAGGACCATACATATCATTATGAACAAGATGCAATTTTTTATGAGTAAAGCTAAAGTCATGGGACTACACATCATTTTATCTCTTGAGTCTTCAGAAGAAGGAACTATATGCGAACCTATGCTAGTTATTCTTGGTAGAGTTACTTTGGATATCTATAAAAGCAAAAGAAATAAGGAATGTGTGAAGTTAGGAAGCTTAAGAGATGACTCATATGGTAGGAGTAATCAATTCAAACCATCCCTAAAGTGTAGGATCACTTTTAGGTGAGAGAAAATTCAAATTCAAACTTGGAACATGTGTATAACTACACATACTTTTAGTTGCAAGATATGTAAGCCATTTTGAGAGACTTTGAGCTACATCAATGAGCACACATTGAGCTCACTTCATGTATGAGTAGTCCTCTACACTTTCCTTGTATCATATGTTGATTAACATATACACTTATTCAAGTATATCTCGGTCTACAGTTCTCTACTACATCTTCATCATTACAGTGCTATTGTGAAATCAATTTCTTTGCATGTACTCACTCCTTTTCAGTACTTTGACTTGTTTTATTTAGATTGAAATGTCTACTGCTTGTATATCAAGGTTAATCACATTTGGTTTAGCAGATCTTGAGATATGAATCATAGAAAGTGACTATGTCTACACATCTTCTAGATCCTAAAATTTTGAGATGACCACCTTGACTTTTTAGACTCATTTATTATTGTTGTGAGCTCTAAGCAAATTATTGAGCACTTCTATCCCCAAAATAGAAGGTTTCTTCACATTTCTAGTACATGCAAGTTATCTATTTTGATGCAAATTTTTGGGAATGATGTTCCAAAGCACTTGGTGGTTCCAAATGCATTAGTGTGAAGATAAAGGAGTCTATTAAGCATCCCTAGAGTTAACTTGGCAGGTGTAGAGCAGGTTTTGTGCAACACTAGCTCATCTCTAGAGCATACTCATCCATTTTCTCATAGTGGTATTAAAGCAACAACAAACCAACATGGGAGATGGATTTCCTTCATCCATAGACAAATTGGATGGAGGTAACTATTCAGCCTGGTCACTTAGAATGGAGGCTTATCTTCAAGGGAGAAACCTCTATAGTTACATATTTGGAGATGAGATGATGCCAATCCTCAGAAGCAAAGGACAACCAAATCAAGAAGAACAAGAGAGGTTAACAACATGGTGCTCAAAGGATGCTCTAGCTAGGTCATATATTCTTAACTCAATCTCAGTTTTTTTACTTCCACACATCAAGAGTTGCAAGACTTCACAAGAGACTTGGAATGCTCTTAAAGCATTCTTCTCATCAAGTACCAAGGCAAAGAAGAATCAACTATGGATGGAGTTCACCACACTCAAGAAGATGCCCAAGCAAAGTGTGATCGATTTTTTCACCAAGATGGAGGACCTAACAGATCAACTTGGAAGCATTGGAGAAGTCATTGATGAAGAGTAGATAGTAAGGCAAGTAATCAATGGAATAAAGGCAGACGAAAAATGGGATACTATCACAATAGCCATGGACCTGTACGTGGACATGCAAGTTCCTGATTTCAACATCCTCATGTTACAATTGTTCACACATGAGGAAAAACTTATGAAGAATTGAGACAATTCAAAAGTTAATCAATCCTCTACCCTATATAAAGATAAGAACAAGAATAAAGATAGCAAAGGCAAAGGTAAAGACTCTGATGATGAGGGCAACACCTCTCAAGCAAACTTTGTAGGTAAAGGTAGAGGATCAAGAGGAAGAGGTAGAGGAGGAAGAAAAGACACAGGAAGATCTCAAAGCCTCTCCATGGGACATATGTGGCTTAACTTATCACATTACTGAGAATTCGAGAAATCAAAGAGGAAGAGGTTACAACAGAGAAGGCTATGGAAGCTCGAGAGGTAGATTCAACAACAACAACAATGGTTACAACAACAACAACAAATCATATAATCATAATTATGATCAAGGAGGATATAGAGGAAGGAGAGAATACAACAATTATGCAGATGATCAAACTCAAGAGGACTCATTACTTCCGATGAACATGAACATGAAGCAAGGTGAAGCAGATGAACATGTATTCTATATAGACTCAGGTTGCTCAAATCATGTAGAAAGGAATGTAGCTCTACTTTAGACTTGGAGGACCCAAGGAATAAACATGAAGTCCAAACAGGAGATGAAACAAGACATCCAATGGAGAAGATAGGCAATCTGAAGACTTCAAATGGTAATATGAACCTATTGAGCAAGGTATTGCATGTGCCAACTATCACAAAAAATCTCATAAGTGTAGGTCAAATTGTTGAAAAGGGATTGCAGGTCAAATTCACAAAGAATAGAGCATTTTTTGAGGATCCACATCAAGGATCAAAGAGGAAAGCAAGAGGAGAAAAGTTAGGTAGACTATTTACATTTGAGCTCCAAGACACTAGCAACATTGCTTTGTTCAATTATGGTAGTTAGAACCTATTAGATTTGGAAATTTGGCACAAGAGGTTAGCTCATATAGGTGAAAGGGCTCTGAAAAAATCAGTAGGGATCAAAGTGTACTTTGTCTACCAAATATCTCTAAACAACACATGATTTACAAATGTAGTGCTTCTCAATTTGGAAAGTCTCACGGACAACCCTTCACAAAGAAGGGATACATTCATGGAGATCTATTGGAGCTAGTCCATATAGATGTATGGGGGCCAAGCAAGGAGCCATCAATCTCTAGATCTAGGTATTATGTGTCATTCCTTGATGATTGTAGCAAATGGACAACACTATATTTTATAAAGCATAAATACAAAAGTGTTTTCATGCTTTAAGAAATATCTAGCACTTGTAGAGAATCAAATAGGTAAGACTTTAAAGAGGCTAAGGTCAGATGGAGGGGGAGAATATTTCTCCCATGACTTTTACTCTAGAGCAAAATAGATTGACAAAGAGAAGAAATAGAAACCTAGTGGGGGCTACAAGATCAATGTTAAATGAGAAGAAGTTGCCCAATTACCTATGGGTAGAGGCTGTATCTACAATCACCTATCTGATCGATAGGCTCCCATCAAAATGATTAGATGGGTGACACCATATGAAGCATGGAATGGAAGAAGACCAAGCCTTGATCATTGCAGGATTTTTGGGTGCATAGAATATGCACACATACCTTCACAAATCAGATGCAAATTAGATACAAAGGTAGAGAAAAGCATATTCATTGGCTATGACCTTAATCAAAAAGTTTATAGACTATCTAAAGAGATAAATGTTTTATTGCAAGTAGAGATGTGTTTGATGAAAACAAATCTTGGTTTGAAGATGATTGTAGGAAAATCAAACTTCCCTATGACTTAGAGGAAGACTTTCCAACATTGTCAAAGAGGAATGAGCATACACATGAAGAATCAAGTGATTCTAAAGAAGACTAGAAGACTCCAAGAAGGGAAATAAACTCTTAGAACTCCAAAGGTAAAGCCAAATTGTAGGAGATAAGAGATGTGGTAGGATCATCTAAGAAGAAACTAGAATGGAGAGAGAAAGGGAAGGTCTACTAGAGAGAAAGGGAAGCTAGGAAGGTATGGTTATGACACTTCTTTGGTCACTAAGCATTCTATTTACATAGCTCAAGATACAAATTCAAAAGAACCATCTACATATGAAGAGGCCAAGAAGAAACCAGAATGGAGAGATGCCATGGAAGAAGAGATAGAAGCTCTACAAGAAAATCAGACTTGGGAATCAATTCTCAAGACACCATCTATAAAGGTCATTGGATCAAGATGGATTTATGAGGAAAATAAGAATTCTGATGGCTCAATCAATAGGTACAAAGCAAGACTTGTAGCCAAAGGATTTGCATAGACCCAAGGTATTGATTATGAAGAGACATTCTCACATGTGGCAAAAATGCCCACAATTAGAGTACTGATCAGTGTAGCATCTTCCAAGAATTGGAATATCTATCAAATGGATGTTAAAACTACTTTTCTAAATGGTTGGATTTCAGAGGACATATACATAGCTCAACCTCATGGATTTGAAGATCAATCATGTCTAGAATATGTATATAGGTTAAGGAAAGCCTTGTATGGCTTGAAGCAAGCTCTTAGAGCTTGAAATCATAGACTTGTCACTTGCATGATAAAGCTTTATGGTAAGCAAGGTAGATCCTTCCCTCTTAATTAAGAGGAAGCACTCAGAGGTCATATACCTTTGTGTATATGTGGATGATATAATCATTATAGGAAGTGATGCAGATGGAATCAGAAGGATCAAGACTCAAATGAAGAAAGAGTTCAAGATCAGTGATCTTGGCCTATTCACATACTTCCTAAGTTTGGAAGTGGTATATAGAGAGAAAGGTATGTTCCTAACTCAGAGAAAGTACATTGGAGATATGCTTACCAAGTTCATGCTGGAAAATACAAATTTTGCAGGTACTCGCATGGAGGTAAATATAAAGATAAGTGCTCATGAAGGTGAGTTAATTGAAGATGTTACTAGCTATCAAAGCTTAGTTGGAAGCTTGAATTATGCTACTCTAACTAGAGTAGATGTATGCTATGGAGTTACTGTGCTAAGTCAATTCATGCACACTCCAAGGAAGCCTATAAGTACCCAAGAGAATCCTAAAGTATTCGAAGGGTACAATTAATGAAGGATTATACTATCCATATACATCTAATGTTAAGCTTCTTTGATGTAGATTGAGCAAAAAGTGATCTCAAAGAAGTTATATGATCAATTCATATGGCCTATAAATAAAGACCATGGATGGAGGATGAGGGTGGAAGATATGGGCTCTAGAGCTTTGCTTGGGGCATGCGCCTTTGTGCCTATGACGATATGATGGATTTTTGAGGAATTCTTCTTTTTCGCCCAAGATCACTGTTCGTATGAGGCTATCCTAGGGAAATCTTTATAGCTGAAGTGCGAATGGAAACTAAGGTGATGGATGATGGATTTGCCTATGCCAGAATCCGATCTAGATCTGGTTTTTATTCTTTGCAAGTAATGACAGTGTGCCCGAATCGCTCAAGAAACAGAAAGAATATGAGAAAGAGATCCATTAACTCTCATGACCATGATGACTGTATGCATGTAGGAGAGTATGGGGCTTCTGTTGATCAAAATTTTTGTTAGGATCCATTGTTGAGTGAGACAACAGTGGGAGTTGATTTGATATCTCGCGAGATCGTGTACATAGCTTTGAGAGTTTTTCCATTTATTCATCTGCATTTAAGTTGTGTTTACAAAAGGAAAATGTTTCAAATAAGTTTAGAAAAATTCATGAAAGACATTATAAAGACTTAGAAATTATGTTACCTAATGAAAGAATTGAAAATGCGATCCAGTTGGAAAGAAGTTTGACTACTCTGGAAGAGCTTGAGCAGGCATTTGAGAGGAATGAGAAATCAGAATTCATTATGCTTAGTTCTATCCAAGAGTACGAAATGATTGATGAGTTCCTCAAAGGGCATGAAGTGAAAGTAAACACAAAGTATAAAACTGTTGACAAGAAAGTGAAACCTATAGCTCAACCTTTGCCAGAAGATAGTCATGAGAAACATCTACAAGTGTTAGATGACCCTATGATGAGACGATGAGAGCTCATAGGGCATCATTTAACTGATGATACTTTTAAAGAGATAAAGTTTGGAGAAAAATCATTTCTATGAGATGAAGAGAAAGAGATGTTCATTGAACTCATCAAGAAACACAAAAAAGAATTTGGACTATTTCCACATGAGATAGGTTGCGTAGACCCAAAACAAGTACCTCCTATGATTATCTTTATAGTGCCACATATACCATGGAATATCCGGCCTATACTAGTCCCAAAGGCTCACTTGCCTGAGTTGCTGAGGCACTTAAAGGAAAAGATATCCATGCGGATATTGGAACCATCCTTGGCTCCATATTCGAATAGGTGGTTCACAGTGCCTAAGAAAAATGGGAAACTTTGTTTTATTCAAGATCTACAACCTGTGAATAAAGTCACAATTAGAAATGTAGGGACATGACTTATAGTAGATGAGTTTGCTGAAGCATTTTCTGGGCATTCCATCTACTCTATGGGTGATCTGTATTCAAGGTATGGCCAATTTCAATTGGCTATTGAGAGCAGAGATGTCACGACCATGAAGACTCCACTAGGCCTCGTACGCATGTGTACTTTGCCGTAGGGAGCGATGAATTCTATGGCTCACATGATGAACGCCATGAACCTGGTCCTATGAGACTTTATACCATCTATGACTATGCCCTGAGAAATGGAATTATTTGCATCATTATTTGAAGCTTATAAAGGCTACGAAATTGCCTCATTTGTACCAACGCTTGATTGTTCACGTGTAAAAAGAGGTAACGAAGTTTCATACACATCTTTAGAGCTGATTGATGCCTCCTTGGTACTTGAACGTAATGGTTGAATTTCATCTTCCACAAAAACCACATTACTACTAACCACAGTGCACTTAGTATGTGTGTGATACAGAAAATATGCTTTGCTTTAAGAATTTTACCCAATAAAAGTGTGTTTCACTACTTTATCTCCCAATTTCTTACATTGTTGTTTAGACACTAATGCATATGCCAGACAACCAAAGACATGCAAATGAGCAATGCATAGCTTGCAACCATGCCTAACCTCAGATGGAGTGATCAATTGCAATAATTTGGTGGGAGAGCTAATAAGTACATTTGCTACACACATAATAACCTCAAGGTAGAAACTGTGGTAAAGCCTCACTTTTTACCATACACCTCACCATCTCCATGAGAGACCTCTTCTTTCTTTCAAAAAATCCATTTTATTGAGGTGTATATGGAAATTTACATTGATGTTTTATCCCACACACAAGGTGAAATGCAATTGAGTTAAAGGAAATTTATTCCCCCCTTGATCAGAATGGAGGGTGCCTAGTTGAGATGTTAACACATTCTGAGCAATAACCAAGAATTGTTTGAAGCACATAAACACTTCGAACTTTGCTTCCAATGGATACACTCATTCATGCCAAGTGAAATCATGAATAAAAGTCACAAAGTATAGGTAGTTCCAAAATGAAGGTACATCACAATGAACAAGCTGAAATTTATGAGCAGCCCAAATGAAACCATCTCTATAGAAGATCTTAAATGTGAGATGATCAAATATGAGAAATATTTTTGATTTCTCAAGATTCCTATGGGGCTCAGCCTCTCTTGTGCTCAAGGAGAGAATTTTGAATAAATTTAGATGTAAGCTGGTCTACCTATTGGATGCCTTCTAAAAGATAAATGAAACATATATTTTCTCTTGTCAAAAGGTTTTTGCGGGATGGTTTTGAGATGGTCAAAGGTCAAACTAGTCAAATCTCAAAGTGATGACTTGGCAAAGTGGTGCACATGTGGTGTAGAAGTGGCCAAGAACATGGGTGCACATGCAATGCACAAATAGTTGTTCCCAATGGTTTTGTAGGAAGTGGAATGTAGGTTGTAGAGTGGTCTTTTTGAAAGGTTTTCAAGCTTTTGAAGTGTTTTGAAAGGTTCAGGTGAACCCTCCCTTATGCATACATTTTGAATAAATGAAGAGATTAAAAGTGGAAAAGATATAAAGAGAAATTTGTACACAAGAGTCTATGAGTGCCCCCCCATTTAAAATTTTGTTTCTCCTAAAGTGACTACAAGACAAAATAGGGAGTTATTGTCCTTACACATAAAATGGCTCTTGGGATATCAAAGTGAGCATCAAGATACACTACCAATTGAAGTGATGTACATAAGAAGAATTGACACACAACCAAAGGCATTAGGAATTCTTGGACCAAAGAGATAGACTAAGGAACAAGAGAGAGAAAGACACTCAAAAAGTACGTGTAGAGAAGCAAGGTGTGCAAGGCGAGTGACAAGTGTGCTAAGAAGTACATAGAGGGAGTGCGTAGAGAGCAATAAGGAGAGCAACTAAGGTAGAGCAAAAGACCATAAAGGAGGTGCTGCACATCGACAAAGAGTGACCCTTCCTTCATTTTGATTGGAAGCTTGAGTACAAGGTGTGCACAAGGGCAAGCTACTGGACAAGGTGGAAGAACGGCACAAAGGAGATTGATTGCACTAGTCATTGTGGTATTTTTGTACAATTGTGTATGTGCTCTTCAACTTAAGTGCTATTGTGAACTCATTCTAGATAAACCCATTGTATTTTTTATGATTTATCAAGACACATAGACTTCCGATGTAATTGTCTGTATTTTTCTTCTCCATTCTTCTCCTACAAACACTCACACACCTTTCAAGTAGAGAATCCCCCAAGGTGGCTTGAGCATAGGAGAACCAATATTACGAAGTGAAGAAGTAATCTCCCTTTCCTTGGAATTATCATAGCCTAAGGAATAGGATGTGCAGCTCATGACCACAATCCGATCACAAAATTTAAGAGTCCCTTTCAAAACAACAAGAAGGAAAGTCGTTCATAGGCCATCGAGCCCTCTTTTGTCCACATCATCAATATGAAGTATGATGGCTCAAGTAGACCTAGAAAATATGCTTTCATGATCAAATATCAAATTTCCCTCATTTATAGGATTAGCACTTGAAGACCTTGACGAGCATGTAAGAAGATTTTTAGCCCTATTTAAAATAAGAGTGTTAATGGGAAGAGAAGATGCATTTCTAATCCTGTTCCCAGCAACATTGGAGGGTCTATCAAACAAATGGTTTAGCTCATTTCTAGAAAACCATTTTACTACTTGGAACTTAATGAAGGAGGCCTTCAAGACACAGTTCGAACATGGAAATATAGCAAGAAACATCATTGAAGAACTAGAGACCTTATGATTAGGTACAAGGGAGACATTTCTTGAATTATTACTAAGGCAAAAGCACTTATGGATAAATTACCATACCCTCCCCATGATTTCTTATTTCAAGAAGTGGCTAGCTTAACAACTTCCAATATTCACACAATGCAAGATTACAAAGTTAGTGCTTCGGACAATAACAATTGAAGAATTCATTTCTACAACAAAAAGGTTAGAGCAGGTTAGACATCAATATGGAACTCGATCTTCTAGTCTACCATACCCTATGGAACATGAAGACCCAATAACACAGTTGAGGAAAGAGCTTGAGAGCTTAAAAAGAAACAAGCCCCACATAGAAGAAGAAGAAGAAAGTACAATAACGCAACTAAGGCGTGAGATTGAAGCTACAAAAGGAAGAGGAATCCCAAGCAGAGGAATTTGCACAACTTCGACAAGAGCTACAAGAACTTTGTGGAGGTGGCATAAAAAATGGACTATGGTGCACCATGTGTAGCAGAGAGGGCCATGTGGTAAGTGAATGCCCTCTCTTCAATGTGACTTGCCAATTATGCACGAAAACTAGCCATGAAGCCCATGAGTGCCACTCTTGCAATATAAGGATCTTGTGCTCTTTGAAGCTTACAAATAGTGTAAAGCTCATGCAGTGAATCTGTTCATGATTGCAAAAGAGGGCAAGATCAAAACCCACCTTGGATTGATGGGTAAAATTAGGATCAAATGCAAGAAAAGATGGTAGATTAAATGTATTTATGATCACTTGAGATGTATATTAAAAAGCATATGATGTTTTCTTATGAATATCAAGCACTCTGTTCAATAATGGTTGATGATTCATAATGGTCTCTTGATGGGTAGTAAGGATTTGAGTGTAGACATTTATGATGTCTTATGCTAGATATATGGTGGGGTTGAGGACATCAATCACCTATTCATTTCCTATGGGTCTACTCTAAAATTTTCGGATATGATGAAAGTCTACAAAAAATTGATTGCCCTTCATAACCTAGGTAGAAAAACACTTATTCATGGCATTTTTTGCACCATGGACATAGCTGTCTTGCGTATTTGGATGATCTCATCTAGGTTATATGGAAAAATCTCACACAAATGGTGTTTGCCAATGGTACAAGGATTTATTTATATACCTGAAATGTTTCCATTAAAAAAGTTGATTGTAATAGTTCTTTTTCATTACAATACCACAATGTCTTATGTGCTCAAAGATTTTCCCCTTGGTAAATAAATAGAGTCTCTCATTGATATTTATTATCTTCTTAGATTTTACATGGTGTATTTATTGTAGATAGTTAGCTTGATCCATTTGTAACATTTCCTTTATAATTTAATATTTCTTTTATTTCTCTCAAAAATGGTGGATTTTGGATAATTCTATGTGGAAAAGTCTATTTACTAGTTCTTCCCCTTCCCTTCGTTGGGATAAGGTAGTATGGGAGATTCAGTCCATTTTCACCCATTATAAGAAATTGACTAAGATCATTAGGGCTAAGAGGAGAAGGAAGATTGCTTTAGAGTTGAAAAATGAATGGGTCTCATAGTTGTTATGAGGATATGGAACAAAAGGTGCACGAGCTTTCAGAAATCTTAAAATATGAAGATTACCTTACGACTAGTATCTCCCTTGCTTCGTGAAGTGAATTTTTGGCTGATAAAGTTGATAAACCAAATAAGAATATGTTTGATCTCATGAAAAAGAAGAAAGGTCAAATATATATCCCTTTCCTAAAAAAAAAATTAGGAGGTTATGCCATTGACATTAAGGAGAAGTTACAAGATGTTGAGATACGAAGCTCAACATGTGACGATCTAGGATGACACGTATCATGTTTTCATTTCTCTGACATGTATAGTGGTCACGCCGGTATATGTTAGGGATACTTCATTGAGCTTTATTAGTTTTATCTATCGAGAGTGATGGCACATTTGTCTCTGGCTAGTTCACTCATTCACAGACATTAGGTTTTCCCTTATGTACTGTTCTTTAGATATTGCACTTGTTGTATTCTTGTTTTAGGTCATTCTTGTACATTCCCGTTATGTAATAGAAGAAGAAGAAGAAGATCATTCTTCCTTGCCTCAATCTCTGTGTGTGCTTCTCTTTGATTGTAAGAGTGTGTGTGAGCTCTCTTCCTTATCTCCTTCCTCATGACACGATATCAGAGCCAGTGTGGCTGTAGAGAGCTCATGGAGAAGGCAGGTGAAGAGTACGTGACAAGGCATGTAGAAAGCACGATTCACAAATGACCTTCGATTGCTAGGAAAATTGGCATGAAGGTAGAAGTGCCTACGAGGTGGGACCCACATAAAAAATAGGTCAATTTGCAAAACTATGACTTGCACCTTCTTCGGCAACACTCATATATTCCAGATCCAAAATTTCAAGCGATTCGGTGTAACTGTTGATACATGAAAATTGTGTTTTTCTGAGATCGAATTGTCACGTCATAGTGCGATAGCGTTCAAGCAGAAGTACTACTTGTAGTGTTTTGCGGTGTTGTGAATTGCTGCAAAAATGGCAAATGCAGATGGAATGAGTCACCTTATGAGTGATAAGCTAGACAAGAATAACTTCCATGCTTGGAGATTCATAATGATATATTTTTTGATCGGAAAAGGCTACTGGAAGTACATCAAAGGAGAGAATGAAAATGCTTTGTAGTTACCAGAGAGGAATCAGACTACAGACCAGTTAAGAGCATATGAGGAATGGAATCAAGAAGCATGAAAGGTAATGTATTGGCTATCTGTTAGCATACAAAATAGCATGATTGGACACATACATGATGCCAAGACTCTACAGTTTGGTCACTTTGTATGAGACGAGTACAAAGACATGAAAATTGCAACTCAAGAATGAGCTACATACTTTGGAGAAAAAAGGCATGTCAATAAGTGACTACACCCTTGTGTACTTGAGCCAAGAAGACTCAAGGACGTGTGCCAATGAGACTATATCTCAATTGCCACACAAGTGCATATAGTGGGATCTTTAACACACATTTAAATGTCAATCCTAAGGAACGACTTACCAAGTGTATGAAGACTTGTGCACACGTGATGGATAATGAAGTGGTTTAGCTAGCATGCATGAGAAAAGACTACTACCTCTCACACTCACTGAAATACTGAAAGTGTTGCCGCAAGCCTCTTTTCAGCAGTTTTAGTATTTTGAGGTTTTCTCTCAGCCCAGAACTCCGAACATAGGCAATAGGGTACTCGTTTCGAAGCTCTCGACGAGACGCATCCAACGGTGGTGGACTCAATTCTGACCACTCTGCTTCAAGTTATGGAAAAAACAGTGAATTACGGGAATCACAAACACCCGCGCCACAGCTTCTCCTAGCTTACGCACGCACTACAGCAGCTAAAAACAAAGGGGAAGGGGTAGACAACAGTCCCACACATGCATTTCAAGCATCACACACACATACAAGAGCAAAATGAAGATCAAAATCAGCAAGAAAGAGGCAAACTCGAAAATTCAGAAGAGCTCCTTGTTCACAATGGCAAGAGTTTTTTACAAAGAGTCACAAAGTGACTTATATACATGAGCCCTAAGTTTGGTCCTTTCACACAAGTGACCGGCACTTTATTCACTAAGAGACTAATTTCCTACTATTGTACATGGGTAATCTCTATTCTGTGATGCATCTAGAGGACTCCTCTAGTGCATTTACAAAGGAAAATATATTACAAAAGTGGTTATGATACAAAACATGATGTCCAAATCGAAAAAATTTTGGGGCCCGTCTTTTTCTCTGCTTTGTGCGCTCTTTAGCTCTGCAACACTCTCCCCCTCTTCGTCTCTGTCGTCCCTTGACAGACTTTGCTTCCCGCACGCGTCCAGTGGTCAGTGTTGCCTGATTCTTGATCTTGCATTACGTTTTAGAGGCGCTCTGCTTTTCTCCGCACGCTCCCCTTGGTCAGTGTTGCCTGTAGTTAAACAGACATGCAGATTCGATGGCCTTCTTGATTCAAGCTCTACTACTCGAGAGCCTGTTGCACTTGTCTTGCCTGTTGACTTGGGTTGCCACGCACGCCACCAGTGACTAGGAATGTGCTGTTCTTAGTCACCCTCTTAAACTTTTCAGCCTCTACCCCTTTATAACTTTTGGTCCTCTGATTTGTCCTGGTTGCACACATCGGACCCTGTTGTATTGCTTTGAGGCTGTTTACTTCTTTTTACCGTGCATGACCTAGCTGTTTTCTCTTTTTGCCTGATGTGTGCCCCTACGGGGCTCTATGCAGAGATGGGTAATGCGCCCCTGCGGGGCTTCCTGCAGAGACATATTCTTTTTCTTTTTATCTTTAATGAGTCGTTCTGGGCTTTGATTTTCTTCTTCTTTTCTTTTTGCTTGATTGTCCCACTACACGTCCCTCCTCCTGAACTCTGTCGTCCTCGACAGGCTTTCTGTGGCGACGTGTGTATGTTTGAATGGCGGTTTGCTCTCGTTGGTTCAGCAGATTTGCTTGACATAACATGAATTCCTTCCATTGCTTTGACTTTACTCCGTCTTCTGGCGCTTGTCTATGATCAGCAAAGAAACTTGTTTCGTAGGCCACCAGTCTTGCATTCAAGTTGGAAGTCATTTTAACAAAAATTTCTGAATCAATCTCAAAGAAGCCTGTAAAGAATGCTTCTTCGAAAGTTTGCATATATGTCGATGGCAAAAACATGAGACGAGAGTAATAGGCCATGAGGGTGAGGCGGCTCGGAATGGTCGATAAATAAAAAATAAGAGCCTCAGACCCTTGCGTAATGCCGATGAAATTCAAGAATGTATATTTAGCATGCTGGAACACCTTCAACACTGTAATGAGCATGCTGAATATTTTGTTGGTCATCTTGACGGCTAAGTCCGGAACTGTAGCATATCTTGCAATCCAAAATTCATTGTTTTTACCATATATTCTTCTGTAGGTAGGTAATTATGTGGCGGACTAGGTAGTAACGGATAGTTAAGCCACTGATTATTGATATTGCCTTGACGCTGTCCTTCCCAAAATTGCGTCCAAGAGCGTCTGCGGGGTACAGGACAAAAAGATGGATTTACTTGAAGTGCATATGGTGATGCTTCCCACTGTACCCGCAATGTCGGATTCTTCTCCAAAATTTTTCGCCTCCATATTGGATCCGCCTTCTCAAATTCCTCTTGAGTATAATTGAAAGTGTCATGCTGGAATTGAAGGTTGTGGTCCGGATCTTTGTTCGTTGAAGACTTTATATACATTCGCGTCTGTTCTTTAAGTAGACCGTATGGTACATTGAATGGCTTCAAAATTTGATCTAATTGTTTGTTTTCTATCTGAGCTTCTTTCATTATCTGGATAATTTGATCTTCAAAATCAGCGGTGAGCTAGGACACCAGTAGTGCCGTTTCTGGTCGGCTTAATTCTGCAATGTCCCGATTATTATAATCAATGTGGACCTCCTGAGCCTGCCTTATCGGTGAATGGTATGAGGGGGGAGAGAGAGGACGTACCTCAGTCTCCACAGCAGCCTCCGTAGCATGTGGAACTACTGGTGTCCCCTGCTTTCCTTTTAGCTCTATCTGCTCCTGAAGCCGTTTGATGATTTCATCCTTATTCTTAAGTTCTTCTTCAGCCTTTGTAATCTTTTCCTGATGTTTGATTAATTCCTGTGCAACTATGTTCATGTGATCTGTGTCTTCTTTGCACTGTTGGAAATAATCATTCTCTGCTTTTTTCCATTTCTTGCGTAGAGCTGCAGTGTCATTCATATACCTTTGTTCCCAATCAGCAATGATTTCTTGCTCCTGTTTGAGCTGATCTGCCATCTTGGTTATCTTTTCTTCCATTTCTTTTATATCCTCGTTTGATTTATTAGTATCTGCAGGTGGTTGATCACTGAGGAGAGCTGTCATGGGCTCCTTGTTCCTGTCCCTTAAGTGGTCTGCTTCCTCCATACTCACCTTGAGCTGTGATTCGAGTACCTTACTACGAGCATGGATCCTTGTTTTCTCTTTTTCGGTCATGTCTAGTTTCTTCGTGAGCTCCAAAACTTGCTCTTTTAGTTGGGCATTTGCCGTTTCTAATATTTTGTATTGTGTTTTGGTCGTTTTTATTTCCTCGTGTTTCTTTAAAACTTGAGCTTCTGCTTCTGATAATTTTTTAGCCAGATTCATACCTTCTTTTTGAAGCTCCTGCTTTTCGAGCATGGCGTGGTCGTAATCTTCATCAGCATCAAGCATCAATTGTTGAGTGTCTAGTGCAGTTCGAATCATATCCTGCACCACAGGCTTGAGCTGAGCTATATCAACATTCAGCCATGTCTTTGGTACATTTGGGGTTTCTCCTGTATGTACATCTTGTCCCTTTTCGACGTGGATCGTTTCATTATGTGGTTGTCGGACCTGTAGTTGTACTTGTGGTTCGTCTGCTTTTTCATTTAAGACGGTAGTTTTAGTGGCACTTCCCTGAAAAGTTACATCCATGGGGGATGGTTCTGCCACAACCCTTAGTGGAGTGAAGGGTTCTTCGTCTTCTTGTCCTTCTTCCTGAGGCTTATCCTCTGATATCATTAAATGTTCCTCATCATCAGATTTGCCCTCCTTGGTGTGGGTAGTGGAGGCATCTTTTGGTTGAATGGGGTGCTGTTTTTCTTCTCGTGCCTTCTTGTTGGTTGTATTTTGGTCTACCAGTGGTGATTGAGCTTTTTCCTTGTGGCCTTCTTGGTCTTCGCCATAGTCTACTTCATTTAGTTCGGCCCACTGGCCATCATCCTTCGATTCACTACGAATATCTATATTTAATAACGAAGTGTCTGGTTCTTCTTTGGCGTCTGAGGATGAACTAGTATTATCCAAACCGATTTCCCGATATCTGTGGACTTTTGTGAGCTTGCTTCTCGGGTCTGTAACTTGTCGTGATTGTTGATAGTGATGACCCTGCACTCGCAGATTAATTTGTCCTTCTGTATATTTGTGAGTCTCCTCTAGTGCTTGAGTTAATTCTTCTGCCGTGATCTTTTTAGTCCCTTGAGTGGTGGTTGTAGGAAGTACATGTACTCTCTTTGTTTTTGATACTTCCTCTTCTACTTGTTGGACTTCTCGAGGTCGTTTTGTGCCTCTCATTGTGCCTCTCATTCGGGGTTGAGAGCTTGTTTCTCCTTCTTCTACTTGTTTGCTTCCTTTCTTCTGTTTCGGTACAGTAGCTGCTTTGACAAATTGAGCCAACTCCATTGAAGATGGCATCTCCTGTAAGTACTCGCGCATGCCCAATGCGTGGTAAATCATAATTGTTAGGGCAGTAGTTCCGTTGAGGAACTTCTTATTATCCCATTTCTTCTTTGCCTCAAATAATCTTTCTTGCACATAGGGTGTGAGGTTAACCTGATTGCCTATCTGTTTTATGGCATGAGACAATAATTGCACAATGATTTTTTGAGGGGCCGTGTATCTATTCATGCTCGGGAAGCAGAAGTGTTGGTGAATCAATCTGACTTCTTCTTCGATGTCCACCCTATTGATGTCAACGAAAGTTCTTGTTTTTGCTCCACGACTCTCTTCCTTGACCGTGTTGACACCATCCTTTTCCCATCCAAATGCTTCTTTGATTAAGTCGTGGGAAAATTGAATGACCACCCATTCTCCATTCTTATCCATCACATTGGCTTCTGGTGCCAATGGATCATGTAGTGCTGGTCGTAGGGTGTTCATGACTTGTGTACAGCATTGGAAATCCGGTTTATAGATAGGTAGTTCAAAATACTTATGAATTCCTGCTTTCTTCATGATGTCGATTGTGGATGGCAGTTCATGTAAAACTTTGAAGTCCTGGGACATGATCGGAAAGTGATGCTCTGTGTCCATGATCTTTATGTTGGCCAAGAAGAGTTCCTCAACTGGCTGCTCATCTCTGAACCAATGCCCTTTTGCTTTCGTAAGACATTGGGGAGGAAATTCCTGGACCTCTTCTTGGATTGTAGCTTCAGAGTCTTCAGAAGCCATCTGCACTTACAAGGAAAAGTGCATTAGCTCGAAAGGCCTTTATGAGACCATGCAGTGTATTGTTGTGATTATGGTTGCTCGTCACTCCGTTCCCCATTATTGCATGAGTGAGATCTCTTACCGCCTCTTTTTATATTTTTTCCTGAAAGAAGACAATCATTAGTATAGCCGAAGCACAGTTTATGTACATAGTATGTCCATTCCTATCAGGTTAAAGCTAAGATCTAGTCTCACTTGGAGATCGTGCACCACTAGTTTGATAATGTACATCCTGTGCCGAATGCTTGGCCCTGTATTGCGGCCCTATCATGCTTACTTGAGGTGCATCAGATACTACATGAGTGCAATCGGATGCTTTATCTCCTCGATCATCCGTTCCTCGTGGTAGCTTTGGTTTCCAGATCCATTTTGAGAACACTGAGAGAGGTCGCTTGGTTTTCTCGATTCGTACAGCTGCTCGTGTTCCATTTGCTTTATCCATTGCCCGAGTAAATTTAGCATTGCTCTTTGATTTTCTCTGATGACTCTTATGTGTTGTTGACTTTTGCCTTGTCTGATGTGGTATTTCCTCCTTTGTCCTTACAGCCTGTTTAGCTGCTTGTATGACCTTTTTGGGAATCCATATCTGATGTCGCGATCTTTGAGCTTCAAGCAAGGGCTTGGGAATCCATACTTGCAATGATCCTTGTGGTATGTACTTCTGTGAAGCTGGCTTGGTGCTTCCTGTCTCCTTCGTAAGAATGGTTGCTGTCATTTGTTGATTCTTCATTCGATCTTTACGTACCCATTTGTATTTAGTTTGTCCCGGATATGTATGCTGGTTTGTTGTTTTCCAATATGGCAATCTTTTGGCTTGCTGAGTACGTCCTTGAGAGTCCAAATTTAGAAGGACAGCCTTCTCCACGACTGACGGTGATGATACTGGCATCGTTGAACTTGAAGGATTTTCCTCTTCTAGCTTGGTTTCTGGGCTGTGAATGTTGGGCTTTCTCTCTCTCGTAGTCTGTTGACTGTTATCCAAATTTTTAACTACGTGTGGTATGAGCAAAGGCTTCTCCCCTAATAAATTGAAAACTTCCTTATGTCCTATGATTGCCAAAATATAACCTTGAGCTAGGTTGATGCACACCTCATTTTCAATGATCCAATCTTGTCCAAGAATTAAGTCTTCTATTAGATCCTCATCCTTGCACACTATGACTCTCTGATACATAGATGAATTGCCTAGGTAGAGGGATGCAGTGGTGGTTCCAACACATTCTAGTGTCTGACCTCCAATTCCTATTATTTGAGCCTTGGTGGGATCCATATGCAATTGATGATCTTTGACAACCTTATGCCGAACACAACTACGTCCTGCTCCTGAGTCTATCAATGCATCTATCAATTTTTACTCTGCCCTGCCAATGCCTAGGTTTAGATAAGGTTGCATCTGGCACACACCGGTCTTGTCAGAATTACTGATTTGGTAATTAGCCACAGGGACAGGTTCTTCTCCTTGGAAGTATCGTTCATCTCGTTGCCTAATCCACTCTTTCTGTTTCCTAATGCGTTCCAATGCCTCTTGTCGAGCTTCCTCTCTAATCCGTTCCTCTTCCATCTTCCTATTTTGGGCACCTAATAACCGCGCTAACATTTGATCAGTTAATGGTTCCATGAATCGTCGCACTCTACATCCGCTGATGTAGTTGGGAAGAATGTCTCCGTCTAGCGTGGCGAGATTGATTGCACCACCAGTAGAGATTCAATTTATGATCAAAGGTCCATATCCTCGTTTTTGTAATTTCTTGGCGTGTTGTTTTAAGGTATACACCAAGACTAAATCTCCTTCTTTCAAACCCTTGTCTTTTATATGTGCATCGTAGTATGCTTTCTGTCTTCTTTTGGCTGCATAGATCCCTGCTACTGCTTGTAGTCTGGTTTCATGGAGTTTCTCGATTTGATCCAATTGTTGGGATAACTCATGCCCGTTCCATTCATACTGTTGAGCTACTCTCAGCGTGGGTACTAAGAAGTCTATTGGCAGTATTGCATTCTGCCCATACACTAGGTTAAATGGGGTAGTTCCAATGGCTATTTTATATGCCACTCGGAAGGCCCAAATTGCATGATGCAATTGTTTGTCCCAATCTGACCTTCCATTATTGACAATCTTTGTCAATACAGTACATAGTACCTTGTTGGAACTTTCAGCTTGTCCATTAGCTTGAGGATGGTATGGGGCGGATTTTTTATGAATCACTAAAAAGTCATTCATTAGCGACTCAATGACTTCGTTTAGGAAATGCGTTTCTCGATCACTCACAATCTCGATTGGTAGTCCAAAGCGTGTGAAAATATGCTCAAAGAGAAATTTTGCTGTAGTTTGAGCATCATTCTTTCTAGTGGCTTTTGCTTCTACCCACTTGGTTAAGTAGTCGGTGGCTACTATGATGTACTCCGCATGTGATCCTTTTGCCGGTGGATTGATAGGTCCTATGAAATCAATACCCCACTTGGTAAATGCTCTTGCACAAACCATGGGTCTTAAAGGCATGTCGTCTCTTCGAATGGGATATTTCGCTCTCTGGCATGTTTCGCAGCTTCTCACATATGTCTCCGCATCCATATGTAGAGTTGGCCACCACAAGCCTGCAAAGAGAATCATCTTGATAGTTCTGTCTGCTGAAAAATGTCCTCCAGCAGCTCCTGCGTGTGCCATCTCTAATATGGGAAGATATTCTCCTTCATGCACACACAATCTGAGTTGATTGTCTTTTCCTCTTCTAAACAATTGTTTTCCCATTATCACATAATCCTTGCCCATTTCTTCTAGGGATCGCTTTTTTGCTAAACTAGCTCCTATTTCGTGCTCTTTCGTTTTGAGGAATTGTACTAATGTTTTACTCCAGTTAGGCGCTACGGTCGAAAAAGGTAAGGACATGTGATCCTCCGAGATAGTCTCTTTGCATTCTGCACAATTACTTACATAATCGTGAACGTCTTTTGGCATGTCAGGCCAATATACACCTAACCTTTTTAATTCTTGAATTGTTCCATGCATCCCTTGATGGGTTCTCCACTTGTTTACGTGTGCTTGCTGAATTAGTTGCTTCTGTTCGTCCTCCTCGACACATCTTAATAAGACACCGTTGGGTTCCTTATAATACATGCTTCCAACAACAATGTGTAAATTTCTTGTTTGAAGAATCTCTTTTTTGCTATCCTTATTTATTGAGTGTTGAGGGCCATGGGTGAGTATAGGAATTAGTCGTTCCGCCCACTTTGGACATACTTCAAGATTAAACAAATACGTATCTGGTAAATCATCCGGTACTCCGCTAGGTGGTTCTCCATGCGTTAGCCTTGAAAGGTGATCTGCTCTTACATGTGTGTTTCCTTTTTTGACTATTACCTCAAAGTCAAACTCCATTAATAGTAAGAACCATCATACCAACCTTCCCATGTTGCAAGGCTTATTGACTAAATACAACAAAGCCTGATGGTCTATGAAGAACTTGAATTTGTTGGCTAAGAGGTAGTGTCTAAACTTCTTCACTGCATAAACCATTCCTAAGCCTTCTCTTTCAGTAGTCGTATAATTTCTTTCTGCTTGGTTTAATTGTCTACTCGCATAAGCGATTGGATGGTCAAGCTTCCCTTCGTCAGCCAGTTGAGCTAGGATACATCCAATGGCATAGTTCGAAGCATCAACATGAACATGAAAAGGCTTGCTCCAGTTGGGTGATTTCAGAATTGGGGCTGTACTCAGCCGCTTCTTAAGCTCGTTGAAGGCCTTTTCACACTCGTCTGTCCAAGTGAACTGAGTCAATAGACCATATAAAGGCTTAGCTATTATGGCATACATGTGAATAAACCTACGGTAATATCCACAGTGTCCCATAAAGGCTTGTACTTCCTTTGCATTCTTGGGTCTTGGTAGCTCTAAGATAACTTTAATCTTTTCTTCGTCCGTGGATATTCCATTCCTTGAAACGATGTGTCCTAGGATTTTTCCTTGTTGCACCATGAAGACACATTTCTCAGGGTTCAGGCAAACTCTGTACTGTCTATATTTATTGAATATTTTTCTCAGTTCCGGTATATGGTCTGGTCGTTGATTTGAGTATGTACAAAGGTCATCTACGTATACTTCCATACTTTTTCTCAGAAATTCTTTGAATACATGACACATCAGTCGTTGGAAGGTGGCTGGCGCATTAGTGAGCCCAAAAGGCATTACTCTAAATGCATAGACTCCCCATTCAGTCGCGAATGCGGTTTTATGCTGGTCCTCAGTTGCAATAGCTACTTGGTTGTAACCAGAGAATCCATCCAAGAAGCTATAGACCTCCTTGCCGGCAACTCTTTCCAAAAGATGGTCTGTGATGGGTAATGGGAAACTATCACGTATAGTTGCTGCATTTACCTTTTTCAAGTTGATACACACCCTTAGTTTTCCGTTTTTCTTAGGCACTAATACTAGTGGCGATACCCATTCTGTGTGTTCAATCTCATAAATGAATCCTGCCGCTAGTAGTTTGTCAATTTCTTCCTTTATTTTTGCTGCGTAAACTTCATTATACGTATAAGGGCGTTGTTTAGAAGGTTTTGCATCTGCTGTCATAGGGATTCGATGAGCGCATATGCTGGGTTCTACACCCTTGAGGTCTTTATACGTCCAAGCAAACACGTCTCGATATTCTCGGATGAGTCGTATGAGATCCTCTTCTTCCTCTTCCGATACATCTTTCCCAATATATGTGCACCTCTCTTCTCCGTCTTCTATCGTTACAACAAATTTCTTGGTTTGTTCCTTGTTGTCATAGGCTTCTCCATCCCGGGCCTCTCGTTTAGGCATTTGAGTGGCTATTTTTCTTTCTTCCACTTCGTATCTTTTAAAATGTTCTGGAACTTCGAAACGGTCTGGTTCCGGTTCCACTTTACTCGTGTCCTCTCTATGCTCATGTATTATTGGGATGGTTTCGATTGCTAAGACTTTTGTTGGTCTTTCTTTTGATTCTTTTTGCATAGTTTTTAAATATTGTTCCTCAGAATCAAACTCTGGTTCCATTTCTATGCTTTCGTACTCTTCTTTCCACTCTTTCTCTACAATTTTCCCTTCTTCTACTTCTTGGAGGACAACCATGTAGAGGTTCACGTCATATCCTTCCTCGTCTATACAATCGTTCATCGTCAATACTTCCTCATTCACACACATATCTAATGTGGCTAGAATTTCCATCCAACCATGTGGTTCGAAGAGTTCACCTGAAAAAATTTGAGGCATGTAATCGGGGTCTTCTATCGATCGATAGTTAGGGTGTCCTATTGGCCACATTTGTTTTTTACACACCTCCTTCTTTGCTTCTTTGCACATCCACAACTGGGCATCCTCGTGCATCCAAGATTGATCACTTGATCCAGCACTGTGAATGGATAGGTCATCTTCTTCTTTGTGGACTGGATTCCATTGTAATGGAGGGACATCCCGATAAGCGAATGTGTGCAAATTTATCTTGGTGGTGTTTCCTTGATGTTGTAGATATAATGAATCTCTGCCCCAATCTTGTACTACCCGCATTTGTCTCATGAAGGGTCGTCCTAATATCATCTCGTAGTTGTTTGCTTTCTCGAATTTACATATGGCTAGTGTGTGTTCAAATTCCACTCCACATGTTGTTAACTTAATTCCTTCCAATATTCCTAGGGGTCTCTCCACATGACCGTCTGCTAATTGGAGTTTCATGCGAGTGGGTCGTAAGGCTGGTTTTCCCCACTTTTCCCAAATCTCCTTTGTTGCAATTCCTACCCCTGCTCCTGTGTCTAAGATAGCTTTGGTCATGTACCCATTGTAGATGACAGGTAAACAGGTATTCCCTTCATCCCCTTCACTGAACTCTCCTACTTTATCGACTGGAACTTGTATTGTGGACTTATTTTCCATTTCCTTTTCTTTTGATCCTCCATTCTTTGGTCGTGTTTTTAATTGGTCTGCCATTTGCTTCCATAACTGGGGTTTAAGTCGAAGCAATTCTTCCACCGTCAATTGGCATTGCACTTTGGTTTTCTTTAGTTCCGTTAGGTTATGCGAATTCTCTTTTCCCTTTCCTTTTCCTTTTCCATGCACCGTGGGTGCTCGTATTATTACTGACTCTCTTTCGTACTCTCCCATATAATTAGGCAATGTTGAAATGCTTATGGTTTCCTCTCTACCTCTATCGAGTCTTGAGAACTCCTCGTAGACTTCCTCGAGGTTAGGATGGGGTTGACAGTCTTCCACATCTATTTCATCAAATGGTGGTGGATCGACACCATTCTTCTTCCATTGCTCTTCTCTGATTCTATCCCACAAGTCCTTGGGCCAATCTGCTTCTAAGTCTGGTATGGCTGATACAGGGTCATCTTGTGCTCTCTCTTGTTCACCTTGGGAATCTTCTTTTCTAAGTTCTTTATCCTTTGGTTTGATGCATTCTTCATAAGGTTCCTGTGCAATCCTTGTCTCTGGTAGGGTTGGGATAGTCTTTTCTAGGGTTGCTTGTGCTACTTCTATGAGTTTTCTGCATATGGTCAATCTTTCTTTTTCCAATTCCCCTTGAGGATAGATTTTTTCATGTTGCTCTATGTTCGGTCCCATTTTGATTCTAGCTTGGTACGCTTTTAACCACATATCCAAGTCGTCCGGTTTTGGGTCCGCTAAGATCGATCCTGGCTTTTCTCGTTCAGTATGGATTCGTTGTGATTCGGGGGTCTCTTTAGGTTTTCTTTGTTCTTTGTGTTCCTCCCGTTCCTTTGTTTGCTTCCTTCTGTCCTGACTCTTATTTTTTGCCCATTTTTCTTTGAGTTTTTCTCATCTTTCTTTCCATTTTTGTACTCTGAGATGTTGTGAGTTTTCCCGTGGGATCTCAGAATCCTCGACTACCTGAGTCTCAGAGTCTAGCATTTTATTGTTCTTCTCTTCCTCATGGTTTTCCCTTTTGTAGTTTTGCTTGGGCTCTAGTGATAGCTTTTAATGGCACTGTGTACTCCTTATCACTTCCAGATCCTTCTATGACCTCTATTACATTGATTGGTGCAGAATCTTGGTTTTTTACAGGGTTCTTAGGGCAATCCCTAAAAAGATGTTCCTTTCCGCAATCACTGCAATATCCTTCCCAGATTCTAGGTGGTGGAGGGTTGTATGGTCGAGGGCACTCTCTAATGAAATGGTCTCCTCCACATCTATAGCATGGTCCTCTCTGTACTGGTGGTCTACTGGGTGGTCTCATGGGTTGTTGTGCCTTAGGAGCTGTATACATTAGAGTGGAAGTCTCTGCTCCATAAGTCTGATCATAGCCTTCATACCCATAGTATGTAGTCTCATATGCCGGTTCGTATTCCATCATGTAGGATTCATACGGATAGTACTCACTTGGTAGGGTTTCGTATCCAAGGTTTGTTGATTCTATCTGGGTCATTGTCGTGGCTGGTACTATAGCTCTTTCTAGATTTTCTTCTGGTTGTGCATACTTTACTGATACTACTTGTTGAGGTTGCGACGGTTGGGGTCCTAGCACTGGTTGTGGTGGTGGGTATGGTATCTGTTCAATTGGTCTAGGTACTCCCGTCTGTGTTGGATAAGGGTTGTATCTTGGGATCTCTCTGTTCGGGTCTCTAGGTGGATATCCATACGGTCGATACTGAGGTGGTTGGAAAGGGCGTGTTTGCCTATTAAATGGACAGTTCTCAGTAGTGTGATTAGTGTATTTTTGTTCTATGTGATAGTACCAAGAAGTCCCTTGTTGTTGCTGCCTGTTGTATGGATAAGCTGGTTGTGCCCTGCCCCCTCCTCGAACACACAGGTGAGTGAGGTGATCTCCTCCACATAAGCTACATCTCCGTAGCATAGGCAATCTTTGAGCTGGGTGTTGATAAGCTCTTTGCCCCTGAGCCCCTAATTTCTTGGCTAATAGCTCTGCTAATTCTTCCACATGACTGGAGTTGGAAGAGATGGTACTCCTTGAATCGTCCGATTTAGTGTGGCTGGACCTGCTATTGAGGTCCTCGGCTAAGTTATCTTCCAAATCAATACACTCCTGAAGACACTCACTCAAAGTTTGTAGTCTTTTCACGTACACTAGTGTTCTTAAGGTTCCGTTAGTGAGCCCATCCAAAAATAATGAAATCATTTTTTGTTGAGTCGGTCTCTCTGTCACTGGGCATCTATCCACGTACTGGTTGAACCTTCTGGCAGCAGTCTTCACCGTTTCATTAGGATTTTGTTTGAAGCTGTGAATTAACGAAGCTGAATTGTGTTTGATTCCTCTCTTAGTGAATTCTCCTATAAATTCTTGAAAAAATTGTTCCATGTTTCCAAATTGATTGGGATCTAAGGGTTGGAACCAGGTCAGAGCTGTTCCTATGAGGGTGAGTCCAAACGCCTCATACTGTACAAAGAAGTCGTCCACTTGTTCCGCTCTTAGGACTTGTTTGAATTCTGCAATGTGATCATAGGGTTCTCCTGATCCATCATAAGGGTTTCGTACACACTTTGCCACTTGAATAGGCCTCAGCCTTCTAATCGGTTCAGGTGGTCTGGGCATCACAGGAAGAATAGGGACAGCTGGTTGTATTGGTGGCATTCTAGGCTGCCCCCTACGTGTGGTCGTGGTCTTACCGGTGGTCTGTACTGATTTCCTATCCCTGGTAGGGTCTGATAATGTGCTTGTATTCCTGGCGTGGAAAATTGTACGTGAGCATGATTAGGTACGCTCCTATGGCTGGTCTGTCCTGATGTAGTATTTTCTGTTTCTTCTTGATTTCCAAATGGATTTTGTGAGGTTGTTGCCTGCTCTCTCTGAGGAAACACAGGTTTACCCATATATCTTAATCGAGACCTGTCTAAGACACTCACAGGCCAATACCTCCTTTGATCTTTATCCAGGTATGTGAGTCTAGTCTCGTCATCCGGGTCTTTCAGCTCATAGAATGTCATGGAGTTTTCTTCTCTCCCTGGAACAGGTGAATCGGTTTGCAACAATAAGTTTGATCCGTGAATCATATAGACTTCTAACAAATAGTCGTCTTGAGGTATCAAGTCACCTCTCAAGACACGTGACACTTGGGATCTGCCTCTAGGGGTGGTCACAAACTCTTCTAGTTGTGTCCTTCCTAGGTTTTCAAGGTCTAAGAGTTCCCCTCTTTCATTGATCCTTTCCGGGAATTCGGTTACAATGTAGATTTGGCCAACTTTGTCAACATATGCACCTCCTTCGTATTTGACAGCTGGTTGGGGTACAATTGTGGCATTCTGGGATGTTACCATCCTCGCCACAAACCTATTTAAGCCATCCAAGTAGATTGGAATCTCCTGGGCATTGGTGGACACATGCTGCAAGGAAGTACGGTAGTCCTCCTCCATAGTAGTCATGAAGCTTCTCGTTGGTGTGGGACCTTGCATGTCTTCCGAAGCCATGGGTACTTCTTCCTCAGACTCACTAGAGGTCTCAGCGTAGGTAGAGTGATGGCTAGCTTGGGCTGCACTTCCCACTGAAGATATGACACTCCTTCGACTACTTAGAACTCTTCCTGACCTCAAGTTCATTCACTCTCCTAAGCCTCTCTTTATGCTTCTTAGATTCCCCTTGGGTAGCTCTCCCAATGACTCAATTTGTCTGCCAAAAGAAGGGGTTAATCTGGGCGATACCACTTCCTGACGATACTGCTCTCGGCGATACTGCACTGACCGCGATACGATACCAGAGGTCTATGTGATACGATACCAGACACCCAGACGATACGATATCAATCTGGTGTCGCGATACTATCCCGGAAAACAAACGATACGACACCTCAGCTATGCACGATACGATACCTGAAAATCTCGGCGATACGATACTAATGACAGTGTCGCGATACTGTCCTGATGAACAGACGATACGATACCACAGTGGTGTCGCGATATCAGAATTCTCAAGACACGATACGATCTCACAAGGGACACGATACGATCTCAAAAAGACCGACGATACGATACCAGAGACCATAGGCGATACGATCTCACCGCGATAAGCGCGATCGCAATACCAACCTTGGCGATACGATACCACTACAGTGTCGCGATACCAAGATAAGTAACCAACGATACGATACTTGGGGAGGGTACGATCGCGATACCAAAGTAGTGTCGCGATACCAATGTATCAAGCGATACGATACCACCCGGTAAAGTGAGGTCGCGATACTAAAAACTTAGGCGATACGACACCACAATGGTGTCGCGATACCAAGTTTTAGTACGAGACGATACAATACCAGGGACCGGATACGATCGCGATATCAACTCAGTGTCGCGATACCGAAATAGTGTCGCAATACCAAGGCTGGTATCCAACGATACGACACCTCTGGCGAGTGTCGCGATACAAGGGAATTTTGGTATCGTGATACCAAAACTCAACTGATCGCGATACTCAAGCCAAAAGGTCTCCAAACTTGAAAATTTTTGTAACCCCTTGCACCTCTCACCCTTCTCCTCACTCCTAGGCCTCTGTCTCTCACAAAAAATGCAAACATTCAAAAATTTTCCCCCTCGCGATACTGCGCATACCTTTTAATCATTTGTTTGTGCATGTTCGATGAGTTTTAGCTATTAAATCTTAATGGGGACTCACCTTGGGTCTATCTAGTTTGCTTCTTGAACTTCTGCACAAGCTTTGAGGCTCTATTTTGCACGATACCAACCCGACGATACCAGTCGCTGCTCGCCACGATACTAAAACACAGAGAAGTGTCGTTTGAACTAAAAAATTTTTTGGTTTTTATAGTTTTTGGACTGAACTTGAAATTTTGCTAAATTTCGGTGAATTTTTTGGGGATTTTGGTCTACTCCTACTCCTCTTCTCCTCACTTCTCCTCTCCTTCTAACCTAACCCTAACTCCTTCTTTTCTTCCCTCCTCCTAAACCTAAACCTAAAACTTATCACACACACCTCGAAGATGAGAAGTGACAAGTGCTGAACTGATGGACTACTTGCCAAAGGATGAATTTGCGTCTACAAGTACGATTCGATCACACTCGGTCTATAACCATCACGAAGGCACCTCGGTTGAGTGACTCCCCGGCAACGGTGCCAAAAACATGTGTACTTGAGCCAAGAAGACTCAAGGACTTGTGCCAATGAGACTATATCTCAATTGCCACACAAGTGCATATAGTGGGATCTTTAACACACATTTAAATGTCAATCCTAAGGAACGACTTACCAAGTGTATGAAGACTTGTGCACACGTGATGGATAATGAAGTGGTTTAGCTAGCATGCATGAGAAAAGACTACTACCTCTCACACTCACTGAAATACTGAAAGTGTTGCCGCAAGCCTCTTTTCAGCAGTTTTAGTATTTTGAGGTTTTCTCCTAGCTCAGAACTCCGAACATAGGCAATAGGGTACTCTTTTCGAAGCTCTCGACGAGACGCATCCAATGGTGGTGGTTTCACTCAATTCTGACCACTCTGCTTCAAGTTATAGCAAAAACAGTGAATTACGGGAATCACAAACACCCGCGCCACAGCTTCTCCTAGCTTACGCACGCACTACAACAGCTCAAAACAAAGGGGAAGGGGTAGACAACAGTCCTACACATGCATTTCAAGCATCACACACACATACAAGAGCAAAATGAAGATCAAAATCAGCAAGAAAGAGGCAAACTCGAAAATTCAGAAGAGCTCCTTGTTCACAATGGCAAGAGTTTTTTACAAAGAGTCACAAAGTGACTTATATACATGAGCCCTAAGTTTGGTCCTTTCACACAAGTGACCGGCACTTTATTCACTAAGAGACTAATTTCCTACTATTGTATATGGGTAATCTCTATTCTTCTGTGGGGATGCATCTAGAGGACTCCTCTAGTGCATTTACAAAGGAAAATATATTACAAAAGTGGTTATGATACAAAACATGATGTCCAAATCGGAAAAATTTTGGGGCCCGTCTTTTTCTCTGCTTTGTGCGCTCTTTAGCTCTGCAACAACCCTAAAAATCAAAAGCATATGTGAGTCACTTGCATCTATTGGCATGAATGTAGATGATGATGATAAAATTGAAGTGTGCCTTTGTGGTTTATGAGTTGCATATAAGCAATTCATAACATCTATTCAGATGAGGGAAAATATTTCAAATTTTGTTGATCTCGTGTCTATGTTGATTATTGAAGAAAAGAATCTTGGTGAGGACTCGAACTCCCAAGGAAAACCTAGTTTTGAGTAGGTATTCTACTATGGCAGAGGAAGAGGTAGAGCTAGAGGCTTCGGAAATGGAAGAGGAAATGGCAACCAAGACCAAGGCCAACATCAAAATCATGCAAGAGGTAGAGGACAATTTCAAGGTAGGGAGATCCAAAGAGTCCGCAAAAATTTCCAAAGAAATGATTTAGGTAATGACAGTAAAGGATGATGGAATTGTGGTAAACCCAAACACTTTGAACGTGATTTTAGGTTGAAGAATCAAAATAATAGAAGGCAGCAAAACAACTATGCATCCACAAGTGTAGATGATTCTAAGAAGCTATTCTTGTTTCAACATCACATGATGAATATGATGTCTTTTGATGTTTCAAAATCGAATGGAAATGTTTGGTATGTTGATTCAAGTGCTTCAAATGACATGACTAGTCATGTAGAATGGTTTAGTAGTTTGCAAAAATTGCCAGTTCTTGGATATATTGAAATAGGTGATGACACATCACACCCTATCAAGCACATACAAAACATAACACTGTCTATGGAGGATGGAAAGGTAAAACATCTTGCTGATGTGCTGCATGTTCCAAATATAACAAAGAATTTGGTTTTTGTTGGACAAATGGTTGACCAGGGATTACAAGTCAGGTTCAATGCTGATGGGTTATATGTAGAAGAGTATAAATAGGATGGACGATTGTTTGCCAAAGGAAACAAAGCAGGTAGGATGTTCACCTTAAATGTGAAAATTCCTAAAATGAATGTTGCCATGTTTGCAAAAGGTGCAGGAGTTATTGCTGATATAGATATCTAGCATAAACGAATTGGAGATGCAAACTTACAGAGGCTAAAATTGAAGCAGCCCAAGGAGATTGTCAATGGTCTACTAAATTTCAAAGTTGCAGAAATGTGAAAGTTATGTGCAACATGTCAATTTGGTAAACAATCGAGAGCATCATTTTTGCATGACAAGCATGTTAGTGAGAATGTACTAGAAATAGTACATACAGATGTTTGGGGTCTTGCAAAGACCACATCTATGGGTGGTTGCAGGTTTTATGTTACTTTCATTGATGACCATACACAGAAAGTATGGGTATATTTCATGAAAGAGAAGAGTGAGGTGTTCACTCACATCCAAAATTTTAAGGCTATGGTGGAAAAGTAGATAGGAAAGTATATTTAGATATTAAGACCTGATGGAGGAGGTGAATACATGTCAAATGAGTGCAATAACTTTCTTAAAAGTCATGGAATTTGATGTTCATTTTCATGCAAGTACACACCACAACAGAATAGCATTGCTGAAAGCAAAAATAGATATACTGCAGAAATAGCAAGAGCCTTGATGGTTGAGAAGAATATGCCTCATTGTTATTGGGTAGAAGCTGTGCATACTACTGCACACATCATGACCAAAACTCTGATTGCTTCTGTACATCAAGTTACACTTGAAGAGAAGTTTATAGATAAAAAGCCAAACTTATCACATATGAAAGTATTTGGCTGTATTGCACATGTACATGTTCCAGACGAGTTGAGGATGAAGCTTGATCCAAAAGCAGAAAAATGTATCTTCATTGGATACTCCCTTGAGCAAAATGGGTATAAATGTTATAACCCACTCACAGGACAGGTGAAGGTACGTAGAGATGTGGTGTTTGATGAAATAACAAGCTTCTATGCAGATGCCAAAGATGGACTTGATCTTGAACCAAATGACAAAGAAAATGTTGAAAATCAAGTGCAAGATCTCAAGTTTTGAGTGGACCAGATGTGTCACCAAGCAATAGTTCCAAATCAAATCCATGGAGTGGAAGATTGCATGGAAATTTCAGTCTAGCAAATTCATCAAGTACATCAAATAAAGGCAAAGAAAAGCTTTCTGCTGGTAGCAAAACATCTACAGGTTTTGAAGACATCGATGGAGATTCAAGCGGTTCAGAGAAGAGCCTTGATGAGGAACTTGGATTGCCCTCTATGAAGACTCCAGGAGTAAGAAAGACACATGCAGATGATATAAGGAGAAGTGACCTAGGACCCTGGAATTCTATGCAACGATTGACGTATGACGTATGACAGTGGAATTCTATGCAACGATTGATGTGGAATTCTATGCAACGATTGACGTATGACAATTATATGGATCTTCATTGTGCCTACATGACCAAGGTAATAGAAGATGCTAAACCTTCTTGTTTTGAAGATGCAATTTGAAATGCAGATCGAGAAAATGCTATGGATGAGGAGATGGATGCCCTTTATCGAAACAATACATGGAAGCTAGTTCCATTGCCACAAGGAGAGAAACCCATAGGCTACAAGTGGGTTTACAAGGTAAAGCACAATGCTGATGGTAGCATAAGTAGGTAAAAAGCACGATTGGTAGTGAAAGGATATGCACAAACATATGCCATTGATTATGAGGAAACATTCAATCCTGTATCCAAAATGTCTATTGTTAGAACACTTGTTGCATTAGGTACATCAAATGGATGGATTTTGCATCAGATGGATGTGAAGAATGCTTTCCTACATGGTGAGTTACAAGAAGAAGTATACATGGACCAACCACAAGGATATGAAGATTCAAAGCACCCAGAATATGTTTGCAAGCTGTAAAAGGCGTTGTATGGGCTTAAGCAAGCTCCTCGTGCATGGCATGCAAGATTTGCTGATTACTTAATCACCATTGGATTTTCTGTGTGTGATGCAAATCATTCACTATATGCAAGTAAGGTTGATGATTGCATAACAATTGTGACTATTTATGTTGATGACTTGATTGTGGGTGGTGATAATGAAGAAAGCATTGAAGAGGTAAAACAACTTCTTATGCAGGAATTTGACATGAAAGATCTCGATGTGTTGTGCTATTTCTGGGGCATTCAGTTTATACATACAAAAATAGGTATATGGATGTCGCAAAGGCAATATGCCTTGAATATGCTGCAAAAGTATGGTATGACTGATTGTAAGACAATTTCTATGCCATTATATTAGAATTTGAAGTTGGATACTACATCAAGTGAAGCATTGGAAAATGCTACTATGTATAGGAAAATTGTGGGAAGTTTGATATATCTCACAACTACAAGGCTTGATCTAAGCTACACTATTGGACTTGAAAGTCAATTTATGCAGGTTCCCAAGAAGCCACATTTAGATGCTCTGAGGTGCACTCTATGTTATGTGAGTGCTACTTTGGATTGTGCATTATTTTATGAAGCTGGTGTAGATTTGCAGGTTCATGGATACACTGATGTAGATTGGGCTAGTAGCATTCCAAATAGAAGATCTACTAGTGGCTTTCTATTCTCACTTGGGGGTGCAACTATTACATGGAGCAGTAAGAAGCAACCCACTATTGCTTTGTTGGGTATAGAGGCTGAGTATAGAGGTGCTGCAATGGAAGCATGTGAAGCATCATAGCTTGAGATGCTACTTGCAGATTTAGGTGTGGAAGTGCAAAAGCCTATCACCATCTATTGTGATAATCTTAACAACATACAATTAACACAGAATCGTGTTTTTCATGCTAGAACAAAGCATATCAAGGTACATTATCACTTCATCAGAGAGAAGGTATTAGCAGGTGATATTCATCTTGTTTATGTGAGAACGGATGAGCACGTTGCTGATATTTTTACTAAAGCACTTGGAGTAGAGAAGCTGAAGAAGTTTCGGAAGATGCTTGGATTAGAGGACATGACATTGAGCTTCAGGGGGAGTGTTGAGATATCAAGCTCAACATGTGATGATCCAGGATGACATGTATCACTTTTTTATTTCTCTAACATGTATAGTGGTCACACCAATATATGTCAGGGATACTCCATTGAGCTTTATTAGATTTATCTACCGAGAGTGATAGCACATTTGTTTCTGGCCAATTCACTCATTTGTAGACATTAGCTTTTCCCTTATGTACTGTTCTTTAGATATTGCACTTGTTGTATTCTTGTTTTAGGTCATTCTTGTAGATTCCTTTTATGCAATAGAAGAAGAAGAAGAAGAAGATCATTCTTCCTTGCCTCAATTTGTGTGTGTGTTTCTCTTTGATTGTGAGAGTGTGTGTGATCTCTCTTCCTTATCTCCTTCCTCATGACACAAAAGACTATAAGCTTCTTTACCAATGTATTCTCTAGCTCTCTCAATGTGGGGAGGACATCTAGAGACACATAACTTCTATTACTCTTAAAAGGGAGAACAAAATTACTCCTAAATGTATGGCCTCCATTCTAGACCTGCCCCTCAATGTCAGTGAGGTTAAAGAATTTAGTAGTAGATTGAACTCTTGTAAGTCACCTAGTATTGATGGGGTTCCAAATGAAGTGTTCATTAAGTTGCAAGAATTTAAGACTCCACACATTCTTTTGATATGGGAGGAAGCTAGTGTCAAAGATACTCTCCCTAGTGGAATCAACATTGGATTTATCCAACTTATCCATAAAAAAGGACCTAAAGATGAACTCAACAATTGGAGACCTATCTCTTTCCTGAATATTTACAAAATCTGTTCCCTTGCCCTAGTGAGAACACTTAACCGCATAATGAAACAATACATTCTTCCTAAAACAAAAAAGTCTCATTGAACATAGGTATATACATGATGCCATAATTTCTCCTGCCCATCAATGTTAGTGAGGTTAAAGAATTTATTAGCAGATTGTAATCTTGTAAGTCACCTAGTATTGATGGGGTTCTAAATGAAGTATTCATTGAGTTGTAAGAGTTTATGATCCACACATTTATTTGACCTAGAAGGAAGCTAGTGTCAAAGATACTCTACACACTTATGTGTGGGGATCAATTCAAGAACCTTCACTGGAAGGCTCAAGATATTATGTTGATGATCATTGGTTATCTAGATTTTGTACATATACCTCCACAAATTAGAGATCAACTTGATGAAAGAGCAACCAAGGAAGTATTCATTGGCTATGGTTCAACTTAGATGGGCTACAAGCTTTAGAATCCTTCCATCAAGCAGTTCACAAGAAGTAGAGATATTGTGTTTGAAGAACACAGGTCCTGGTATGATGAAGATAAATAGACAGTAAACTTACTTTATGATCTTGATTCTGATTTCCATCCATTAGGTAGCAAGCATGATACATAACTCCACAATCCAATAAGTGAATCTCATGATGATCAAGATGAGTAGGAAAGAAACTATAATAAGCTTTGGAAGTGAAGAGAAAAGGCCAAAATGCAAGAATGTGGAGAATGATCCAAGCATACTCCTAGAAGGTCAACAAAGGAGAGAAAGCAACCTAAATGGTATGGATATGATTCTACATTATTACAAAGCATTCAGTTTACTTGGCATAAGAATCAATTTTAGAGGAACCCTCAACATATAATAAAGCTAAGGGTAACCCTAATTGGGAGAAAACTATCCAAGAGGAGATAGAAGCCTTAACAGAAATGGGCACTTGGGATTCGATTGCAATGCAAACTACTCAAAAGGTAATAGGTTATAGATAGTTCTACAAGCCCAAAAGAAATCTACATGGATTGATTTGGAGGTGGATGTGCTTAAAATCATGGTGAAGACTATGAGGAGACCTATAATCAAGACATTACTAAGTGTAGTAGCTGCAAGAAGTTGGAGACTACTTCAACTTGATGTGAAGAATGCATTTCTTAATGGTTGGATTAGTGAAGAGGTACACATGTAATAAATTCTTGGATTTGAAAACCCTAATTATATATCTTATGTATGCAGACTCAAAAAGGCATCATCATATGGATTGAAACAAGCTCCTAGAGCTTGGAATTTGAGATTGGTAACCTATCTACAAGATCAAGGTTTTCGGTCAAGCAATGCAGAAATTTTGTTGTTCATCCAAAGATTCGCAATGAATTTATCTATTTGTGTCTATAGGTAGACATAGTTGTGACATGAAATGACTTGAATGGTATGCAAAAAATTAAAATACATATACAAGAGGATTTGAAAACGAGTGATTTAGGTGAGCTCACATTCTTCTTAGGTATGCAGGTCATATACATAGACCATGGAATGTATTTGACTCAAAGGAGATACATTCAAGATCTACTCCTTAAGTTCAAGATAGATAATGCTAAACTTGCAAGTGCACCTTTGGAGATGAATCATAAACTCAATGCTTATGAAAGTGAGAAAATGAAAGACAATAAAGAGTATCAAAGCTTGGTAGGAAGCTTGATATATGCTGCTCATACAAGGAAAGATATCTTATATAGTATAGGAGTGCTAAGCAAATTCATATACTCTCCAAGAAGATCATAAATGGATGTTGCTAAGAGAGTGATTAAGTTCCTCAAAGGTACAATCAATGAAGGTATATTCTATCCTTAGTCATCAGATTTGGATATCAAGATATATTCAAATGTAGATTGGGCAGGAGCTAAGGATGATAGAAGAAGTACCTTTGGTTACTTAGCATTTGCAAGTTCAAAGCTAGTAAAATGGAGTTCCAAGAAGCAACCAATAGTTTCATTATCCTCAACTAAAGCAGAGTAGAGAGATTTGACCATAACAATTCAAGAGGTAATATGGTTAAGAGAAATGTACTCATATTTGAGACTTGTGAGTTACAAAGCTCACATACTTGGAGAGAATGTAAGCTCTATGCACTTAGCAGCAAACCCTAGCTTTCATGCAATAACTTAACACATAGAGATTCATTATCACTTCATCAAGGAAAAGATCATAGAAAAGAATTTGACATAACTTTTGTTCCAACCAAAAAGCAAGTAACAGATATGATGACAAAGGCACTTGATGGAATCAAACTTTGTAGGTTAAAATCAATAGGAGGTATTCATCTTATCAAAGATTGAAGACTCAAGCATACTTAGAATAAAAACTAATTCTGTGCTGGTTGGCTACACAAACTTCATCATCTTGAACCTCACTTTTTAACCTCCGATAAGCTTCTCCAAGTTCTCTCATCTAGTAGCTTGTATTGGCAATATGTAGCCAAGGTGCATTTTTAGTCCTATGTATCTATTTTCCACCTAGTGTTAGGAATTCCCCCTAGTGTAAGTAATTCCTGCCATTTGTATAAAAGTGCCACTTTTCTTATTAATTTAATACATTCCTTGATGTTTCAAAAGAAAAAGTTAGTTCTTGGGTGTTGTTGTCTTAGGGCAAGGAAATAGAGAGTGGGCAGATCTTATTCCAAGAGCCCTATTTTCTAAACCCCATCACCAAGCTCTTATTGTATTCCAAGAGTTTCAAAAGAAAAAGTTAGTTCTTGGGTGTTGTTGTCTTAGGGCAGATCTTATTCCAAGAGCCCTATTTTCTAAACCCCATCACCAAGCTCTTGTGTATTCCAATAAGCAGCTCTCTCTCTCTCTCTCTCTCTTTCTTTCTCTCTCTCTCCTTTAAATTTCCCCGCACTACAAAAACACTATTCAGCTCTCACACTTTGTCTTCCTTTACACCATCTTACTACGCGTACTAGAAAACACAATACTGACTTATGTTGTCTCTCTCTTTGCTTTACATCATCTTACTACGCGTATTAGTGAACTATACTGATTAATGTTCCCTCTCTCTTTCCCCACACACACACACACACACATATATATATATATATATATATATATATATATATATATATATATATATATATAATCTATTAATTTATGCAGTACTACGACAAACTCTCTCTGTCTCTCTCTGGATTTTACTGCATGTAACCACAAACGCTATCCATTTTTTTTACTGATTTATTCCAACAACTTACAAGATAAACTTCAACGTGAATGCGAAATCCGAGACTTGCATGCGATGACCACGTTCAAAGTCCGCAAGCAGGAAAAAGGCGCAGGAACTCACAAACAATACATTAGATTCTGTCACACGAATCTTCTCCTAAGTCTCCGTGTCACCGAGAATGGTGCACTGGTTCGATTAAACAGACAGGCTACTAGAAAGCTTATGGCGAACGAGATTGAACTCCAGGGGGCAACCAGATTGCGCAAATCCCTTCTGTTTCCATTCATCAAGCGGAACCGGCAGAGTAACGACATGTATGTGAGCTTACAGAGTAACAAACTACATGTGATGATCTCTCTCTCTCTCTACATGTGACGAATCTTCTCCTAAGTCTCCAACGGGCAACCAGATTGTTCAAATCCCTTCTGTTTCAATTCATCAAGCGGAACGAGTCTGAACTATATATATATAAAACCCCTTTAAGCATCACGAAGAAGCATCACGCGGAGAGTTCTGGCTATGGCGACCAGCGCAGTTTCTTGCCTTCACCTTCTGATCGTCTTATTGTCTGTGCCGTCCGCCATTGCCAGCACTTCTGATCCCTAAGTCAGCTCGAAGACGAGATCCCTAAGTCAGCTTGAAGAAATAGAGGTGATGGTCCTACGATGTTGTAGATTGCATCGCTGAACGGTCACCAAGAATACGGCGAAATGAAGATCTGTTCGTGGTCAAGCAGATCAACAGAAAAGAGATGTTGTTCGGAGTTGTCCTAGCAGCAAAGCTGATAGAGCAGATTTAGAGGTCGAAAGTGTAACCATAGCTTAGCATCTTTTGTGGTCTGTGCTGGTAGAGCAGCTCTTCGTTGGTTCTTGCGTTTCCTCCCCAGGTTGTAGGTGGTGACATACCCCCCGGGTATCGTCAACGCCTTCTTGGGTCGAGAGTCGCGATACCTGCTTGGCAGTTTAGTTTGTCTGGCGATACCTGTTTGGTATTGCGATACCTGCCTAGGTATCGTTTGTTTGGCGATACTTCTTGGCGGTATCGTTTGTTTTGTGTATCGTCTGGGGGTACCCTGGATTTGGATTTTGTTCGCCTCGTGACACAATTGGAGTAGCGCATGCGACACGGGACTTGTGAGTTGCGCTTGATTCCATGGGCTGCCACGCACTTTACTCCTGCGCTCAGATTGCTTTACGTCCCTCACGATACCAAAGATTTGGGAGCTTCATGCGTTGCGATACCAGTCATTGAGCTCTTCCTTCTTTTCCTGTTTCGCCCGTGCGCCTTCCACTTCCTCTTTGCGAACTCATTTATTTCATCGATTCACTATTTCGCCCGTGCGCCTTCCACTTCCTCTTTGCGAACTCATTTATTTCATCGTTTCGCTATGTCATGAAGATTTCAGCCTTTCGTCCTTTTGTTTTTCTTAGCATCCTCAGTGTCAAGTTGTTCAAGAAAAAATAATAATAGTCTAAATTTTTGCCTACTCAAGGCATCCAAAGGTTTGGCAAGCGACTCCTTTTATCGATCTCTTTTTAATGCTCTCTTGACTTCGCGCTTCAAAGAAAACAAAACAGGTCATGGATTTGGCGACCCCCTCTCTTGTGAGAAGCAACCTGGCCCCTCCTCCCGGGGAGACCGATAACCTGGCCTCTTTGTTGGAGGGGGGTTCTTGTGCCGCCCTAGGGGCCTTCGAGAGTGCTGAATCCCCCTTGGTCTCCCTCAATAGATCCGCAATTTTGTCAACTCAGGAGGAGCTCAAGAAAGTTTGCCTCGTCGGCCAAATGTTCGGCCCTAAGCCCCCGCTCGAAACTGTGCGACAGTGGCTTCGCAACGAGTGGTTCCCCCGCGGGCTAGTTGTTTGTAAGTGTCAGTTCTTACCGGCAAGCCACTTGCTGATAGTCTTTGAAAATGAAGATATGGCGTTTCGAGCCCTTAGTGTCGGAACTTGGCAACTCGGCCGGGCGACCCTGTGCCTATTCAGATGGTCCCCTGATTTTACTCCCGACAAATTGAAATCGCTTCGGTACCCTCTCTGGGTTGAGCTCCCTAACCTGCCATACTTCTTGTACAACTTCATGTGGGACATCGTTTCTCCTATCGGCAAGCCGTTGGCCTCACGTGAGGACATTGGTGGTCTCATTTATGAAGGTGCAAGACACTCGTTCAATGCTCGGTGGCACCCTCAAATCTGTGTCGAGGCTGACCTCAGTATGCCACTTCCATCGAAGATCAAACTGGACTTGGGCGAAGGGGATGTATGGGAGCAAAACATCAGTTACAAAAACCTTCCCAATGCGTGCTTTCGTTGTGGCCAACAAGGTCATAGGATCAAAGATTGCCCTTTGAGACGAAAAAGCAAGCGAAATCAAGAAGCCCCCAAAAATGCTCAAGACAGCAATGGAGCATTGAATCACTCGACGAAAGTAGAGGAATTCAAGGGTCCCCTTAATCCAGAAGTTGATGCAGACGGGTTCATCGAAGTCAGAAGAAGAAGGAAAAGAAGCCCTAGGGCAACCTCTGAGCGAAACAACATGCCAGTTACCCCCTCCAGCAACTTGTATTGCAATCTGGAAAAGGAAATCAATGAGTTTGACTACCCAGGTGGGATCCAACTTGAGGTGGACACCGACGTCAAAGGCCTAGAGATCCCTGATAGTAAAGAAACCTTGCAGGAGGGTTACACTACAAGCAAAGAAGACGGCTTTACTACTAGCAACGAAGATAACATGGATAGTGAAAGCTCCATCATCGGATCGACTATTCCGGAAACGGAGCTGAAAACGGTGCCCAGTTCTTCCCAGCAGGAGGCATCCCGCAAAGGAAAACAACCTATGGAGTTACCGTGGAAAAGCCCCCACAAGAACCTAATGCTAACTCGGGATCCGATCCGAGCGAAAAAGAAAGATGAATCCAAAAAAAGAAAGGACAAAGCTCCCTCCCGCAAAGAGGGTTCACTACGACAATGATCATTATCTCGTTAAATGCTAGAGGGCTAACCGACCCCTCAAGAGCGATCATCATTGGTCAATGGCTTCGCGACATTAGCCTAAACCCAGATTTTATATGTATTCAAGAGATTAAAATTGACAGAGAAGACCTCCAGAAACGGCTTAGACATGTCTCCTCGACCCATGTTTGGATTTCAATGGCGCATCAGCGGGGGTCCGGTGGAACGGTAATCGGTATTAATCAACTCTGGTTTGAAAAGCTTGAGAACTCCATAGAAGATGAATACCATCGATGGATTGCTGTTTCTTTCGGTGCTCCCTTTTGTTTTACTTTAGTTTCTTTGTATGCCCCTAATGGGGAGTTAGAGAGACTTAACACTTGGGCCTCCTTGGACTCGCTCCCCCACAACGTGCTTATTTGTGGTGACTTCAACATGGTTGAGGACCCTATGGATAGATGGATGGGCAAGGGTAGGGTCATCGATAGTCGGGAGAAAGAAACGTGGGACAAAACTAAACTACACTTGGATTTGGTTGAATTCAAAGACTCGAAGGGCTTTTCTTGGTCAAATCTCCAAGCAGGCGAGGACCTGAGGAAAGCTAGACTCGATAGATGCTACATTTCTCAGAGTTTTACTCATCAGTGGGGCCACCCTTCCCTCTCGCAACGCACCGACCTCACCATCTCTGATCACTACCCGATCGTCATCACTTTTCAACTCCCCACCAAGATCCGTAAGGCTCCGTGGTTCCATGCCAGTGTGCCCTCCTTCTCTCTCCCCTCCGTCCATCAAGAAATTTCTGATGTGTGGAAGGAGGCATTCGCCTCTGGCTTGTCCCCAACCAAGTGTTGGAGAAGTGCGGTCGAGAAGTCACGATAGATCATGATTAGATCCAGGAAGATGCTAGAGACTGTGCGGCGGGCTCGTAGAGAAGCTCTATATCATAGACTCTGGCGGCTCGAGGAGGAAGTGAACAAAGGAAAATCTCAAGCCCAGAAAGGACTTCGAAAAATCAGAGCGCTGCTGAGATACGAGGAAGAGATACAAAGGAAAAATTTGCAAATTTTCTTCAAGGAGTGGTGGGCTGGCAAAGCCGACAAACCCACCAAAGAGATGTGCCATATCCTCAAAAGGAAACACAACAGAGAATCGATCCCCTTATTGCTAGACGCAAATGGCAACGTATGCAACACGGAAGAAGATAATTTTGGGATCATTGAAGGGCACTTCACGAGACTCCTGGCGACCTCAAACCCCCTCTCCCACCATAGAAGGGACTGTATGGCAGCCATATCTAGGGTTTCCCCCCACAGGATACCACCCAACCTTCACTCTCTGCTTCATGCCTCTATCTCTGAAGCCGAAATCATTGAGGTCATTGATGCCCTCCCCTCAGGTAAAAGCCCGGGACCCGACGGGCTCACTAATGAGTTCTTTAAATCCTTCAAGTTGGTGGTTGCCACCCCTCTTCGCTTGGTTTGGCAAGAGGTACTCAAGTTTGGCGCGCTTCCTTCTTGTCTCAACAATTGCATTATCAAGTTAGTACACAAAAAAGGGGAAAAGAACAGAATAGAGAACTGGCGTCCCATTACAATGCTCCAAACAGGATACAAGATCATCGCCAAAGTCATTGCCAACAGAATCTCTTGCCACTTGAGAGCGTGGTTAAGCGAGGACCAAAAAGGTTTCATCAAAGGCAGGTCAATTTTGGAAACCATTATAGATATCTGGGAAGGTCTTGAATTTGCAAACGAGTCTAAACAAGAAGTAGTTTTCCTCAAGATCGACTTTGATAAAGCCTACGACAGGCTAGAATGGGACTATATTCTACAGTCGCTACAAGATCTTGGATGTAGTCAGAAATTCACCAAGATGATCGCGACCCTTCTCGGAAACGCATCGACCCAAATTAACATTAATGGAAATCTTTCAAAGGTGAAGATCTATCACACAAGGGTGCCCATTGGCTCCCCTTCTCTATGCCATTGCCACGGAAGGGCTTAGCAGGCTGGTGGAGCATCAGGTGGAAGCTGGTAACATTAAAGGCCTTCGTTTGCCGCATGACCACAGTCAGATCACCATGAGACTTTTTGTCGATGATATGAACGCTTTTGTGCACAATGATAGTACCAGCCTTGAGACGTTCTGGAAGTGTCTTGCTACTTTTTGTGAAGCCTCTGGATCCATAATCAACCACTCTAAGACCGCCTTTAGAGCTATTGGTGGGCCACAGCCCGACCTTCTCATTGATCATGGCTGTCAAATCATTCCGCAGGGCCAAATTTTTCGGCTTCTTGGGATTCCCTTGGGGTTTGGCGTCTCTATGGAACAGCGGTGGAACTGGGTGCTTGCCAAACTCGAAAACAAGCTTAACTATTGGAGAGGTATGCAAATCAATCTTGCTGGTCGTGCTATGGTTATCAACACGTTCCTCTTATCATCTACCATTTATTTCCTTTCTTGTTGGAGACCGAAAGAGCATGATTTGTCCAAACTGGATAGTATTTGTAGAAACTTCCTTTGGACGGGCGACCACAATAGGAGGGGGGTGCCTAAAATTAAATGGTCCATCTGCACCAGCCATAGAGATAGTGGGGGACTTGGTATCTTGGACATTGGGTGCATGGCTAACAAACTGTCGGCCAAATGGATGATTAAGGCTTGGTGCAACGGGGAGGCCTCGTGGGCCAAGCTGATCTTCAGAAACAAGAATGAGTTGGCGCTCATGGGTTTCCCAAATTGGAAGAATCTTGACATCTTGACCTTGCTGTTTTCCTCGATCCCCGTCTTCCCGAAAGGCTCTAATCTGGTGTGCTCCCTTTGGAAGAGTTGGAATAAAGTCAAAAGCTTCACAAGAATAAGTGAAGACTGGAAGTGGGCTGCCGGTATCAGACAAAACGACTCTATCTGGTTTCCGATCCATGGCATCTGGAGTGTGGAATCTTGGAACATTCAAAATGCCAAGAAGCTATGGAACAAAGGCTTCAAAAAATGGAAACATCTCTGGAAACAAGACACCAACCGCTGGATCAACTTTGAGGATATTGACCCTAGCATCAACATTTCGCATGAAGAATGGAACACTTTGCAAAGCAGATGTCTTGCCTGGGACCGTCACAAAGTTCGCCTTCTCATGGGACACGACATGCCGAGCTCGCTTGGTCTCAAATGGCACAATGGGAATAGCCTATCAAAAATCCTGAACATCAAAGAAACGATCGACTATCAGGTTAACCTCAACAGAAAGTGGTGCCTGTCATGGACGCGGCTTCGATGGGACATGAAGTTCATGGCTATCTGGCACCCCCTCATAGAAATCAAAAAGTCTGTCCTCTTATGGCAAATTCTTCATCATGGAATCTGGACCAACCTTAAGGCTAGCAAAATTTGTGGGATCCCTCCCTGGTGCAAACGCTGCCACCGGTCTATTGAAGATGTTTCACACATCTTCTTTACCTGCCCCAACTCCAACAGACTCTGGCAGGTGGTTGGAAAGAGAATTAGACTTCAAAAACGTCTCAGTTGGAAGCAAGCCCTGCTGGGAGAAGTGATCGGCTGCTCCGCGACTCTCTGGAACGCCATCAGAGGGGAGGTCCTATGGAAAATCTAGCGGGAAAGATGTGCTTTCAACTTCGGTGACTCCCCCAAGGAGTGGTCAATTGAGAAATCGCTGTTCCTCCTTGGCAAAAGGATTGTCAACTGTAAAAAATCCCCCCCCCTTTAGGCATCATCAAGTACTCCTTTTGATCGATAACAAGCTTAAACCCAAGTGGGCCCCACATGAGGGTGATGAGAGGGTAATTAACCTTCTTTGTAATGTCATCTAAGCTCTGTAAAAGCTTCCCCTGCTTTGTGGGATTTGGGGGGTCTCGTGGGCACTAGTCCCCTTCTCTTGTACTTTTCTTTATTTAATTCAAGTCCGGGAGAGTAGGCAATTGCCGAACTTCCTTTATATTAAAAAAAAAACTATATATATATATATATATATATAATCAAAGCTCTAGCAGTCACCTGTCTCCTGGTACTTCGGAGGTCTGAACTCCAGGGGGCAACCAGATTGTTCAAATCCTTTCTGTTTCCATTCATTAGCAGACTATGAAAATATAATACTAGGTTGTTTGTTTCCATAAAAAAGGAAGTTTTGAGAGGTGTTATTGTAGATGGAGGCTCTTGCATCAATGTGATGTGTGATTTTACAATGAAGAAATTAAAATTGAAACTCATCAAGGCAACACCTTTTACTATCACACTAGTAGATCAAGATCGAGTTACACCACTCAACATAATTGAAAAGGTATAGTGCAAGGTTTCCAATCTCTCTTGGATTTTGTTGTTATTGCAGTACGAGAGGATACTTCTTATCCTATACTCTTGGAAACACCTTGGCTAAGGCAAGAAAAAGCATTGTACGATTGGGGAAGGAACACGTTGTGGATTTCTACAAAGTCTAATAATCAAATGCATATACACTTGGAGGAAGGATTTGACACTAGTAGGACAACTCGGTTTACAGTGAACACTGAGGTAATGCCTTCTTTACCTCATGAAGGTGATACTCTGTTAAATTGGATGATGGGTAGTTCAAAATGTTGCACAATTGAAATAAGTAAGATAAATGTGGATTTTGTGGAAAAAGCACAAGGAGGACAAAAATAAGAAAAAATTGATAATTTATACTTGAATAACAAAGAAACAGGTAAGACATGTGATTTAAGGGAACTACATGCAAAAGCAAGAGTTAAGCATCATGAAGCCCAAATTGGGAAACCTTTCTAAAATAGGGCAGAGGTAGGCATCATGAAGTCCAAGTTGGGCACCTATCCCAGGGTAGCCCAAGTGGGCATCATGAGGCCCAAGTTGGGCACCTCTCACATAGTAAGTAGCCCACGTAGGCGAGAAGTCTCAAGTGGCAACTGTGGGAAAATTATGCACCTATTTTTTGGTGATTCTCATGATGGGCCACCACCAAATAGGCACCTAGAAGGTAGTGCACAAGTAGACAAGGAGCCTTCCCTTGGCCCAAATGGGCCAATTTATGTTGTGCAACTAACTCCTCTAGAGCAAGGTTATCAACTTCAACTTTTGAAGATATCTCTAGGGAGGGAAAAAACATCAAGTGGGCCACTTGACCATAGTGGTCAAATTTTACCAAAAGGAGTCACTACACTGCTTTTTCTAGGTGAACAAAACAAATTCAATAACTATTTGGATGTTGTTTTAAAATGTATATAATGTGTCAAGGCACCTCAAGCTACATCCTATGATTCATTGGTACCAAAGGAAGTTCTATTTTGCAAACTTTCATAAAAAATGGACCAATGAGCCAATCATAGAGCATGACATACGTACTACTCCTATTTCTATTAATGAAGAAGAAGCATCCTTGTAGGAGGTTCAACTTGAAGAGGATCAACTTCATAACTTGAGCAACCCACAAAGCAAAATGATTATGGTACCCTGTAGACACATTCAAAAGGTAAGGTTAATTTTAGATTACAGGGAAGCTAGGACATGAAATTCAGCAAGAGACACCCGGAAGCTGTAGAATGTTATTGGAGGACAGAGCCCCACTTGGAAGGTATTGCCACTACTCTAAATAGGAGAAAAAATACAAAGATAGAAGCAGCATATCACCCTCGACAACACTACCATGGTGGAATCTAATTCTATTTGAATCAAGTAGGAAGAAATTCAGTCACTCTACATACCATAGTTCGATCCATTTCAATTCTATAGCTCATTTAGTTTTGAATCAACAAAATAAAGGACTAGTTTCACTACGACATTGCAAAGACTTGATGTTGGGGTTTATAGTACAACAAAACATAACATCCTTCATAGAGCATGATAATAAATGCTCTTTGGAATATTGAAGCTATGTAGTGGTTGACCTCTTGTCATTGGAAGCAAAAACTAAGTCATGTAATTTAGTGGCCACTTTCATTGGGCTATGGCATGAGTCTTGGAGCACTCTATTGGGCATTTCTCCATGGCATGAGCAAAGATGTTTTCAAGCAAGGCATCAAGGCAGAGGTCATAACAAAGGCTGAAGAGCATATGCACACCCATATGGTGATTCATCCTTGGGCAAACACAAGACTACTTAATCGAGAGACCACCATATAGGAGTATCGCTTCAATCGACCACCTAGTTGATGCATGATTCATTTGGGAGACTATCATCCTCATCATCTCACCACATTTTTGACAAATACCATACCTCCATCTTCATCCCATATGAGGCATCTATCAAGTGATGCATGAACTTGGGTGTTTGCCAAGTGATGCATGTCAAAAATTAAGGCAACAAATTATTTCCCTTCCTTATTAGAATCGGGTGTCTATCCTTTTTTCCTCCTCATCACAAGGAGATGACCATCCCTCATATCTCCCTCATTGGCTGACTTCAAAAAGGTGACTACCACCTACCATGCATATACTCATGATCATGAAGATTGGGCAACCACCTAAATGTCTACCCCTCTCTAGAAAGATGGATGTCTACCTCCTTCTCTCCAAGAACATGGGCTTCTACCACATTTTTGGGTATCTACCAATTTAGGCATATTTGGGTGACCTCCACTCTAAGAAATTCCTCATCATATAGGTGGCTACCTCTATATAGAAGAATGACTACCACATAAGGATTGAGAGGGGCTCCACCATCTAGGCTACTGTGGGTGCAAACTGACAAAGTATATTTATCTTAAGGTTTCAAGTTAAAAAAATGTAGGAAATACCTCCACAAGGTTCCAGTGGTATCAAACGGTATGATTCGGGGCCTAAAAGTGGTTGGCTACCAGACCCATAATCAGCCCACTCCACCACTTTGGAGCATGCGACAGTTAAGGCTGGGATTCGGCAAGGCCACTCCTTTGGCCTATATAGAAAGTTGCTTGGAACTTATTTAGTCTTCTATCATTACTTCAAAGAATCATCTCCTATCTCTAGGGATCTTCATCTAAGTCTTGGATCTCTGATTGATGCTTTCTGCTAGTTGGAGTTATCTCTTGGCCACTCTCTACATTTAGTTGCAACTTGCCACTATCTATTGTGGCCACTCTATTGTGACTATACAAGGTGTTGGAATCTTAGTTGTGTTGGCAGTTAGCATTATAGAGTGATTGAGTAGCCTTGACTAGTACCTCTTAGTCATCGATTGCATTTTTTTTGCGTTTCTCTTGCAGAGGTTACTTATTATTTCTTAGACTTTGCTGCTTTGTGTAGTCAAGCTCTAACCTCGTCCTATTTGCCTCATGGCCCTACAAGTAGATAGTAGTGTCATTAACAAACTCAACATCCAACTGAACCTCCTCTCTAACAGGAAGCCTGATAAACCATAACCGAGTATTGTGAGCAAAAAAAAAAGCACTCATGGCCTCTACAAAGAATAGAAAAAAAGTAGGAGCCAGAGGACAATCCTACATGAACAATCTTGAAATGCTAAATCTCTTACCGCAGCCCTCAACCACAAGAACCTGACTATGGGTGGAACGGTAAAGGGAAGGAATACCCATGAACAAACCAATGGGGAAGCCCATACAAAGCAAAGTGTCCTCAAGAAAAGCCCAATCAACCTGATCATAGATTTTCTCAAAATCCAATAGAAGCACTGCATGAGGCTCATTGCACATCTAGGAATGGGAGAAAACCTCCAAAAAAGTAAAGATGTTATCAAGGATATAATGATGCTTGACAAATCCCGTATGCCTTTGGTGGATCAATGTCCCAAGGAATGGCTATAATCTCAAACTTAGAGCCTTCGTAAATATTTTCTAGGGTGACTTGAGAAGCATAGGTAGACAGCAATGCCGGATATCATCCAAGTTCCCCCTTTCCTTGGGGATAAAAAATATCAAACCCTAAGCAAGAGAGGGGGGAAGGTGACCACCCTCCATGACCTCGTGGAAGGCATCTGATCCCATCACCAAGGACCCCCTCAGTAGTTGAGAAAGAAACACGATGAGAGACCACTTCACTAGGGCAGCTGTTCTTTGCGTGTCAAGCAATCTATCAAGAAGCTCATTGCTAGTAAATAGGGCAAGAAGCAAAGCCTACATTGCATCAGTCATAGAATTCCACACATGCTGAAATGTTTGTCGAATGGGATTATGTTCAAGTTCATGTTGAGTTGGGAATAATTCAACATCTAGGAGAGTATCCTCTATCCTTTTGAGGGGTTCTCATGTATCAAGGCAAGATAAGAAATCTATGAGTGCATATGAACTTACTTTTATATGCATTACATCACAATAAAATTCTTTTAGTACTAGGATCCATCATGCTAACCATCCTACTAGAGTTTGTTGCTTCACCATATACAACAATGCCATATGATCTAGATGTAAGGTGAATTTTTTACCTAATAAGTAATTTCAAAACTTTTTAATGACATATACTAGTCCAAGGCATTCCCATTACATGACTCAATAGTTATTTTCAATAGGACAGCCTGCAAGCCCTGTAATATATGTTGGAGTTAGATGTCTGTGGAAGCACGTGAAGAGCACAAGGAAGAAGAAGAAGCTTGGAGCACAACACACAATACTGAATGTATTACTAGAGAATGTACAAAGATAAGTAGCCCATTAGGGCAATAAGGGTATATACAAGCTGGGGGGAAAAAACCTCCTAAAGAGGGAAAAAAGTGCCCCGGTGGTCCTAGAGTGTTCACACACATCACTACCTAAATATATCAACAAATCCCCCTGGGAGTGATGCAGTGAACAAGTAGCTGGCACTCATGTATAAGGAAATGCCAAGCTATGTGGAAATCACTCCACAAAAGGAAGTAAGACCAAAGCTTTGCGGAAAGCTTCAAACTTCTCCCTAGGTAGAGCCTTCATGAAAAGGTTTGCAATGTTCTCTTGCATGGGCACATATGCCAAGCTGATCTCCCCAGCAGAGAACCTCTCCCTAACATAATGATAATGCACCTCAATGTGCTTAGTGCGAGCATGGAACAGAGGGTTCCTCGCAACTACCAGTGCTCTCTGACTGTTAGTGAAGATGGTGGTGGCAGAATATTGACCAACACCTAAATCAGCCATAAGGCATCTGAGCCATACACACTCAACAGTCGCTGTGAAAGTTGCCCTATCCAAAGCCTCACAACTGGAAGTGGCCACAGTAGGCTGCTTCTTGCTCAACCAAGATATACATGAGCTACCAAGCATGAAGCAAAAGCCACTAGTGGACACACGAGTGTCATAGCAACCAACCCAATCAGAGTCAGCAAAAGCATGCAAATCTGGTGGTAGTGATCCCCCCTTGGGATAAAACAAACCAAGTAGCCGGGTACCAGTCAAGTAGCGAAAGATGCGCTTAACTGGCTGCCAATTCTTGACTCCTGGGCAATGCATAAACTTGCTCATCTACAAGACAACAAACTAAACATCTGACCAAGTAATGCATAAGTAAATTAGGCATCCAATAGCCTGCTGATAGAGGACATCATCAAATGCATCTCCAGCATCATGAAGGCTCAATCGTAAACATGTCTCCATAGGAGTGACAATAGGCTTACAATCTTCAAGGCCAAAATGCTGCAATAATGTGTCAATATATTTCATTTGACACAAAGAAAATCCACCATCAACTTGCATAAACTGAATGCCCAAATAGTGATGCAAATGCCACAAATCAGACATCTCAAATGAGGCATGCAAATTAGCCTTAAAATCAGCAATATGCTTCTCAATAGGACCAGTGAGCAACATGGCCTCAACATAAACAACAATGATCAAAAGCACATCATTAGCACACTTAATATATAAGGTGCTTTTAGTTGGAATGTTCTCAAAACCATGTGCAATCGGATAGGCATGTATCTTCTCATACCAAGCACGTGTTGCTTGCTTTAAACCATATAATGCCTTCTTTAACCTGCACACCTGGTTTTCATGCCCTTTCTGCACAAAGCCATGGGGCTGAAAAACATACACTTCTTCATGTAGGTCACCATTCAGAAATGTAGTTTTAATATCCAACTGATGTACATTCCAACCATGAGGGGCTGCAAGTGCACATATGCTCCAAATAGTAGTCATACGGCATCTAGGTGCAAAGGTCTCATCAAAATCAATGCCTCTTTCCTGCACATAACCCTTTGCAACAAGCCTAGCCTTATACATGTCAACTGTTCCATCAGGCCTACGCTTGAGCTTGTAAACCCACTTAGTGCCAATGGCCTTCTTGCGAGGAGGCGTCACATAAAAACCAAGTACCGTTCTTCATTATAGCATCATATTCAGATTGCATAGCAACCATCCAATTTTTTGAATTTTGTGCTTCGTCAAATGAAACAGGCTCATTCTCATCATAGAGACTAGATGCAACGATGGCATAGCAATCTGATGCAAAAGAGGCACTATGAGAGCTTGAACAAGTATGATATGAGAGAGGTGAATCTAATTTGCTGTCACACAAAGTCTACACCAGCCATTTTGGCATAGCTTTTGCCTCCTCAATGCCAGCTCTCTCATTAACAAGTGCATTATGTAAATCTGCATCAGAAATGGGATGATCTGCATCATCACATGAAACCTGCAAAGGCTGAGAAGTTGCCTCATTAGAACCAGCACTAGACTGTCCACCTGTAAAAAGAGGTAGCAAAGTATCATACATGTCTTTCGAGCTAGCATATGTCTCCTTAGTACATGAAAGCAATGGCTAAATAACATCTTCCACAAAAACAACATCTGAGCGTAGCAACTCCATTCTATTGAGGTTTATACAACACTATACACTGGTGTTTTATCCCACGTTCATCCAGAAATGCATTAAAGTCAGAAGACATATATTCCCCCCCTCGATCAAAACGGAGCGTGCCCATTTTAGATGCTAATAGATTTTCAGCCAAAAGAAAAAACTATTTGAAGCACATGAACACTTCGGACTTTGCCTTCAATGGATATACCCATGCATGCCTGGAGAAATCATCGATGAAAGTCACGAAGTAAAGATAATTTCCAAAAGAAGATGTCTGCATAGGACCACATACATCACTATGTACAAGCTGCAATTTCTGAGTAGCTGGAACTGAACCATGGAAAGGAAGAATGCTGCATTTTGCCCAAAATACAGCCTTCACAAACATGTTTTCCGGGTGCCTCAAGTTTGGGCAAAGAGGACACCATTTCAGATTTTTGCAGGCATAGCAAACTAGCGAAATTTAGATGACCAAAGCGTGCATGCCAAAGGTTTGCATCTGACATAGCCTGAGAATCATGTACTGCACATGCCAAATCATTTACAGATCTTTCATAGTCTATGAGCTTATACAACCCACGTCATAAAATGTAAAACTGTGATATGAATCAGGAAGACCATTCAGAACGGTCTATACAAGTGAGCTATCTGGTATTACCTCATCAGTAGAAATCAAATGTTCCTTCAAGTCTTTAATCTTTGTTAGGAAACCATCCATAGAATCACCTTCATTCATGTGCTCACTCTCCAACTGTTTTCGGAGGTAAGCAACACGAGCCTCATTCCTAGCTTGGGAGAATGTGGTAAGTGTTCCACAGTCCTTTTGCAACCAATACATGTCGCATCATATAAGCCCACAACGTGTAGTTGGTACCATCCAACTTATCCTCAACAGCCAACATACGAAATACATCACTGCTTTCAGCCATGGTCGGTAACTAAAATACCTTAATGCAAAAAATTGAATGTATCTCAAAAACTTGAATGGAACTGTCCAGACAAGTTCTGCTAAACCTATAGGAGACTTTGAGACACTTATATTGGCGAACTAAAATAGGTATATACCTTTGGCACAAAAAGACAAAATAGCCTGCACAAGCACTGCAATAGTGGATTCGGAGGCCGAAACAAGCTCAACTCGTGATTTTAGCGCTATAGAGTGAAGCCGTTTTGATCTCTGAAACACCCCAAGTATGCTCACCAAATTTCATGCGAATTTGAGACTGTAATTGGAGAGGTGTAGACGACGCCCTAGATGAAGCGATGACTTGCACTGATACCAATTGTTGGAGTTGGACATCTGCGGAAGCACGCGAACAACACAAGCAAGAAGAAGAAGCTTGGAGCTCAACACACAATACTGAATGTATTACTAGAGAATGTACAAAGATAAGTATCCCATTAGGGCAATAGGCGTATATACAAGCCGGGGGAAAAAAACCTCCTAAAGAGGGAAAAAAGTGCCCCGACGATCCTAGAGTGTTCACACACATCTCTACCTAAATATATCAACAATATATCAATTGATATCAAAGTTTTTTGGCTTTTTGAATTAACACACTTCCCATGGAAATATCTGAATTATCTACGAAGACACTAAAAGGTTGTGACCAGTTTGCTACTTTTGGCATAGAAGCTTTAGTCAGAAGTAGAATTAGTGATTCAATGGAAATATCACATTCAAGGGTCCATTGAAAGTCCTTTTTTTTCTATGTGTGCTCTCCAATTTAAGAGGATGGATATGTGTAGAAGGCATCACAAATGGAAACCATGCCATTTAATTTCTGGTGAGAATCATGAGACTTCATTTGTGAGGGATGGGCCATGTGCTTGTAGGACTACCTTGAATTTATTGAGATCTACAAGGATTCCTTCCTTAGATATGATATGTTCTAGAAGCTCTCCACATTTGACTCCAAATAGATTTGGCTAGATACAAGCATAGTCGGTATTCCTTGCACTTTGTAAAGCATACTAGTAGGTAGGTTCGTTTCTTAATCATAGCTCTTAAAATAGAAAAATAACTTATGAATACCCTCATGAAATCTATTAGTAATGTTGATAAAATCTCTTGCATACATCTCTCGATTACACTAGGGGCATTTTGAAGACCAGACCACATTACAAAACAATAGTAGACTCTGTAGTCAACAATGAATGCAATTTTTGGAATATTGTTTTTTGCCATCCTCACTCTATTATAAAAATGAACCTATCTAAAGAAGAAAATATCAATCTTCTTGCCACTCTATCTAGTAGTGTCCAAAAAGGGTAAAGGGAAAGGGTTCATATTGTTGGGGCATTCAAATTTTTGTAATCCACACAAATTTGGAGCCTCTTATTTTTCTTCCAAACTATTATAATGGGAGAAACCTATTACAGATGATGGGGACTATAAATCCTATGCATAATAAAACACTCAATCTCCTCTTTTACTTTCTTTGTATAATTGGGATTTATTTGTCCGAAGCATTGATTCTCTATCTTAATAAAGACTTTTCTTTAAAGTCAACTTGACAAACCAAATCAATTTCCTCAATTGGATCCAGTTCCTCCTATCTTCATATTAGAGGTGTTTCCACACATGGAGGCCTTTACTCTTGAGTCTGTTTGCTTTTTGGAGGTTCTTAGATTCCATTCTAAAGATACTCATAATTCAAAACCATAGAGTTGTTTTGCCTAATCCTATCAATCCTCTTTCAATCATTATTGACGGAGCAGAAAGGTTTCATCTAGTTCCACCCTATTCATAAGGAGTGCACATGATTAGAGACAAGGACAACCAAAAATTGGAAGAAAAAGAGAGTGATTAAATTGAGCTCTTTCAAGCTGGGGATCAGTACAAGCAAAATGCTATCTCTATTTCTAAAAATCATCTTGGCTTGAGAAGTATTTTTTAAAATTCTAAGATTTAATAATCCATTTGGGCACAATCTATTGTCCATGGGTTCCACATACAATAGATCTAGTGCATTGCCTCATTTGGGCTAGCTCATATTTCACATTTAATCTTTGGAAATCATCTTGTATTGAGATCCCCCACCCCAAGAAAGTTTCTACAGATCCTTTGCAACTTCAGCATCTCCTTTTTGCATGGTCTCCAACATGCAAAAAAATAGATGACAAGATGAGCTAAGGAATATGTTGATCACCATGGTGCACCCAACAACATTGAGTTTCATACCCTTCTAGTACTACAACTTGCTATCAAGTTTGGAAATAACCCAATCCCATCTTTGACTAATGGAAATTGCAAATCCAATTAGTATGTTAAGCAAACTTAAGACTTGACTGTTGGGAAGCTTCTAACATCCTTGAGTTTCCAAAAATTACAAAGGAGGCATGTACATGGACTTGTATGCAAACTTTGAGTGGTTGATTCTCAAACGAGAATCTCACAAAGAATAGTAATGCAACTCTATAAATGAAAAACACATTGAGTGTCATTTTGTAGAAACACATTGGTCACATCGATGAAGAGTCTAAGAACCATAGGATCATGACTATGGGGAAGTGAGAGATCCAAAATTTTCCCCAAGTGAAATTGATTGTTAATGAGGAAGTTGGGCCCATTTGTGATGATAGAAAACAACAATAGGTCCACTAAGCAATCTTTTCTGATGGAGTGCTTATTTAGATAGACGGGCAAAGGTTGTTGTTGATGTTACAATGAGCCGAAACATTCCCCATGAGCATGGAAACCATGTTGATGAAGTAAAGTCTATAGTCAAGGTCCTTGATGGATTACATGATGAGATCCCACTCTCATCTATCATATGTTTTTTCAAAGTCAATCCTTAAGAAGGGAATGAAAAAACTACAGAAAATAACAGAAAAAAGTTTATCACCTTTTCATTCTCTTCGTGTGAAAACTAGTTGTTTTTTGGTTTGTTGTTTTCAGGAATGAAGTCTCTGCAATGCCTAATGAAAATGAGGAGGGAAGAGGGATTTCTTTCAATCATAGATCCTCTTGGCTATACTAGAGACTTCTCAATCAACCACTATTCATCTTGTTGATATCCTTTCCAAGCAAGTAGATAGATAGATAAATTAGATGTATAAGTACATAGATACATACATGGATATGTTTGTTCTAACTCAACTCAACTTGCAGATTTACCTATAAATAAATAGATCTAGATAGTATGATCTATTTATTCACTATAAATAATGTTTTACCTTGTCGTTCTACCGAATAGATTTACCTACAAATTTACCCATAGATTTACCTTTAAATAAACAAATTTAGATAGTATGGTCTATTTATTCACTATAAATAATGTTTTACCTTGTCGTTCTACCGAATAGTAATGTCTTCAAAGGCTAACGTACATTTGCAAACAACCATTAATAACCATTTCCTTTTCGCACTGTCATTCTCTTCGAATTCAATGAGCTTTTGAATTTTTGTACTCATCTTTGTGGCATCACTAGATTTTAATGATAAAGATGCATGTTTGCAAACTCAACTAGATAATGTGATTCTAGAAAATGAATGATGGCCTGTGGCTATGACATGTTCTAGAAAGATCTATTGCATGCGCTGCCCCTGGTGTAACCATGTCTTCTCCTATATAAAGATTCACGGGAGTGTAATAGGATCATAATTAAGCAAAAGTATAAACATTGAGTGATAATGAAATGAATTAAAATCAAAAGAGTTTTAGTGATTCATGTTAACTTGTGTTGATTGAAACATGGAAATTGTTAGCTTGAACTTAGATTCTCATAGATATACAATCATACCACGAATGATGCTCCCTATGTCATATTGGTTGTGAGATTGATTTGGCTAAAAGGTAATAACATCATACTTTTTTATGGAATTATAATTCTCCTATGATTGAAAATAATATGTCTAAGTAAAAATAGCCCTTATATCTATCTATATATTTGTCTAACTAAATCTAGTCCTAAAAAATGCTCATATATGGCATACGAAATCCGATCATACGATTTTTGTTTTTGATATAAAAATCACATGATAAGTAATGAGGCTAAAATTTAAAGTCATATGCACCTTTCTTGAATGAAAAATAGGATTTGTAGCTTATTTTGAGATTTGAGAGAATAGTAGGGTACAACTTAGTCATTGTCTGTTGCTGGTGTAAAATCTAAGTGCAACAACGATTGCTTAACTTGCATACTTGATTGTTCTAGTGGATAAAATAAATTTTGGAAAATATGATAGATAGATACATAGAAAAGTAGATATCTAGATAGATTGATAGAAAAGTAGATATTTAGATAGATAGAAAGAAAGATAGATAGATCGATAGAAAAGTAGATAGTTAGTTAGTTCGTTAGTTAGATTGATAGATAGATAGACAGATAGATAAATAGATAGTATCAATTATGTTTCTAAAAATTCAATTTTATATTTCTATATGCCAATTTGGATACTGATATATTTACATTGATTTATCATAGGTAAAATGGCATTCTCAAGGAAAAATGTCTACATTCCATTTATAGGTGCAAAAGGGGAGGAATATGTGCCTTCATTTTCGTAGTTCTCTTACATGCAAATGTTGTCTAAATCTGCACCATGAATCCATGCATACAAGTTCTCAAGGACATCCTTCTTCACAACATGCAGAAGGATCATTATCAGATCGTCCTTTAGGAAAACGATCACGAGGAGTCATATGGAATTATGCCCATACAATGAATTCGATAAAATGTTTTGAAGAAGTTTATCTTTGCATTAGGCGAGGAAACCTTAGGACAAAGGATTGGGATGATGTTAGGAATTCCTTCAACAAGGAAGCATTAGTGAATTTTACTAGTGATCAAGTTCGGAATCAAATTGAGACATTGAAGAAAAAGCACAAAAAGGATGCCAAAAAGCAAGACTTTCAGGAGCTTTTGATAGTGACGCTCTTGAAATTCATAGCGAAAAAGGAAATGATGATCCTCCAATGCAAGAGAAGACCAATATACATGTAAACAAAGAAGATTTGAACCTTCAAGGTGTTAGAGGAAAAAAAAGCTCACCAACAACAAAAGAACTCTATTGATAGTGCTAGAAAGATCATGATGGAAGGAGTCTCAGAGATGATTTGTGCTTTGAAAGAAATGAATAGTGCACAAATGCAAAGCCAATAAAGGATGTAGGAGAAAGATCAAAATTTTAAACTACAAATGGTAGAAATATAGACATCAATGTTAAAAACACAAAGATCCATGTTTCTAGATATTGTTAAAGGGATGCATAAGAAAAAAACCCTTGAGATATTTTTTTATGATAGATTATTTAGAATCATATGACTCTCCTAGTTTGTAGTTGCTATCTTCTTTATGAAAATGAAAGTATGTTTTCTTTCCTTCTTTAAATTGCAATTAAAAAAATGTGTTAATGCATCATTTTCTTATCATGTATATAATTGTGCTATAGGACGAGAAAAATGTGTTGGTGCACTTTTTTATGCTTAGTTATTTTCAATAGAGAACTTGAATCATGTGTTTAATAATTCTCCTTCATATTGTTGTCCCATTCGAATGATATCATTTGTTATGATCATTTAGATGTTGATGCATTGTGCAACACTTGCAACCATAGAACCTAGAGCATCTTCATTTTCACCACAAGAGTGGTGGGTCTTTTCGAAACAAAGGGTATTTTTTACTCATGTGCATAGGATAATTTGATTGTTGGACGAATAATTTCATCTCCTTTTAGATATAGTTAGACCAAGTTTACCTTCTAGTCAAACAACCTCTCATGTAGGTGACCCAATACCTCCAGAGCTTGCACTAGCATGTGTTCTATGCAGGCATGATCATGATCAATCTCCTAAAGCAATTTCAAAACTATTTGGTATCGATGATTCCACAATTAGAAAGTACACTTTCATAGTTTGCAAGATACTAACTAGTAAATGTTTATTTCGTGGGTATGGAATTTATCCTCCACCAGGAGAGAGATTGAAAGGTATTATTCAGAATTTTAAAGATCTCACTAGTCTACCATAGATTGCAAGTGCAATCGATGGCACACAATATTAAGCAACATAGAAAACCTTTAGAAGAATGTTGCCTTGCACAATATATTTATAGACATGGATTCCCAAGCATTCTTTAGAAGGCATTGTGGATTCCAAAAATTGTTTTGGAGTGTTGTGGTGAATAGCCCTGGTGGTTCTTAGTCATTCCCAATTGATCTAGATTATTTGAAACAATTCATAAAAAATATTGTATAATTAGCTAATTTAATCAAAATATTTAATTAAGAAATATGAAGTGAATATGACACATGTGCCCCTAATTTCGGTCATTGAAAGTTAGGTGACCTTTATACATATGCCTCTAATTTCGATGATTAGAGTTCGTCATATCTATGTTGCATATGCCCCTAATCTCCATTCGATGATCCAAAAAATATAATCCGATCACCCAAAAAAAAAAGCATGTGCCCTCCCTATCTGTGAGATGCTTGCTGAAGTTGATTGCACATTTTCCTTTCGAAATCTTTGAGAGCATTCCAGTTCGTAGAGTCTGTTGAATGTCTTTCTTTCGCCATAAGATGTAAGACAGCTAATTGTTTCTCCAATATTTTCTTTTTGAATTTGAATATCCATGTCAATGTATTCTGGTTTCGAGGCCGAAAGGACAGCCCTCTTAAAGATAAGCATATGTGATGTAGTAACGCTCACTAATGAGATAAGATGGGTGGCGCTCGAAGAGGTTTAAAATAATGGGATTCAACACTATCGCGGAAAGGAGGGCACACACAGAAGCCCCCATAATCCGCATCCACTCAGAGGAGCACATGGCCGTAAGCCTTTCTCTCTCCGTCTCCCTTCACATCTTGGCGGTTTCTGTAGTTTTCCACAAGTATTTTTGTGTCTGTAAGAATTATCTCGAATCCCGATCACCTCTGTGGGATATGGTATGCCCGCGTTTCAATGGTACTGTGTGCATTGTTTCTGCATTATCTGTGCAAAAGAAAGCTGCACGTAAGCAGAAGTGGTGCCTTCAGATATCTGACGCATAAAAATTCTTTTCTTGTCAATGTACGAGTTTCGCTTTACGCAGCCGTGAATTCTGACAAAGCTCACAAAGTACCTACTTCCTGGTGAGATGAACATGGCTTAAGAGGATAGCTTACCAGATCAATGCATGTTCTTCTGTAGTCCAATCAAAGAGATCGATGATGCAGAGCTTGTCTTCGTGGAGATGCTGCGAAAGGGTGTTGAAGCAACCCATGCTTCTGGTCGACTTTGCAATTAAAAAAGAAGTCTTTAATCTACCCAAAACATAAGACAGCTTCTTTCTTCTCGAATCTTTGAATCCGACTAAGCGTGAATGGCAGAGGCATAGCTATCGAGAAGGAATCCAGAACATGTTTATCTGAACATTTTTGTATTTGATGGTTTGTTAAGACAGCCTTACGACAGGCTACAGCCAAAGACTCCTCATGTCGGAGCACATCTCGTTGTTTTTCAGTTGTGCTTAGCACGGAAATTACATGTCTAATTTATATTGATTGATGGATGATGAAGACGAGAAACTCAGACATTGATTGAGGCGCTTGGATGATGATCAGATATGTGCAAAGTTCTTATTTCTATCCTCTCCATATCACAAGCTACTTCCTCTATTTGTTCATCAGGGGTTCACTGTATAGCTAACCAGACCTTTGAACATTGTCTGTTGTAACAGCTTGCGGCCATAGCCTGTCTCTGTGGAAAAAAGGCCCCTTGATCCTGTAGACTCTCTAACGGGAAAAAATCTTCATTGTAACAAAAAAATGAGGGATTTCTTTGTGGATCATTGGGTCCGATTAAGCAAACAACATTGCATTGCTGCTCTTATAAGAAAACCCTTTGAACTTGCGATATTGGGTGATTCCTCATGGCAAACCGCAGCAAACAAAGTTCCTTCAACTTCTGCAACTTGTTTTCCATTTCAGAAGAATCTCGATTGTATTATGAGAAGCTGGAAAAACATAAACATGCTTTTCGCTTGGTTAACGAAATCTTGCTAATCTACTGAGTAGCTAGAGATTAGTGAATTTTCTATGGAGTATATGTTATCAAACGTTTTTATTTTCTTAAGAAATGTCCAATCTGTGGTGGACTCAAAACTCCAAAAAGGATATCCCAAGCTTGCATCAAACTACAGGATCTAAAAGTAAACTATAACATAGTCATAATTTGCAAATAGCGAGTAAAGGCTCCAAAGTCACTCCAGAATCAAGTTTAAGCTTTAGGCCAAAAAAAAAAAAACAGCTTTGAAGCCTATATGAAATTTAATTGACCCTGACCTCTGTTTCTAAGGATTCTTTGAGTGAAAATTAGTCACCTCCTAAATGAAGCAACTTAATGTTAAATTTTTACCTCTGAATTTTTCTTTGTTTCCTCAAAGTCTGTACCAAGCATTTAGACATAGTTTTTTCTTCTATGTTAGCTCTCTCATCAATAAATGCAGAATGTAAAGATTGAATTAGAGATGGAATGATCTTACGCATCACTAGCACCAGAACTTGATTTTCCACCAAAAAAAGAGGCAGCAAAGTGTCATAGGCGTCGTTTGAGATAACTGATATGTCCTTCGTACATGAATACAAGCGTTGAATTGCATCTTGCACAAAATAACATCATGGCTAATCAAAATCCATTTAGCTTGTGGATGATACAAACAATATCCTTTCCTTTCAAAAGCATACCCAACAAAAAAGTAATATTGAGAGCCTTATCATCCAATTTTCCATGTTGTTGTTTAGTCATTAAATCATATGCCACACAACTAAAAACACATACATAAGCAACAGATGGCTCAAGACCATGTGAAGCTTCATATGGCGCAATAGGCTACAATGCTTCGGTGGAAAACCTATTAAGTACAAATGTTGCACACATAACAACCTCAAGCTAGAAGCTACATGGTAAAACCTACCTTCTGACCATACATCTTACAATTTCTATGAGAGAGAGGTTCTTCCTCTCAAAAATTCCATTTTGGTGAGGTATATATAGCACTCTATATTGATGTTTTATCCCAACTATGAGGTTCCTTAGATTTGCACAGAGAGGACACCATTTTAGATTTTTGTATGTGAAGCAAACTAGCAAAATTTATATGAACAAAGCATGCATGCGAAAGTTTTGCATCTGAAATAACACAAGCGTCATGAAGTGCATATGTTGAATAAGTGTTCAATTTTACAAAATCTATGAACTTATACAACCTACAACATAAAATGATAAAAACATTATAACATCAACATTCAAGAGATTATGAAGGGTACATCTTTCATCAATAAATTTAATAACCAAGACAATCTTGGTTAGTGCTAAGACTCATAACAAATTTTTCTTGATCCCTTGCACATATAGAGCATCTAACAATGTTAAAGAACTACCATAACTAGTAGTTAGACTAATCTTTCCAAATCCCATGATAGGTCAATAGTATTTTTAGCACATGTGACACTATTCCCTATAGGAGTAGGCTCAAGTGAAATGTGTTTGGTTGCTCCATTATTAAAGTACCAAACATCCGAATCCACTAAAAACATACATTGATCATGAGATAATGGGTCATAGTTGTAATGAGGATTAAAATCCCATTTTGCATTCTGAAAAAGGTCAGCAAACTCTGTTTTAGGTGTGGAGGTCTTTACAACAACCATTTAAGAATTTTTCTTTTTTGCCACCTTTGCAGCTAGTTTAGGAGAAATCTTAATGATATGATCATTTTCCTTACAAGACTTGGAAAATATTTTGTGCTTTTCTATTTTCTTATCATCTTTGTCTTCCTTCTTTGGTTGTGTACCATTTGTAGATTTCTACTTACTAGGAAACAAGCTTCATTTACCTTTTCCCTTTTGACTACCTAATAAATCTTTGATATGCAACATGCATAATTCACCTATTTTACCTAGACGGTTCTTTCTATAGCAAAGTAGATATTAATTGCTCTAAGGTTAAGGCATTTGGGTTTTGTTTCATGATTTATCAAAGAGTAGAAGAAACACTTTGATAAGAATCTAGAAGAACATTAAGAACACTTCACCCAAGTGAACTATCTAGCAAGATTTCATCTACAAAAATCAATTGCTCATTCGAATCCTTCATCTTTGTCACAAAAGTTTCCATTGAATATCCTTTGTTTATATGTTGAGCCTCTAATGCTTTTCGAAGGTAAGCAACATGAGCCTCATTTCTTGCCTAGTATGCTATTGTAAGAGTATCCTCAAGTGGTTCCATTTTTTTTTTTACATTTTCAAGGTGAATTAGCTATTAAATTCCTTTGTTTCTAGAAATTTGACCAATTTTAAACACTCTTTATCATTTAAAAAAAGTGAGCTGGGCATTCCAAGGTTTTCATGTCACAAATTTGAGTAGGGATACAAGAGGAGGTCCAAGGAAGGGTATAGGAAGCCTTTAAACATTCAAGGTCAACAATGAGTACAAAGAGAAATTAGTGGGCTATCTCAATCAAGAGTCAGAGGAAAAGCAAGAGAAAGAGGCACAAGATTTGGATGTCAATGAGTTTCAAGGAGTGATGGATGTTAAATTTATGGAAAGACTATGGAAGATTTAAGACATTGCTAACAAGGAGGAAATAAACATGAAAAACCGGGTACATATTATCATAAAACAATCAAGGAAACTTTTTAAATAATTGTTAAAATATGGAATTTGATAATCATCTAGAGTAATAAAATCAAAACGTTATGAGAGATGCAACCTCCACAAATAAATCAAGCGACAAACTAAGAACAGTTATAAGGATCCACACTAGCAAGAGAGATCCACATATCAACCCAACCAACCCCTCCCATATATGGTTACAAGGCAAAGGGCATGGCTCACCTACAAGGGGACATGTGTGCCTTCCATCAAATGGGTTCCCTAGGTGATCGCATGGTTTCACGCATAAGAAATCACATGAAATCACATGCCATCTAAAAGAAGACCCTCCTGGCTCTCACATACAAGTATCATAGCTAGGAGAAGTTTTGAATCAAGGTTAAGCTACTCAACATTAGATTAAAAAACCCTATTGTTCGAGAACCTTCAAATAGGGATAAATTATTAATAAATCCCAATGTTTTCACACCTAGAAGCCTATTGTTTGAATGGTCTCAATGAAGATGACAAATGGAGACTATTCACTTCTTCTTCGTATGATAGAGAGAACATGACTGACCTTGATCAACTTACCAGACGCATGATCAATTAGGAGATGCTTCAAGGAGGAAACAAAGTTAAAGGTTCTCAATCTATGCTATATGCAAGAAATAGAGGGAAAGGTAGAGGCAAGGGAAAAGGCAAATGAAGGACAAATCAGTCCAAAGAGACAAATGAAGATGAAGCTATCACATCCTATGGCAAAGGCAAAGGAAAGAACCAAACAGGTAGAGGTAGATGTGATTACAACAATCAAGGCAAGAGAGGCGAGTGCTATTCATGTGGAAAGCAAGGCCATTGGGAAAATGAATGCCCTTCAAAGAAGAATCAAGATAACTATGCTTCTAATGAAGTTAACGACCAAGTGTTAGCCATAAGCCATGCCTATAGGGATCATTTGTAGGAAAAATATGAAAAATGGTACATAGATAGTGGTTGTAACAACCACATGTCATGTATGAAAGATGTGTTCACTAATTTTCTGGTTCCTAAGGTGAAAGGGCATGTTGAGACATGTGATAACACTGAGCATGGCATTAAACATCAGATTTTGAAATGGAAACAAGAGCACTACACTTAAAGAGGTATTGGATGTTCCCACTAAGAATCTGATTTCAATTGGCCAGATGGTAGAGAGGGGTTACCAGGTCCAGTTCAATGATGAAGGATGTTTGATTAAAGATCGAGATAATGGATTCATGCTCATTCCAAAGCTGAAAGGAGTTAAGGCAGATTCTAGTAAGTATATGCTCATTGCATGTGGGTCATCTAAAATTTCAGCTCTTGATCTGTGGCACAAAAGAACTTTCCATCTTAATGTTGAGAAACTCAAGAACATGCAAAAGGATGAAGTTGTTAGAGGACTTCTAAGCTTCACCACACCTAACTTGCATGAGTTATGCGAAGCATGTCAAATCGGGAGGCAGATTAGGAGGCCTTTCAAGCCATAAAGCTATGTGGCTCATAGGGTTTTGGATTTGTTCCACATAGATGTATGGGGACCTTCAAGAGAGCCATCATATGCAGGTAATAGATACTTTGTAAACTTTATTGATGATTTCTCTAGAAAGATTTGGGTGTATGTCATCAAACACAAGAGTGGTGTGTTCGATACATTCAAAAGGTTCGAGGCACAAATTGAGAATGAAACATGCCATAGGATCAAAAATCTAAGATCACATGGTGGAGGAGAGTACTTCTCCAATGGTTTTGCTGAGTTCTTGTTGGATGAAGGGATAAACAGACAATATACATGCAGGTATACCCATCAATAGAATGGTATTTGTGAAAGAAAAAATAGTTAGATTGCAGAGGTAGCTGGATGCAAGTTAAATGAAATGAATGTTCCATTTACATATTGAGCTGATGCAGCAAATAAAACTTCTTACTTGATTCATATGATGACCACATCAAGAGTTCATGATAATACTCCGAACGAGGTTTATTACCAAAGGAAGCCTGACTTGCCACATCTAAGGATTTTCGGATGTGTATGTTATGTCCATGTACCTCAAAAGATGAGAGAAGTTAAGTTGGATGTGTATTTTATGTTCATGTACCTCACTACTATAAATCAGGGGGTGTAGCGACGCCCCTGAATTGAAAAAAAATCAGGGCTCGTCGCTTATGCGATGCTAGCATCACATAAGAGATGGGCTTGTTTTTTTTTTTGGAAAAAGACGTGTCCTCGCATAAGCAATGTTAGCGTCGCTTATGCGATGCTAATACTATGCATCGCAAATAGCATCGCTAAATAGTGATGCTTTTAATGACCTTGGCAAACTGCCTACGATGCTAGAGCGTCGCATACGTGACACTCTGGAATGATAAAAAAAAATTTCGATTTCTCCCAAAACATTTGTGTCGGGGATTTGGTAGAGAGAGAGAGAGAGAGAGAGAGAGAGAGAGAGAGAGAGAGAGAGAGAGAGAGAGAGAGAGAGAGAGAGAGAGAGAGAGAGAGAGAGAGAGAGAGAGAGAGAGAGAGAGAGAGAGAGAGAGAAGAGCTCATCATGTGAGGCAAGGTACGCACACACACACACATAGATTAAGACACACACACACACATACACACACATACACACACATACATATGCATACACACATATACACACATAGACACACACATACACATAGACACACACACATAAACACACACACATATACACACTAATTTACATATGCACATACACATGCATACACACACATATATACACACATAGACACATGCATACACACATAGACATGCACACATAGACATATAGATAGACACACACATACACATACACATACACACACACACGAATATACACACACCCACACATAGAAACATACACACTTACACACACACATACACATGCATACAAACACATATATATAGATACACACGTATATACACACATAGACACACACATACACACATAGAGACACACACACATACACACATAGACACACACACATGTACACACACATACACACACATACACACACACATATAGGCACATACACACACGTATATGCATACACACACACAGACACACACGTAGAGAGACATACACACACACACATACACATACACATACATGCATACATATGCATACATAATGCATATGCATATGCATACATACATACTTACATGCATACACACATACACACACATGCATACATAATGCACATGCATACATAAAGCACATGCATATGCATACATACATGCCTAAATTCATACACACACATACACACGCATACACACATACACATACACACACACACACATACATATATATATATATATATATATATATATATATATATATATATATATATATATATATATATATATATATATATATATATATATATATATATATATATATATATATATATGTATATATATATATGCATACACACACATGTAAAGAGACATACACACACATACACATGGAATTATACATATGCATACATAATGCACATGCATATGCATAGATACATGCATACACATACACACACATAGACACATACACACACATAGAAACATACACACACATACACACACATATACACACAGATTTACACATACATACACATGCATACACACACATACACACATAGACACACACACACACACACACTTATACACACACAAATACCCACACACACATAGACACATACACGCATAATGCATATGCATAAGCATACATACATACTTACATGCATACACACACATACACAAACATATGCATACCTAATGCACATGCATATGCATACATAATGCACATGCATATGCATACATAATGCACATGCATATGCATACATAATGCACATGCATATGCATACATAATGCACATGCATATGCATACATAATGCACATGCATATGCATACATAATGCACATGCATATGCATACATAATGCACATGCATATGCATACATAATGCACATGCATATGCATACATACATGCATACATATACACACATAGACACATACACACACATAGACACATACACACACATAAACACATACACACTCATAGCCACATACACACTTACACACACACACACATCTAAACACATTTACACACACACACATACACATGCATACAAACACATATATATAGATACACATGTATATACACACATAGACACACCTGTTGGTGTAAATTAAAAGCCTACACATTTGGCTCAAAGGATACATTGAAGTCCATACACACATGAAGAAGCATAGGAACATATGCTAGTGGTTAATTACCACTTTACCTCATTGTAAAAGTCAAATTGACTTGGAATCTCTTGTAATCACCTACCAAAAGGATTCATGGAAAATTAGTTGTTTGATTGAAAGAATATCTCCAAGCATTTAGGAGCTTGATCATAGGGAGCCAAAAGTTTGAATTTGAATTCAAATTTTTTACTCATTCCTATAAAAATGGACATGAAAAGTCACGGGCAAGAGAGAGCACTCCCGAGCATAGCATTACTGATTTTTGAGTGTGTGTGAGGTCTACACTCTAGCCCACACCTCTCTACACCATTTGGCAACGATATTCATGCCAATGGAGTTGTATACAAATGTTCATTAATACATACATTTACATTGTCGATCTCTGAGTTCTCTGTTAGTCTACTCAAAAGTCTGTCAACTTGTCAAGGGCATATCTCGGTCAATTCTTCACCAAATTCAGTGATTCAAAGCTTGTTGGATTCAGCTTGAAGTCATATACATGTTGTCAAAGTTTGAAGACATTCTATTCAGATATTTTTGGAGAAATCCACGTCGAGGTGATTTCTGATCATTTTCTGCTACAGTCCTAAAAAGTCGGGGGTATAACTTAACTTGCTAAATTAACTTCTCTTAGCATAGTTTATCATTTTACATCATTCCACTTGGAATAGGTAGCTTACTAAGCTAATTAGATACCCCTAACAGGAATTTTTCCAATTCCTACTGTGCTGGTCATACTGAGCAAAATACCCAGCAGGTGTCAAGACATAAATAGAAGGTTTTCTTGAGTTTGTGACTTCCAAAGTTATCTGTTTTGATTCAATCATTGCACACATCATTTCCAAAGTACATAGGACATTTTATGGTGTCACTGGAAAGCTAAGGAGGTCTAGTTATCAACTCTGAAGCAAAAGAGGGCTGGTACAAAGCAGGTTTAGCAGTACCTACTCAGTCTCTTCGAGCATCCATCCATCTTTCCCAACAGTGGTATCAGAGCATTCAAAGGTAAAATGGGAGATGGTTTTCCTTCATTCATTGATAAATTGGACATGAACAATTGTCAAGCATGGTCTTTAAGGATGCAGACCTACTTACAAGGAAGGAGTCTCTATGGATACATCTCAGGAGATGAGGAATTTCCCTCATTCAAAACAAGAGGATTACCAACCAAGGAAGAACATGAAAAGCTCAACACATGGTGTGCTAAGGATGCATTGGCAAGGTCTTATTTACTCAACTCTATATCTGATTTTCTTTTGCCACATATTAGAAATTGTAAGACATCCCAAGAGACTTGGGAAACCTTGTCATGATATTTTTCTTCCAACACAAGGGCTAGGAAAAATCAGTTGTGGATTGAATTCACAACATTAAGAAAGCAACCTAAGCAAGCTGTTTCAAAATTTGTGACCAAGATTAAAGATGTAGCAGATCAGTTAGCAAGCATAGGAGAAGAGATTGAAGAAGAACAGATTGTAAGGCAAGTGATCAATGGGATCAAGGCTGATGACAAATGGGAAAGCTTCACCACAGCTATGGATCTTTACATGGACATGCACACTCCAGATCTTACAACTCTCATGGGACAATTATTTACTCATGAAGCAAAGCTCAACAAAAATGGAGACACATCCAAAGGTAATAACTCTTCTGCCCTATACACTGATAAGAAGTCTAAAGATAAAGGCAAAAGCAAGAAGGTGGAAGATGAAGGCTCTACTTCTCAAGCCAACTATGCAGGGAGAGGTAGATCTTCAAGAGGAAGGGGCAGAGGAGGTAAGCAAGGTAGGGGGAGATCTTATAACTCCTCACCATGCAACATTTGTGGTCTATCAAATCATACTACAGATGAGTGTTTCATGAATTACAAGAATCAGAGAGGAAGAGGATATCAAAGAGGTGGATACTCATAGTCAAGAGGTAGATTCAACCATTACATTAGGGGAAAAAATGAACCCTGCATGGGCCTTGTAAGGATTCCTAATTTTAAGGGATTATGCCTAATCTTGTTCTTGCTTGAGGGAGCAAAGTGCATTTAATAGATCACTTTTTAGTAGGCAAGACTAGGCCTTTTTTTAGGCCCAAGTAGGGTCATCTCTCTCTTCTGTAAAAGAAAGAGAGAGAGATTCCACTTTACACATCATCAAATCCGTCCATCTTTGTGAATAAAAAAATGACTTTTTTTTGAAAAGTCACACAGTTAGTTATTGCTTACTAAAAAGGGCCCATTTCTTAATATACATGTGAAGTTACTTTTTTTAATGGATTTTTTAATAAAATCACTCAAAATAGTTCTTTTTTCAAATTGCTCCAAAAGTAAAGTGCCACATCATCAAACTCGTAACTTTCCCTACCTCAAAAATTGAGTTTTTCAAATTTTTATCATTTTCACTCACATAGAATGGAAAACCTCACCCTGACCCATACACATATCAAAAAAGTGATTTTCTCTATGTACAGATACTTCTTAGTCCATTATACATGTTATTTTGATTCTCTTCTATCTTTCTCTCTCTTACCTCTTGAATTCTAGCAGCCATGGGGTACTCGAACAATTTCCTCCAAGGAGAAGATGTAACAATAATAGAATCACTCACAAAGAAATTTTTCTCCCATGAGATGACAATATTCATGTCCAAGTAGGTGGTTCATTCTTTCTTTGTGATCAAAGATGTACTATTCATTTTACTTTCCAGTATTCATCTACTATTTTTTAGGAGGAAAAGCACACAATACCATCATTGGAAGCTCTTTCATGTGGAGTGGGAGGACACAGACACCATATTCTTCTAATGAGGTATATATTTTTGTTGATTCTCATATTTGCAAAAGAATTAAACCAATATTTCCTTTGCATAGGTAATTCATCTAAGAAATGAGTGCTTCATCAACACCAAAGAAGCACGTTAAATTGTTAATAGTTTCTCTTGTTTCTCCTTCTTTTAAAAAGATGCATGTTGACTAGTTGGAATAATACTCACTTGCTTTTCTTCAAACAAATTTTGCAAGAGTTTGACTATTATAAATGTTTTCATGAAATTACAACACAACATTGCAAGTGAAAATTGGAGGTTATGAGCAAGTCCTTTGCATCATGATCAATGTCATGAACAAAAAATGTTTTAGGGTTCAACTTGGAACTCAAGTTACATAAGAGGCATCATTGATTATTTTATACTAACAAGTTTTTGTGGTATATCCTATCCATGCTCAAGGTACATAATGACCACCTTGGATGAAGCTCCATCATAGAGGATGAAGTGGTCTACATGCAACAGAGGTCACCATACAATCATAGAGTGGCTCAATATGACAGAATGAAGTCGATTAAGAATATCAAAATAGTTCATATCCTCATCCATAGAATCATTCTTGTGAGCATGATAAAGATCAACTGCCACATATGTGACCATTCATAAAAAGATTCTAAGGACATGCACAAAGGGGAATAATAGATCCACTTATCATTGGTGATGAACCATTTGAACTTAATCTACCTCCAAATGGAACATGGCTGATGAAACATGCATGAAGTAACCATTCCAAGTCATCCAAGAAGGAGAGCTTCAAGAAATCATCATGAAATATTTGCATATTCCAACATCATATCAAGTAGAGGCTATAAAGTCACTACTATAAGGTCAAAGAACACTACCCACATATGAGAAAAGAAACATATGCCATAAATTGTGTCACAATGTCAATCAAGGCATAGATGTAAAATGAATAAGAACTACCAACCACATCATAGATCATATGTAGCACAACCTAAAGTTTCTCCTAATGCAAAAGCAACAAAAAAGTGAGCAAATGTTAACAATCCTTAGTGATTCAAAGTTAATGCACCAGACTTTGGATATAATCAATAGCAGTTCAAGCCATCAAAGAGGAAGGAGATGCATTCCTTACTTCTATTTTGAAAGATATTGACTTGTGTGTAGCTCATGTGAAGATGATGACCATACAACCAAAGAAACTAGATGGGACCATACATGATTATGTAATCATTCTTGTTGAAGAGATACATTTTGTAAAATCACATTTCCATTATGATAATCTACTTTTCATCATCTTCCTTACACATGCTCAAGTCCACATTGATCTATATCATATGTTCATAATTGTATCCACTTGCGTAAAGATGGTATGTAAGCAAAACAAATCCCTTAGAATCAAAATTAGTATTTGCATTGTTCAACTAGGTTGTGCAAATAATAAGTTCCATGAACCTAAAATTTGAAAGAAAGGAGTTGTATTGTCACTAACCACATCATATTCAAAGGTCCTAGGAAGAAGATACAAGCTGGGTTTAAGACTTCCACGATCACCATTCCACATCAAAAGATCATCATCTGAGTCAGAAAAGGATTACTATCCATCATGAGAATCATGCCCTTGATTATTTAGCTAGATAAACTACAAACCCTTTCTAGTACCATCATGGATATCCATCATCATCGTGTTCTAGTACAACATATAAAAGACTCTAAAAAGACCAATAACTATTAAGATTCAATTTCCGAAAAATCTCACAGTTACATAGCTACTTCCCATGGAACTTATCGCTTTGAGAGGGAGATGATGTCATAAACACAGTTACATAGCTACTTCCCATGGAACTTATCGCTTTGAGAGGGAGATGATGTCATAAAAAGACCAATAACTATTAAGATTCAATTTCCAAAAAATCTCACAGTTACATAGCTACTTCCCATGGAACTTATCGCTTTGAGAGGGAGATGATGTCATAAACCATTGTAAAAACATAAATTCTATGAAAGGGATTATATCTCATGAATGGTTTAGATTTTGGAGAAATGGATGCTACCATCACGTCCGGAACATGCAAAAACCCTAAGATTGACTGTTTATTTGTCTAATTCTGACATCCAGAGCCCTAGTAACCTCAAAAAGCACCAGTAAAGGGGAAGCCACAGAAATGCGGAACATGCAAAAACCCTAAGATTGACTGTTTATTTGTCTAATTCTGACATCCAGAGCCCTAGTAACCTCAAAAAGCACCAGTAAAGGGGAAGCCACAGAAATGCGGGATAAGCCTCTGCAAAAGTTTTGCAGAGGCTTATCCCGCATTTCTGTGGCTTCCCCTTTACTGGTGCTTTTTGAGGTTACTAGGGCTCTGGATGTCAGAATTAGACAAATAAACAGTCAATCTTAGGGTTTTTGCATGTTCCGGACATGATGGTAGCATCCATTTCTCCAAAATCTAAACCATTCATGAGATATAAAACCTTTTTTTGGTGCTTTGAGGTCATGCAAGGTCATCAAATGATGGAAATAAGTATTACTTCTTGCAAATTTTAGGGAAATTATGCAACAAAAGAACTAGATAGGAGCATATATGACTATGTGATCATTCTTCTTGAAGAGATGTTTTGTAATGTGAATTATCTCATTGGTAATTATACTTTTTCATAACCTTTCTTACACATGATCAACTCCACATTGATCTATATCATATGTTCACAATCATATGCACTCAAGTCAACATGATATGTGTGCAGAGCAAATCATTTATGGTTATAAACTCATTTTTCCATTGGTAAATTGAGTTGAGCACATAATGAGTTTCATGGACCTTCAATTTGTAATCATAAACTTTCATATCCATTAGAAATAAACTTGCATGGCCTCAAAAGCACAAAAAAAGTTCATCCATAGAAACACACAATAGGCCTCTACAAAACTTTTGCGAAGACATATCCCATGTTTCTATGGCTCCTCTTTTTTGATACTTTTGAGGCCATGCAAGGTTATTTTTAGTGGATATGAAACTTTATTATTTAGATTTTTAGAGCCGTGGAACTTATTTCTAACAAGTCACTTACTCTATAGTGATCCATGCATATACAACTTCTACAATGGGAGCCAGTATAAACAAACATAGTCACATGAGATAAAATAGTTTGCAAAATATAATTTAGGATAATATCCTCATGTTTAGCATTCTTGTTGTGCCTCTATACCCCACATAAGGCAGAAATCCCCCTTTGAACTCCTCCCATTAAGGTTCTATGGGGAAATTCCATGGCACCAAAGGGCCTTTATTTTCAGCTTGAGGCATTCAAATTGACAAAACTTTTATGCCCCACTTACCTCATGGCATCAATCACAAAGACCATTTATTACCATAAATTTTCACATATAAAACTTATCTAGCTTAGAAGTTAAGGTTCCATGGATGTTTGTACTCTCAAAGTGGTTTCTCCTCATAATGGGGGCCTTATAACTTAGAGCACCATGGATCATTTGTGGTACTTGAGGAGTAAGTATTGAGTATATCTAACATGAATGGTCTTTTTTAGTTATATCCTTTGTAATTTCAAACTTCATAAATGATCATCTATTGAGAAAATTAACCAATAAAATGTCAATTATTGTGAACTTGAACATACTCTATATAAAAGCAAAAATTGAATAATCACCAAGAGAAATTATAAATGCACAGTTGTAGACTACAAAAATGTGAGAGTAGACATGTTTTCATTACAAATATCAAATCTTACAAAATTTACAAATTATTGGTATCAATGATTGTACAACTTGAAGCGCTTGCAAATGCAAGAACGCATCACAAAATTTGCGATGCTCATCCATGATGTAAAGTATTTCTAGACCAATTCTAGATCAAGAGGATTTTTAGATATCTTAGTAGGAGAGAAGGGATCAGAGAAGAAGGTATATACAATATCTAACATGAATCAATTGTCCTACTTTTTACAAGGTTCTTAAAAGTGCAAAAACCGTGAGATACAATGACTAGGGCCCAAGAAGTGACATTATCAGGTTGCAAAAGAACTATGACAATAAGAGTTATGTTCCATCTTTGCTCCAATCTACAGGGACTTTCATTTTGTATTCCATTCTTCTGCCAACCTATAATCAATTTGCAAGAAATTGAAGTCATTAAAGTAAAATAAACAATAATGAAAAGATTACTTTAACAAAAGCATGAAACATTTCTTACCTTATGTCCTTGAATTTTGAATTTGGATTGAGTTAGTCCTTCAAACCCCATAATCATCAAGTGTTCTCTCAGATTAGCCAAGGTCCAATGATTATTCACTAAAATAGTTTCTGTTTCATTATTGGGCAATCTAAGCTTTATTTCAAAATGTTGTAAAGATCCCTCTGAACTTTGAAATGGTATCCAGTTGCCAAGTTTGCACATCCAACGATCATAGTAGAATCTGATGTATAATGAAGTATGTTGTTTCAAATATCAAAATCCAATACCTGTTCCACCTATTTTACAAAGGTATTTATCACCTTTTGCAATTCCTTCTATCAAACCCCAATCTTCACCAAGAAGACTTTCGACTTGCTCATATGTGATATCTTTACACATGAACATGATGGAAGTCACTTGGAATGAGAATCCTTGGAATAAATATACAAAAAAATGAATATGAAAAGACCAGTGCAAACCTACAGACCTAGACGCTTTTGTGAATTTCAAAGAGTTATGTATATCCATTACCATCTTTTGCTTCAAAGATGATACGGATCGTATATCAGGTTTTGGCCACTCCAAGCTAAGAAGAGAATGTACTTCAATTCTCTCTAACCTTCCAAAACCATTCATTGTAGAGGGTACAACATATCTATGTGTGTAAAAGAAAACTCTATCATGGTAAAGTTGAGCAGGAGATATTTCTAGAAAGACTAGTGCACCAACATCTGCATGCAATGCCTGGAAAGTACCTGTAAGACTATGAAGTGGTTGCTCTTCCACCAAAGTAGAAGGAAATATATCTGAAACAAACAAAAACATATCTAAATAGTTCAGAAATATATGCGACACAAGAAAACATAAAATATTATAGAGCAATACTTACAATTCACAGGATATCTCATTCTACTAGAGTTTTCAAGTTTCATAGTTGCCATTGTAAAAACATGTTGTACAATAGCAACCATCCCATTGTCTCTGTGCTTCTTGAAGCCAAATAACTTTCCCTTCCAATGAAGATCTAAGTTTCCACGATCTCTAACTCGATGAGGCCCAAATCTAGAGGGTTGCATGTACACCCATGCACCTTTGGAGTACTCATATGATAGCCACTGTCCATCTATGGCTTTGATATTGTGACATCTTAATGTGAGGATTTCATCTTTCGGTCGCCTAGAAGCTTTAGCTGTTGCCATTGAAGCTAAAGGTCTTCAAGCTACAACAGTAATTCGAGATAGGAGATGCAGATAGGTTGGAGTGCAGAAACCGGAGCTTCAATGGTATGCTACAGAGTGAAAGTAGTGCGAAAAGATGACTTTTTGGGACCTGGGTATGAAAATGTGAGGTTTAGGAGGGAAATAACTCTTTTTTTAGTATTTTTGAAAAAACCCATTTTTTTGAGCTCAAAACATGCACGGATTTTGAATTTGGGGTCAAAAAGAGTACGTTTGACCCTAAAAAGTGTGAAGAGAGATGGTGGATGCAATCCAAAGATGAGTAGGTGCTGCTACAACCAGCTTCACACCAGCCAACTGAGACTTCAGAGTTGATTAGTAGACCCTTTAAGCTTCCTAAATCCACCAAAATATCAGCCAAGTACTTTGGAACATGTATCCTAAAAGTTTAAGTCAAGACAGACAAGTTGCGAAATGACTAGCTCCCAAAACTTGCTATTTTTGGACATACACCTGCTAGAAAAAATGAACACTGCTCTCAACCTCGAAGGAATTAGAAAAATTCCTTTTGGGCATAGCAAATAGACTTAGCAAGCTTCCCAATCCAAGTTAAAACACTTCAAATGATGGACTGAGCACTGAGAACAAGATTTATCAATTTCTGGAACATGCCCACCATTCTCGGGGCTCTGCAGAGGTAGACCAGTGAGCAGTAAAATGCAGATATCTCCAAAACTATACATTCAATGACCTTGAAAATTGATATGCAGAAACTAGACAGTAAGAGCTACCCAACGCACGTTAAATCACTGAAAAAAGGATCAGTACAACTCGAGATATGACCTTCTGAAGGTACTGCTCTGAGTGAGTATAGCAGAGAACAAAACAGAGAAGTGAATGATGATAAATGTATAGATTCACATATGATTACAACCACATTGGCAATGAATCTTTGCACAATGGGAGTAGAATGATAGAGCTATGGAGTAAGCTCTTCAATCTCTACAAAATGACATGAAGTGGTCACGTACAAGGCTTGCTAATCGCCTCTTCCTTCTTGCTCTTTTTATAGCTATTCTTGGAGGGAGTTTTGAATTCGAATTCGAATGGCTCCACCTAAAAGTGATCCCCAAAGTTAGGAGATATTCCCTCAGCTCAAAAAGTCGTGGGTTTTGGTAGTTAGAGCCACGAAATTGCTTTTACATCATGCATGAGGTAAGCCATCCTTTTCCTTTTTCTTTTTTCAATTACAAGAGATAAAAATGAACTCTTTTACAAGAGGTGTTCACATGACTACTCATGTGACTTACAAATGAGGATAATATCAAGCATATCAAGCATGTAGGCTTGGGAAAAATGCACCAACAGATCCCCGTCAAGCCTAACATGCTTGGCCTTCAAATAAGTCTTCAATTGTCCTTGATTTCCTGCAAGCCAATCATCAACTTGAATCTAATTAACTTCGTACCATCAAGAGCTTTCGTCAACATGTCTGCACATTGCATATCTGTAGAGACATAGGATAGTTGAATATCCTTGCTCAATAGCTTCTCCCTTACATAATGGTAGTGGACTTCAATATGCTTGGTTCTAGCATGGTATACTGGATTAGCTGCTAGATGTAGTGAGCTTGTGTTGTCACCAAAAATATGAGGTGTTGAAGAATGAAGTCCAAGATCTGTGTACAAAGACTTTAACCACATGATTTCTTGAGTTGCATTAGCCAAACCTCTATATTTAGCTTCGGTAGAAGATAATGCTACGGTTGGTTGCTTCTTCGATGACCAAGAAATGATTTTTGAACCTGCAAATGATATATACCCTGATGTGCTTCTTCTATCATCTTTAGATCCGGCCCAATCTACATCTGAGTAGACCTTTAGCTCAATATCTGAAGTAAATGAATAAAACAAACCTTCATTCATGGTCCCCTTTAGGTACTTGAGGACTCGCTTGGCCGCTTCCATATGTGGTCTTCTCGGCTTATGCATAAACTGACTCAATATGCTAACACTATAGCATATATCCACCTTTGTGAGTGTTGCATAGTTCAAACTTCCAACCAAGCTTTGATAGCTTGTGATGTCTTCAATTGGCTCTCCTTCATAAGCACTAAGCTTATGATTTTGCTCCATAGGTGTACCTGCACACTTGGTATTTTCCATCTTGAACTTGACGAGCATGTCATGGACATACTTCCTTTGTGTGATGTATATACTTGAATCTGTGTAGATCAACTCCAATCCAAGAAAATAAGTGAGTGGTCCGAGGTCACTTATTTTGAACTCCTCCTTCATTTGACTCTTTACCTGTTTGATTCCTTCAAGATCATTGCCTGTGATAATAATATCATCAACATACACACATAAATAGATCACTTCAGATCCATTCCTCTTTATGAACAAAGAGGTATCCGCCTTGCTAGCTTTGAATCCTTGGTCCTGCAAATAAGTCACCAATCTGAAATTCCAAGCTCTTGGAGCTTGCTTCAATCCATACAAAGCTTTCTTTAGTTTGCATACATAGTTAGGATGATGTGCATCCTCATATCCAGGAGGTTGTGCCATATACACTTCCTCATAAATCCATCCATTCAAGAAAGCATTCTTTACATCAAGTTGATAAAGATTCCAATTTCTAATTGCAACAAGACTAATGAGAACCCTAATTGTAGGCATTTTTGCAACAGGAGAGAACGTCTTCTCATAATCAATACCATGGGTTTGAGCAAACCCTTTAGCAACTAACCTTGCTTTGTGTCTATTTATACTTCCATCTGGATTCCTCTTGATTTTGTATATCCATCGAGATCCGATTATCTTCATAGATGGCTTGTTAGGTACAAGCTCCCAAGTGTCATTCTCCTTCAAGGCTTCCATTTCTTCATCCATTGCATCTCTCCAAGCTTTCTTGCTTTGTTCTTCTTCAAATGTGGTAGGTTCTTCATTGGTTGAATCCTTTGCAATGTAGATTGAGTGCTTGGTGACCAAAGAAGTATCATAACCAAACCTCTCTGGTTTCTTCTTCTCCCTTGAAGACCTTCTAAGTGGTTGATGTGAGCTCTCGGGTCCATATGTAGCATCCTGCATCTTTGCTTTTCCTTTGTTCTTCCATAGCTTTAGTCTTTCCAAGTCTTCTAGGTCAATCTCCGAATCACTTTCTTCAATCCGCTTCGGCTCCTTTGGTTGAAGTGATGGAAAATCTTCATCCAAGTCATATGGCAGCTTCACTTTCCTATCATCATCAAACCATGATTTGTTTTCATAAAAAATTACATCTCTACTCACAGAAAATCCTTTATTGGTTGGATTGTACAATCTATATCCTTTTTGGTTTTGGTCATAACCAATAAATACGCACTTCTCTGCCTTGGGATCCAATTTCCCTCTTACTTGAGAAGGAATGTGAGCATAGGCTAAGCATCCAAATATTTTACAATGCTCTAGACTAGGTCTTCGTCCATTCCACACTTCATATGGAGTGGTTCCATCTAGTGACTTCGATGGAAGTCTATTTATGAGATATGTGGCTGTAGACACAGCCTCTGCCCATAGGTAGTTTGGCAATCCCTTTTTGTTGAGCATGGACCTTGCAGCTTCGACAATAGCTCTGTTCCTCCTCTCTGCTACACCATTGAGTTCGGGTGTATACCTTGTAGTGACTTCCCTTTTAATGCCTCTTTCATGCAAGAAGGCATCAAATTCAGAAGAGAAGTATTCTCCTCCACCATCTGATCTGAGTCTTTTCAAAGTCCTACATGTTTGGTTTTCAACAAGAGCAATATACTTCTTAAAGCAATTAAGCACTTCATCCTTGTGTGTAGAGCCCTAACCGGTTGAAACTAAAGGTACAAAGTATTTTTCCTCTTAAGGTTCAAAGGTTGAATCTAAAATCTTAAGGTGCAAAAAGTAAAAGAATTAAAAGGAAAGGTGAAGGTGGAAGGCCGCGTACGCAAAGGTGGAAATAGGCCGCCCAATCAAAATTTTATTTTAAAAGTCACTCTTGTTCTAAAGTCACTACAAGACAAAGTAGCGAATCGTTGAGGACCAGTTCAAAAAGACAATCTTGGGACATTGAAAGGACACCAAGATTGTATTGCAGTTAAAGTGCGCGAACCGGCGTCTCAAACAAAAAGAAGGACAAAGGTTATTCTTGGACATTGAGAGTTGGGAGCAAGAGAGAGCTTCAGAGGAGCAAGAGAGGAAGCAAGAAGAGCCTCCTGTGTGCGACGACATTCAAGAGTGCAAGAGGTGCCAGGAGGAAAGTGTGCAGAGAAGAGAGAAGGCGGGCTGGGTTCCAAGAGTTCCCAGGGCTATTGCGTGCGTGCGCAGTGATACCAATTCCTTAGCTTGGCGGAAGCTTAGTGCAAGGTGTGCACAAGGGAAGCGGGAAGCAAGTGAAGGATTGGTGCACGAGAGGCCGCCGCTAGAAGACTTGAGATAATTGGTCTTCAGTAATTGATACTCTCTGAAGTGGTATTTAGTCATTGATTAGACTGTGCGCAGTCATTGTAATTGTTGAAGGATAATTAATATTCAAGGTTTCCAAGAGTATTCCTTTGCAGAAGTTCTCACTATTATTCCATTTTCATCATCTCTTTTTTCTCCTACAAACCCTCAAACTCCTTCTTGTCCCCGAATCCCCAACAAATTTGGCACGCACGGTGGGACATCCAAGGAGCTTTGAGCATAGGAGACTATATATTGCCATTGGAGGACAATATTCCAGTGTCGACAGTAGGCCAAAAGGTACATACTTTTATCAAGTGTCTCATTTTAAGTGGACTATGAATAGCTCATGACCGCGACCCGGTCACAAACCTTGAGAATCAAGTGCAAGCAGACAAGAAGAAAGACGAACAGAAGATCATCGAGTCCACTTTCATCGACTTCATCGGTAGGAAGTATGGCAGGACAGGTGGACCTAGAAATCTTGCTCTCCAGATTAAACATAAAATTTCCCTCCTTCAGGGGTTTAGCCCAGGAGGACCCAGATGAGCACATTCGACGATTTCTTGCATTATGTAAGACTAGGGGGCTAATGGGTAGGGAAGATGCTTTCTTGATACTCTTCCCCGCCACATTGGAAGGTTTGGCAGACAAGTGGTTTAGCCAGTTTGCTGAAAATCACTTTACCTCTTGGGATTTGATGAAAGAGGCCTTTAAGAATCAATTTCAGCATGGCAACACGGCGGAGATCATTATAGAAGAATTGGAAAACTTAAAGTTGGGTCCAGGAGAGAAGTTCCCCGAATTCGTGACCAGGGCCAAAGCATTAATGGCTAAACTACCGGATCCACCACACGACTTCTTTGTCAAGAAGTGGTTAGCCAAACCTTTACCTGTGGTCACCCAATGCAAAATAAAAGAGTTAGTGCTACCCACCGCCTCTGTTGAGGAATTCATCAATACGGCCACCCGCTTGGAACAAATAAGGCACCAGTATGGTACAACTTCTTCCCAACCATCATATGGTACAGAACTGGAGGACCCAGTGAGCCAGTTAAGAAGGGAACTGGAAGGCTTGAAGAGGAATAAGCCCTATACAGAGGAGGAGACTACTGTAGCTCAGCTGAGAAGAGAGATTGAAGCCCTCAAGCTCCAAAAGGAAGAGGAAGCCCAAGCAGAGGAACTAGCTCAGCTGAGGCAGGAGTTGCAAGAACTAAAAGGAGGCGGCATTAAGAACGGACTATGGTGCTCCATGTGCAGTAAGCAAGGACATATAGTAAGTGAATGTCCTTTGCTAAATGTGACTTGTCAATTATGCAGAAAGATTGGGCATGAGGCCCATGAATGCCAATCAAGGGGAATACCGACAACGACATACTGGACACAAGGCGGGCTCTTGCCACCAGCAAATGTAATGGCAGCAGCAACAAACCAAGGTAATAACTATAATCCTAGACCAAGAACTAACCTTGCAAATGGGCCTAGAAGGCCAATTATTTGCTTCAGATGTGGAGAATGTGGGCACTACCAATCTAGGTGCACCCTGCCGGAAAATGCACCTCCTTGCAGGAATTGTCCAGAGGCCAGAGATCACTATACAAACTGTTGTCCTAAGAATCAAGCCTCTACTTCCGGACCCCATCTCCAAATGATCTCTGTATTCAAGGAGGAGATATTACCTCAGGTGAATGAACCCTCACCATCCACTAGAGTGGTACAATTAGAAAAACTCGAATCTTTTGCAGTACAGACAAGAAACAGGGGAACGGCAAAAGTGGTAGAAAATCAAGAATTGATAATTAAGGAATTGAACAAAGACAGAGTTGCAATTGAAGACAAAGATACTACAGGTGCAGACACAAACCACAAGGAATGTCTCACAGGCACCGGCGATGCCATTGGGCATGCCTTCAAGAGGGCTCAAGAAGAGTTTGGCAAAGCAAATGAAGCTCACTTCCTTAAAGAATCAGAGGCTTCAAAACTACTCAAGTCTATTAAGAAGGAGGTTAGTATTCTTGATTTAATAAAGATGGATGGGAAATTCAAGTCAAAATTATTGCAGATAATTGATGAGGCTTCTACGACAAGCTTAGTGGCTAAGACTGCTATCTTACATCAAGGGATAATTAGGGGGGAAGCACCCCTTACAGATTATAAAAGCCCTCGGCTTACAATATCAATCAAGGGCCATGAATTTCAAGGTGTTATTGTAGATGGTGGTTCTGGCATTAATTTGATGCCTGAACATACCATGAAAAGGATTGGACTCCACCCTTCAAGACCTGCAAATTTCACGGTCACTTTGGCAGATCAGAGCAAAGTAAGGCCCTTAGGGGTAATCCCAAAAGTTCCACTTGAAGTACAAGGTAATCTATTTATCCTGGATTTTGTGGTTTTAAGATTGCCCCAGGTTGAAGGAGGATTTCCTCTCTTAATTGGAAGACCTTGGCTGAGGCATGCCAGTGTCATTCATGATTGGGGTAAGGACACCATGTGGGTACAAAAGAAAGGGCAGGAGCTGACACAAATTCATTTAGAAGAAGGCCCAGACAATCAAGAAAACGCTAGTATGATGCAAACAGTGAGCATTTGCATGGAAACAGAAGCGGAGGATCAACCCCAAATAGATTTTGAGGAAGAAGAGGATATTTTAAGTTGGCTTCATGCCGGCAACTCTTCTTCTTGTTTTGGAATTTTTCTTGATAATCCTGGTACAATTGGAGGCTATGATGAAGACAAAGGAAAGGTCCAGGTTGATGGATTGGGAGAGCCCATCACTGACCACAGAAGGGGCAGGAAGATACCCCTCAAATACAAATTGGAGGAGGATGTGTCAACATCAGATAACGAAGTTTCCCAAGCTAAAAGCAAGGTAAAAAATTCTGAGGTTGAATGTTCTTTCCCAATTCAAGAAATCCCTGCAGGATGGATGCAGGACAAGAAGGAAAACATCGAAGTTCAAAATACACCTGCTTATGTAGCAATGCACGAAAAGCTAGTAGAAGAAGACAAGGAAGCAGATGCACAAGAAGATAATCTGGTAACAAGAAATCCGGTCCAAGAAGTACATTTATGCACCCAAAACAATAATCAACCAGTTCTAGTGGCCACTTGGTTGTGGAGCCACCCAAAGCTCCTGGAAAAGGTAAAATCATTCTTAACCCAGTATGCAGATGTTTTTGCCTGGCATTATAAAGACTTAGAAGGAGTGCCTGCATCTTATGGAGAGCACAGAATTCCTCTGATTGAGGGGGCCAGACCCATCAGAGGAAGGAGTTATAGACTCAATCCAAAGTATGCCGAAGCTGTCTATGTGGAAATCCAAAAGATGGAAGATGCAGGAATCATCATTCCTGTGGAACACTCAGAGTGGCTCTCGCCTAGGGTTATAGTACCAAAGAAGAATACTAATAAAATCAGAATTTGTGTGGACTTTAGAGCTCTCAACAAGGTGACCATTCCAGACGGGTTCCCTATGCCTTTTGCAGAACAGGTCATTGAAGAAGTGGCGGGGCATGCACTATATAGTTTTATGGATGGCTTCAGTGGCTATAATCAAATATCAATACACCCAGAGGATCGTGAAAAGACTGCTTTTATCACACCGTGGGGAACGTATGTGTATGTAAAAATGCCATTTGGGCTAAGAAATGCTCCAGCCACATTTAACAGAACGGTCAATCTCATTTTTGGCCCCTTATTGCTGGAATCACTTAGAATCTTCATGGATGATTTCTCTTCATTTTCAAGATCTCACAAAGAAACTCATCTAGATTGTTTGGACCAGCACCTGAGACAGCTGCAGAATATTTTCCAAAGATGCAGAGAAACTAAGTTAAAGCTCAATCCAAATAAATGTCATTTCCTTGTGACAGAAGGAACCCTTTTAGGACATGTGGTATCCGCTAAAGGTATGGCCCCAGATCCTGACAAAAATCTCTCTATATTAAAATTACCTAAACCCAAAACTCCTAAAGAGATCCAGAGTTTTTTGGGGCATGCCGGTTATCATAGAAGGTTTATAAAAATGTATGCAGAGATAGCTAGACCTCTGACTAGACTCACAGGTAAAGAGGTACCTTTCAAATGGGAAGAAGAGGAGGAAAAAGCATATCAGACATTAAGGTCACGGCTAGTGTGTGCTCCTATCTTGGTCACCCCGGAGTGGTCAAAAATCTTTCATATACATGTTGATGCCAGTGCATATGCAGTGGGAGCAGTTCTGACTCAACCCAGTGAAGAATTTAAAATGGACAGGCCAATTCAATATGCCAGTAGAATCTTGACCAAGGCTGAAAGAAATTACAGTACTACCGAAAGGGAAGCACTAGCAATGGTCTTTGCAGTTCAAAAATTCCGCCATTACTTATTGGGGGTAAAATTTATTATTATATCAGATCACCAACCTCTCAAGTACTTACTCAACAAACCACATGCTACTGGTAGAATATGGAGGTGGTTACTGTTATTCCAAGAGTTCGATTTCTCGGTAATCCATAAGCCAGGAAGAGAAAATGTGATGGCGGATCACTTGTCCAGAATAAATAGGAAGGATCAAACCAGTGGTATCAATGATGATTTCCCTGATGCACACTTGTTTGCTATACAACCTAAAGGATGGTATGATGATATCAAGCAGTTCATTAATACTGGATTGTATCCAGAAAGTGCTAATGCTGTACTAAGAAAGAGGCTGCTTATCAAGAGTAGACCATATACTTTCATTGAGGGTAAACTCTACAGACAGGGCAAGGATGACAGGATGAGGAAATGCTTAGAGGAAGATGAAGTGAGGGAAATACTGCAATTTGCACATGAAGGAACAGGTGGTGGGCACCTTCCAGGGCATATCATGAGCCAGAGAATACTAGATGCCGGTCTATGGTGGCCTACACTCTTTAAGGATGCAGATGATTGGAGAAAAACATGTGATGTGTGCCAAAGGTGTGGACCTAAACCCACCAAGCAAAGACATCACCCTTTGGTAGTTTCCACTTCTTGGCAGCCCTTTGAGAAGTGGGGATTAGACTTTGTTGGGCCTATATACCCCGCGGCACTTCCAAAAAGGGAAAAGTATTTACTGATAGCCACGGACTACGCAACAAAATGGGCTGAAGCTATTGCCTCAACGGACTGCTCTGCACAAACAGTGGCTGACTTTTTGTATTGTAACATCATTTGCAGATTTGGGTGCCCGCTTGAAATCTGTACCGATCAGGGTACTCATTTTGTTAACAAAGTACTACAGGAAATTTCAAACAGGTATCGCATTCTACACAGGACTTCTTGTGCATACTACCCACGAGCTAATGGACAAGCCGAGTCAACGAACAAAGTATTAATTTCAATGTTACGAAAAGAATGCATGTTACAGCCGACCTCTTGGGGACAGGCCTATCTGGGTACTTTATGGGCGTACAGAATGGCCTATAAAGAGACTGGGTATTCTCCCTTTCAATTAGTCTATGGCTTGGTTCCTATTGAACCATTTGAATTCATCAGAGGCTCTATAAGAACGGAAAGACTAGAGAAAAATGGGATGGAAGTTCCAGCACGAATGATTGCTTTGCATAAACTGGAAGAATCAAGAATTTTAGCCTTCAAACAGTTAGAGGATATTCAAATAAAGAGGAAGGAGAACCATGACAAAAGTTTATGGCACAACAAATTGAAGCCCGGTCATTTAGCACTATTACACAGGCCACAATTTTCTAATCAAAACAAAGGGAAATGGATCCCTAACTGGGAAGGTCCTTTTCGCATTACGAAGATGCTGCAGTGGGGTGCAGTGCAATTGGAAACACTCGATGGCAACACCCTACCTTTAGTAAACATTTCTAGACTCAAGGCTTATTATCAAGTATCATAACCATTGCAATTCCCTTTATCTTGTTTCTAATTGGGTTTGGATTGTTTAATAAGTAGTAATTATCAGCTAAACAGAATTTTGGGCGCAAGTTTTTTCTTTTCTTTTATCAATGAAAATCAAGAATTTTGGGGCGCATGTTTTCTTTTTTTTCTTTTATCAATAATCAGGAATTTTGGGCGCAAGTTTTTTTCACCCATAAAAAATCAAGAAATTCATCATTCCATAAAAAATGGGCGTCAATATTTTGAATGGCTATTAGTTTTGCTCAGTAACTTTCAATTTTGCCCTTTCCTTTGTTTATCTCTCGGATGGATGAGATTAACATTGTCATCTTCCCCTCTTTTGAACACCCTTTTATGCTAGACCGCTCCTTCTTGAGAGGTGCTCCCTCCTTCCAACTAGCTATATAATATGGCCTCTTTCTTCATACTGGCTTCAACACATCAGAATTCCGTACTAATTTTCATTGCACAGGCCGGTTGTGCTAAGGAAGAAAGAAGAAGATCATCTCTCACGCCCCTTTCCACCCCATCAACTCCTCCATACCACCACCCTCCCTCCTCCTTCCCCCTTTCCATACTACCGCCCCTCCGCCTCCTCTCCATCCACCTCAACCCCACTCTCCCCCCATCCCACCCGCGTGCGCCCCCCCCTTCCCCAAGCCCCAACCTCCTCAACACCCCCTCACACAACAGTGCCCCCCCCCTCCCGACCCTGCTCGCCACAACACACCCCAACCCCCCTCACCACAACACACCCCAACCCCCTCACCAATCAGCGCCCCCCTCCCGACCCCGCTCGCCACAACACACCCCAACCCCCTCACCACAACACACCCCAACCCCCTCACCACAACAGCGCCCCCCCCCTCCCGACCCCGCTCGCCACAACACACCCCAACCCCCCTCACCACAACACACCCCAACCCCCTCACCAATCAGCGCCCCCCTCCCGACCCTGCTCGCCACAACACACCCCAACCCCCCTCACCACAACACACCCCAACCCCCTCACCACAACAGCGCCCCCCCCCCCCCCCCCTCCCGACCCCGCTCGCCACAACACAACCCAACCCCCCTCACCACAACACACCCCAACCCCCTCAACAAACAGCGCCCCCCTCCCGACCCCGCTCGCCACAACACACCCCAACCCCCCTCACCACAACACACCCCAACCCCCTCACCACAACAGCGCCCCCCCCCCCCTCCCGACCCCGCTCGCCACAACACACCCCAACCCCCCTCACCACAACACACCCCAACCCCCTCACCAATCAGCGCCCCCCTCCCGACCCCGCTCGCCACAACACACCCCAACCCCCCTCACCACAACACACCCCAACCCCCCTCACCACAACACACCCCAACCCCCTCACCACAACAGCGCCCCCCCCCCCCTCCCGACCCCGCTCGCCACAACACAACCCAACCCCCCTCACCACAACACACCCCAACCCCCTCAACAAACAGCGCCCCCCTCCCGACCCCGCTCGCCACAACACACCCCAACCCCCCTCACCACATCACACCCCAACCCCCTCATCACAACAGCGCCCCCCCCCCCCTCCCGACCCCGCTCGCCACAACACACCCCAACCCCCCTCACCACAACACACCCCAACCCCCTCACCACAACAGCGCCCCCCTCCCGACCCCGCTCGCCACAACACACCCCAACCCCCCTCACCACAACACACCCCAACCCCCTCACCAATCAGCGCCCCCCTCCCGACCCCGCTCGCCACAACACACCCCAACCCCCCTCACCACAACACACCCAACCCCCTCACCACAACAGCGCCCCCCCCCCCTCCCGACCCCGCTCGCCACAACACAACCCAACCCCCCTCACCACAACACACCCCAACCCCCTCACCACAACAGCGCCCCCCCCCCCCTCCCGACCCCGCTCGCCACAACACAACCCAACCCCCCTCACCACAACACACCCCAACCCCCTCACCAAACAGCACCCCCCTCCGGACCCCGCTCGCCACAACACACCCCAACCCCCCTCACCACAACACACCCCAACCCCCTCACCACAACAGCGCCCCCCTCCCGACCCCGCTCGCCACAACACACCCCAACCCCCCTCACCACAACACACCCCAACCCCCTCACCAATCAGCGCCCCCCTCCCGACCCCGCTCGCCACAACACACCCCAACCCCCCTCACCACAACACACCCCAACCCCCTCACCACAACAGCGCCCCCCCCCCCCCTCCCGACCCCGCTCGCCACAACACAACCCAACCCCCCTCACCACAACACACCCCAACCCCCTCAACAAACAGCGCCCCCCTCCCGACCCCGCTCGCCACAACACACCCCAACCCCCCTCACCACATCACACCCCAACCCCCTCACCACAACAGCGCCCCCCCCCCCCCCCTCCCGACCCCGCTCGCCACAACACAACCCAACCCCCCTCACCACAACACACCCCAACCCCCTCACCAAACAGCGCGCCCCTCCCGACCCCGCTCGCCACAACACACCCCAACCCCCCTCACCACAACACACCCCAACCCCCTCACCAAACAGCGCCCCCCTCCCGACCCCGCTCGCCACAACACACCCCAACCCCCCTCACCACAACACCCCCCTCAACAGCGCCCCAACCCCCCCCCTCCCAACCCCGCTCGCCCCCTCACAACACACCCCCCCTCTCCACAACAGCGCCCCCCCTCCCGACCCCGCTCGACCCCCCTCCCCACAACACCCCCCTCAACACGCCCCAACCCCCCCCCTTTTTTTTCCACCTCCTCCACACCCCACCCCCCTCCCGACCTCGCCCGACAACAGCCCACCCCCCTAATCCTACACCTCACCACCCCCCTGGCGGCACCCAGCATCCCCCTCTCCGTACCCAAACCCCCCCTTTTTTTCGACTCCTCTACACCCAACCACCCCCCCCTCCGACCTCGCCGACACCCAACCCCCCCCTCTTCAACCCCGCTCCACATCCAAACCCCCCTCCCAACTCTCTGCCTCCAACCCCACCGCAACCCCTCCTTCCTCCCCGTGCGCCCCCCTCTTCCTCCCAACACCATCCACTCCTCTAGCCCTCTGCCCCCCTCCCACCACCTCAACCCATCGATTCCTCTCCCCCTGAAGAGGCTTTCTTCTGCTCCATTTCTTTTCCCCAGTTTCATCCATGGCGGACCCCGCTCCGGGTGCTAGTTCCGCTCCTACCTCCGCAATTCCCTCTGCCCATCCCAATCCACCTCCTCCTTCATCGGCAGAACAATCTGTTCAAGCGACTCCAACAGCTCCTATGGCCCTGGATCTTCCCATTTATTCCATTGACTCAGATTCCAGCTACCTTTATTCCCCACCTCCCCTCCCGCACCCTCCTTCTCCTTCCCCATCTATGTCTCATTCATCCCACCCATCTTCACCAACCGGGGATTATATGCGCCTGTTTCTCCCACCTGACATAAACCTGCAAATCCGAATGTATCTATCCATACCTACCATTGCCCTTCGTCAAATGTTTTCCATTGAGGATCTTCAGCAGGCGGGCTTGTGGGGCTTGGCTAATGTTTTCTTCAACCCCGCCAATTTTACCCAGGTTTATGAAGCTATCCGCCTCTTCCCTCATTTTAGAACCGGCACTCTCTTCATCCCAGACATTGCCGCCAGTATTGGGTCTCCCCTAATAGATTTTCGTGCTCCCCCTTTCCTATACTCTGGACTGTCCGCCTCAGCCACTATTGCCTTTTGTAACACACATTTTCAAAGTAATGCTAGGTTTTCGCTCCCAATGACCACCCTTCTCAATGCGTTCATCTTTTTCTTCTTACTACGCAGCCAAACCTCTTCCCTTCCGTGGTCTGATATTCGTATCGCTGATCCGCTTTTCTGCTTTCTCCATAGCCATCCCTACCCTTACGCACACCTCATTTATAGTTCCTTGACTTTGCGCTCCCGTCGACTCCGCCAGGCTATCTCTAGAGGCTCTCATGCATTTTCCATCTATTCTGCACCCTTCTTAGCTTGGCTATATCAGATTCCCGCACATTCTGCACACAATGCTGCTTATCTCCCTTCCCAACCTGGACCTTCCATTGCTCCATCTCCCTCCCCCCCTCTAATCTCTATTGACTCAGCTTCCGCCTCGACACCCACATCCGCGCCACCTGATGTAACTTCCTGCCCTCCCCAATCTTCTTCACCCATCCCTCCTGCATCTACCACCTCTCCATTCATAACTAACCCCCCTGATGTAACCTCCATCCCTCCCCATTCCTCTTCACCTATTCCTCCTGCCTCTACCACTTCTCCATTCATAACTAATCCCCCTGATGTGCCCTCCTTCCCTCCCCAATCTTCTTCACCTATCCCTCCTACATCCACCACCTCTCCATTCATGACGTATCCCCCTGATGTAACCTCCTTCCCTGCCCAATCTTCTTCACCTCTCCCTCCTGCATCTACCATCTCTCCATTCATGACTCCCCCACCTCACGTCCCCTCCTTCCCTACCCAATCTTCTTCCCCTTTCCCTCCTGAATCTACAAATTCTCCATCCATGCCTACCCCTCCTATTATCCCTAGACCTCCCCTCTCTTCCGATTTCACCCCACTTATTCAAACACAGCTCAACCCTCAAAACCCCACCTGTATGCCACCAATTCCCCCGGATTTCACCTCCCCCTCTATCAGTAACCTCCCTGTCAGTCGACCGCTCCCTTCCCCCAATCCTTCACTTCCCACTCCATCTTCCACTCCAACCCTTCATCCTCCTCGGCAGAATATTCCCCCTTCCCCTTCCCCTCCCGCTCCAACGGTCACTCCCACTCCGCATTTTGACCTACCATCAACCCCTTCATTTTTGCAATTACTCCAGGACGCGAGTGTAGTCGCTATCGGCAATGCTCAGGCCTCTCAGATTTCCTTGGATTCGGTTTCCGCAGCAGCTTCGGTTCATCAACAGTATATCTCAACAATAGAAAACATCAATCGCATGGCAACCTCTCAATGGCACTCCCTCAACGAAACGGCCCGATTGCTCAAAGAAGAGCGAGATCATTATCGCGATATGGCCGACTCTGCGATGAAAGCCTTAGAAGATCTTCAGAATCGCTCCAACTTAGGGCTTTGTGCTAATGCTGCATGCCGACGTATCCGCAGGGAAAGGGATCACCTTAGACAATGCCTTAGTTCGCTACAGCTTACGATCGAACAAGCTTCTGCTCCTTTGCCCCCTTCTCCATCAACCTCGGCTGACAATCTCAATCAACCTCCACAATAAATTGCCCTCCTCAGTCTAAATAAATTGCTCATCCCCAGTCATAATAATTGCTCTTAGATTCCAGTATCCCTTTGCCAATAATTACCTCATACTTTTGATTTCTCATCCTTTTTGTCGGGTGCATTATATTTTTTCTTCTCAATAAGATACACACCCTTTACCTTTTTTCTTGCCTCCGTTATTTTCATCTCTGTGTCTTTGCAATTTCTCAGTTGGTATCGCTGTTGTCTCTCCGGGACGGAGAGATCTTTAGGTGGTGGGCATCTGTAGAGCCCTAACCGGTTGAAACTAAAGGTACAAAGTATTTTTCCTCTTAAGGTTCAAAGGTTGAATCTAAAATCTTAAGGTGCAAAAAGTAAAAGAATTAAAAGGAAAGGTGAAGGTGGAAGGCCGCGTACGCAAAGGTGGAAATAGGCTGCCCAATCAAAATTTTATTTTAAAAGTCACTCTTGTTCTAAAGTCACTACAAGACAAAGTAGCGAATCGTTGAGGACCAGTTCAAAAAGACAATCTTGGGACATTGAAAGGACACCAAGATTGTATTGCAGTTAAAGTGCGCGAACCGGCGTCTCAAACAAAAAGAAGGACAAAGGTTATTCTTGGACATTGAGAGTTGGGAGCAAGAGAGAGCTTCAGAGGAGCAAGAGAGGAAGCAAGAAGAGCCTCCTGTGTGCGACGACATTCAAGAGTGCAAGAGGTGCCAGGAGGAAAGTGTGCAGAGAAGAGAGAAGGCGGGCTGGGTTCCAAGAGTTCCCAGGGCTATTGCGTGCGTGCGCAGTGATACCAATTCCTTAGCTTGGCGGAAGCTTAGTGCAAGGTGTGCACAAGGGAAGCGAGAAGCAAGTGAAGGATTGGTGCACGAGAGGCCGCCGCTAGAAGACTTGAGATAATTGGTCTTCAGTAATTGATACTCTCTGAAGTGGTATTTAGTCATTGATTAGACTGTGCGCAGTCATTGTAATTGTTGAAGGATAATTAATATTCAAGGTTTCCAAGAGTATTCCTTTGCAGAAGTTCTCACTATTATTCCATTTTCATCATCTCTTTTTTCTCCTACAAACCCTCAAACTCCTTCTTGTCCCCGAATCCCCAACATTGTGCTTCATGAAAAACAGAATGGTCCACCTGCTACATGTTGATATATTTAGGTAGTGATGTGTGTGAACACTCTAGGACCGCCGGGGCACTTTTTTCCCTCCTTAGGAGGTTTTTTTCCCCCGGCTTGTATATACGCCTATTGCCCTAATGGGCTACTTATCTTTGTACATTCTCTAGTAATACAATCAGTCTTGTGTGTTGTGCTCCAAGCTTCTTCTTCTTCCTTGTGCTGTTCGCGTGCTTCCGCAGACGTCTAACTCCAACAATTGGTATCAGAGCAGGTCGTTGCTTCTTCTAGGGCGCCGTCGACACTCCTCCGTTTGCAGTCTCAGATTCGCATGAAATTTGGTGAGCATACTCAGGGTGTTTCCTAGATCAAAACGGCTTCGCTTTGTGGTGCCGAAATCGCGATCTGAGCTCATTTCGGCCTCCGAACGCACTATCGCAGCGCTTGTGCAGGCTATTTCGTCCTTTTGTGCCAAAGGTATATACCAGTTTCTGTTCACCAGTTTAAGCGTCTCGAAGTCTGCTACAGGTCTAGCAGAACTCGTCTGGGCAGTTCCGTTCAACTTTTTGAGATACAGTCAATTTTCTACATCAAGGTATTTTAGTCACCGGCCATGGCTGAAAGCAGTGATGTATTCCGTATGTTGGCTGTTGAGGATAAGTTGGATGGTACCAACTACCCATTATGGGCTTATATGATGCGACATGTACTAGTTGCAAAAGGATTGTGGAACATTGTGCAGGGTGTTGAAAGACGTCCTGTTACACCTGTAACGACAGGTACTGCAAATACAGGTGTTGGAGCTGATGAAGATGGTGTCGAAGATGATATTCCGCAGATTCCTGTTCGTGCTGCTGTTTCTGTTGCACCTACTGCAGAGCAGATTCGTTGGGATGGCAGAGATGCCCAGGCACATGCATTGATAGCTTTGTCTGTCAAACGTGCCATTATCCCTCACATTCGCTCTTGCATAACAGCAAAGGATGCTTGGGATACACTTACCACTTTGTACCAGGCTAGGAATGAGGCTCGTGTTGCTTACCTCCGAAAACAGTTGGAGAGTGAGCACATGAATGAAGGTGATTCTATGGACAGTTTTCTTACAAAGATCAAAGACCTGAAGGAACAATTGATTTCTGCTGATGAGGTTATACCAGATAGCTCACTTGTGCAGACCGTTCTGAATGGCCTTCCTGATTCATATCAGAGTTTTGCCTCTACTCTTCGATTGATGATGAAAGGCAATCCGAATGCCTTGTCATTTGAGGAATTAGTCTCTGTTCTGTTGCAGGAAGATCAGTCCAGGCAGAACAGGTCCATTATGCATATTGCAGATCAAGCTTTCCTGGCTAGTCAGAAGGGCAAAGGAAAATGGAGCTCTTCTACTAGTAAGCAGAAATCTGCAAATGCTGCACAATCGAAGAACCAGGATAAAGATGAGAAGAAATCAGAAAAGCAGAAATTGTTCTGCAAGTACTGTAAAGGAAATGATCATATTATAAAGAACTGTCCAAAACTGGCTGCTAAAGAGGCAAAGAAGAAAGAGGCTGGAATGGTTGTTGCAGAGGCCTCTACACCAAAAACAGAGTCTGCAAATCTTGTGCAGGAAGAAGAATGGGCGTTTACTACTGTCTGCAGTTTTGACCCATCTTCTCATGATCAGTGCATGTCTGCAGTAGACTCAGATGTTTGGTACTTTGACAGTGGGGCGACCAAACATATTACCTCGCAGCGCAGTTTCTTCTCTTCACTCGAGCCTGCCCCTACAGGGAATACTGTCACATGCGCCAATAACTCCTCTTATCCTATTATGGGAGTTGGTAAGATCATTTTGACTACTGCTGATGGTAGTTCTTTCACTTTGTCAGATGCTTTATTTGTGCCAGGGATCAAAAAGAACCTGTTATCAGTTTCTGCATTAGCCAAGATTGGCTTGGTTGTGAAATTCGTTGATGACAGGTGTACAGTCCATGATCTCTCAAATGGCGATGTGATTATTGCTTCTGGCATTTTATGTCGTGGGCTGTATAAGCTCATAGACTATGAAAGATCTGTGAATGATTCGGCATGTGCAGTTCATGATTCTCAGGCTATGTCAGATGCAAAGCTTTGGCATGCACGCTTTGGTCATCTGAATTTTGCTAGTTTGTTACGCCTGCAGAAATCTGAAATGGTGTCTTCTTTGCCCAAACTTGAGGCACCTGGAAAACATGTTTGTGAAGGCTGTATTTTGGGCAAAATGCAGCGTTCTTCCTTTCCAAAAGATGGTTCAGTTCGGGCTATGCAGAAATTGCAGCTTGTACATAGTGATGTCTGTGGTCCTATGCAGACACCCTCTTTTGGAAATTACCTTTACTTCGTGACTTTCATTGATGATTTTTCCAGGCATGCATGGGTATACCCACTCAAAGCAAAGTCCGAAGTGTTCATGTGCTTCAAACAGTTTTTGGTTTTGGCTGAAAATCTGTCAGCATGTAAAATGGGCACCCTCCGTTCTGATCGAGGGGGGGAATATATGTCTTCAGATTTTAATGCATTTCTGGCTGAACGTGGGATAAAACACCAGTGTACAGTGCCGTATACACCTCAACAGAATGGAGTTGCTGAACGAAAGAACAGGTCACTCATGGAGATGGCGAGGTGCATGGTCAAAAGTCAGGCTTTACCACATAGTTTCTGGCTTGAGGCTGTCATGTGTGCAGCATATGTACTGAACAGGTGTCCCACCAAAGCGTTGCAGTCTATCACTCCATATGAGGCTTGGCATGACCGCAAGCCATCTGTTGCTCATCTGCGTGTTTTTGGTTGTTTGGCATATGCATTAGTGCCTGAACAACATCGCAGAAAATTGGATGATAAGGCAGTAAAATGTATTTTTGTTGGGTACAGTTCTGAAAGTAAAGGCTATCGTCTGTATCATCCACAGACTAAACGCATTCTGGTTAGCCGTGATGTTGTCTTTGTGGAAGATGCTATTCAGCCATTGCTTTCATGTACTAAGGAGACATCTGTTAGCTCCAAAGACATGTATGATACTTTGATGCCTCTTTTTACAGGTGGACAGGCTAGTGCTGGTCCTAATGAGGCAACTTCTCAGCCTTTGCAGGTTTCATATGATGATGCAGATCATTCCATTTCTGATGCAGATTTACATGATGCACTTGTTGATGAGAGAGCTGATATTGAACAGGCAAAAACTATGCCAAAATGGCTGGTGCAGACTTTGCGTGACAGCAAATTAGATGCACCTTTGTCATATCGTACTCGTTCAGGCTCTCATAGTACCTCCTTTGCATCAGATTGCTATGCTATGGCTGCATCTAGTCTCTGTGATGAGAATGAGCCTGTTTCTTTTGATGAAGCACAAAATTCAGAAAATTGGATGGTTGCTATGCAATCTGAATATGATGCTATAATGAAGAATGGTACATGGTCTTTATGTGACTTGCCTCCTGGCAAGAAGGCCATTGGCACTAAGTGGGTATACAAGCTGAAGCGTAAACCTGATGGTACAGTTGACAGGTATAAGGCTAGGCTTGTTGCAAAGGGTTATGCGCAGGAAAGAGGCATTGATTTTGATGAGACCTTTGCACCTACATGCCGTATGACTACTGTTCGGAGCATTTGTGCACTTGCAGCCCATCATGGTTGGAATGTACATCAGTTGGACATTAAAACAGCATTTCTGAATGGTGACTTGCATGAAGAAGTGTATGTTTTTCAGCCCCGTGGCTTTGTGCAGAAAGGGCATGAAAACCAGGTGTGCAGGTTAAAGAAGGCGTTATATGGTTTAAAGCAAGCACCACGTGCTTGGTATGAGAAGATACATGCCTATCTGATTGCACATGGTTTTGAGAACAGTCCAACTGAAAGCACCTTATATGTTAAGCGTGCTAATGATGTGCTTCTGATCATTGTTGTCTATGTAGACGACATGCTGCTCACTGGTCCTCTTGAGAAGCATATTGCTGATTTCAAGGCTGATTTGCATGCCTCATTTGAGATGTCTGATTTGGGGCATTTGCATCACTATTTGGGCATTCAATTTATGCAAGTTGATGGTGGAATGGCTTTGTGTCAAACGAAATATATTGACACATTATTGCAACGTTTTGGCCTTGAAGACTGTAAGCCTATTGCCACTCCTATGGAGACAGGTTTACGATTGAGTCTTCATGATGCTGGAGATGCATTTGATGCTGTTCTCTATCAGCAGGCTGTTGGATGCTTGATTTACTTATGCATTACTCGGCCAGATATTCAGTTTGCTGTCTCACAGATGAGCAGGTTTATGCATTGCCCAGGAGTCACGCATTGGAAAGCGGTTAAGCGCATCTTTCGCTACTTGAGTGGTACTCGGCTACTTGGGTTGTTTTATCCCAAGGGGGGATCACCACCGCCAGATTTGCATGCTTTTTCTGCCTCAGATTGGGCTGGTTGCTATGACACTCGTGTGTCCACCAGTGGTTTTTGCTTCATGCTTGGTAGCTCATGTATATCTTGGTTGAGCAAGAAGCAGCCTACTGTGGCCACTTCCAGTTGTGAGGCTGAGTATAGGGCAGCTTTCACAGCGACTGTTGAGTGTGTGTGGCTCAGACGCCTTATGGCTGATTTGGGTGTTGGCCAGTCTTCTGCCACCACCATCTTCACTGACAGTCAGAGCGCATTGGCAGTTGCGAGGAACCCTGTGTTCCATGCTCGCACTAAGCACATTGAGGTGCATTATCACTATGTCAGGGAGAGGTTCTCTGCTGGGGAGATCAGCTTGGCATATGTGCCCACGCAGGAGAACATTGCAGACCTTTTCACGAAGGCTCTGCCTAGGGAGAAGTTTGAAGCTTTCCGCAAAGCTTTGGGCTTACTTCCTTTTGTGGAGTGATTTCCACATAGCTCGGCACTTCCTTATACATGAGTGCCAGCTCCTTGTTCACCGCATCACTCCCAGGGGGGATTTGTTGATATATTTAGGTAGTGATGTGTGTGAACACTCTAGGACCGCCGGGGCACTTTTTTCCCTCCTTAGGAGGTTTTTTTCCCCCGGCTTGTATATACGCCTATTGCCCTAATGGGCTACTTATCTTTGTACATTCTCTAGTAATACAATCAGTCTTGTGTGTTGTGCTCCAAGCTTCTTCTTCTTCCTTGTGCTGTTCGCGTGCTTCCGCAGACGTCTAACTCCAACACTACAATCATCTATGAAAGACACATAATATCTTGAGCCTGATATAGATGGCTCCTTACTTGGACCCCACACATCCGTGTGCACTAGATCCAAAGGATTTTGATACATATATCCTTTCTTATTGAAAGGTTGTCTATGAGCCTTGCCGAGTTGACAAGCTTCACACTTATAAATCATGTGTTGCCTTGTGATATTAGGCAAACCAAGTACACTTTGGTCCCTGCAAATCTGTTTGAGTGTCCTCTCACCAATGTGAGCAAGCCTTTTGTGCCATATCTCCAACTCTATTAGAGTTTGGGATCCATAGCTAAACAAAGCTATGTTCTTTGTATCTTCCACTTCAAAGGTGAAGAGCCTTCCTATCTTTTCTCCTTTGGCAATCCTTCGAAAGCCTTGCCTTGGATCTTCAACATATGCTCCAAATCGATTGAATCTAACCTGCAATCCTTTTTCAACAATCTGTCCAACACTTATTAAATTTTTGGTAATTGTAGGGACATACAAGACTTTGCTTAAGAGGTTCATATTCCCATCTGATGTCTTCACATTACCTATCTTCTCCACTGAGTGCTTTGTATCATCTCCTGTCTGCACTTCATGCTTGTTATGAGGATCTTCCAAATCAGAAAGTAAAGCCACATTTCCTGCTACATGGTTCGAGCATCCCGAATCAATGTAAAATATGTGATCATCATCCTTACCCTTCTTCGCTGATAGATTCATAATCAATAATGAATCTTCTTGACTTTGGTCCTCTGCATAGTTATTGTAATCTCTTCTTCCTCTATGGCCACTTTGATAGTTGTTGTTGTTGTTGTAATTGTTGTTGTAGTAGTTGTTGTTGTTGTAGCCTCCATTGTATCTACCTCTATTTGATCCATAGCCACCTCTATTGAATCCTCTTCCTCTTGAGTTCCTCGGGTTCCTGAAACATTCTTCAGTAGTATGGTTAGATAAGCCACATATGTTGCAAGGTTGAGATGATTGGAATCTCCCCCTGCCTTGCTTTCCACCTCTGCCTCTTCCTTTAGCTCTTCCTCTACCTGCAAAGTTTGCTTGGAAAGAGCTACCTTCATCTTCATTCTTCCTATTCTTTGACTTGTCCTTGACGTTAGCTTTATCAGAATATAAGGCAGAAGTTTGATTACCTCTTGAGGACTCACCACCTTTGCTAATCTTTGCTTCATGAGTGAAGAGTTGGCCCATGAGTGTCTTGAGGTCGGGTACATGCATATCCATGTATAAATCCATGGCTGTTGTGAATGACTCCCACTTGTCGTCTGCTTTGATTCCATTCATGATTTGTCTTATGATTTGCTCCTCTTCAATTACCTCTCCAATGCTTCCAAGTTGGTCGGAAATCTCCTTCATCTTTGTGACATAATTAGTCACATTTTGCTTCAGGCTTTTCTTCATTGTTGTGAACTCCATCCACAATTGGTTCTTCCTTGCTCGAGTGTTGGAAGAGAAGAAAGAAGCAAGTGCATTCCAGGTCTCTCTTGATGTCTTGCATCCCTTGACATGAGGTAAAAGAAAATCAGAGATTGAGTTTAGAATATAGGATCTTGCAAGTGCATCCTTCGAACACCAATTCGAAAGTCCTTCCACTTCTTCATGTGATGGTTGCCCTTTGTTCCTCATGGTTGGCATTGCTTCATCTCCGGATATGAATCCATATAGATTCCTCCCTTGAAGGTAAGCCTCCATCCTTAGAGACCATGCCGGGTAGTTGTTTCGATCCAATTTGTCAATTGTTGATGGAAATCCATCTCCCATGTTGCTTGACTATGCTCTGATACCACTGTGAAGAGAGATGGTGGATGCAATCCAAAGATGAGTAGGTGCTGCTACAACCAGCTTCACACCAGCCAACTGAGACTTCAGAGTTGATTAGTAGACCCTTTAAGCTTCCTAAATCCACCAAAATATCAGCCAAGTACTTTGGAACATGTATCCCAAAAGTTTAAGTCAAGACAGACAAGTTGCGAAATGACTAGCTCCCAAAACTTGCTATTTTTGGACATACACCTGCTGAAAAAAATGAACAGTGCTCTCAACCTCGAAGGAATTAGAAAAATTCCTTTTGGGCATAGCAAATAGACGTAGAAAGCTTCCCAATCCAAGTTAAAACACTTCAAATGATGGACTGAGCACTGAGAACAAGATTTATCAATTTCTGGAACATGCCCACCATTCTCGGGGCCCTGCAGAGATAGACCAGTGAGCAGTAAAATGCAGATATCTCCAAAACTATACATTCAATGACCTTGAAAATTGATATGCAGAAACTAGACAGTAAGAGCTATCCAACGCACATTAAATCATTGAAAAAAGGATCAGTACAACTCGAGATATGACCTTCTGAAGGTACTGCTCTGAGTGAGTATAGCAAAGAACAAAACAGAGAAGTGAATGATGATAAATGTATAGATTCACATATGATTACAACCACATTGGCAATGAATCTTTGCACAATGGGAGTAGAATGATAGAGCTATGGAGTAAGCTCTTCAATCTCTACAAAATGACATGAAGTGGTCACGTACAAGGCTTGCTAATCGCCTCTTCCTTCTTGCTCTTTTTATAGCTATTCTTGGAGGGAGTTTTGAATTCGAATTCGAATGGCTCCACCTAAAAGTGATGCCCAAAGTTAGGAGATATTCCCTCACCTCAAAAAGTCATGGGTTTTGGTAGTTAGAGCCACGAAATTGCTTTTACATCATGCATGAGGTAAGCCATCCTTTTCCTTTTTCTTTTTTCAATTACAAGAGATAAAAATGAACTCTTTTACAAGAGGTGTTCACATGACTACTCATGTGACTTACAAATGAGGATAATATCAAGCATATCAAGCATGTAGGCTTGGGCAAAATGCACCAACAAAAAGTAATGGGGGGTCCATTTTCAGGTGTTATGATCAGTTTTTTAACTTTTTAGAAATTTTGAATTTTTGGGCCCAACTGAGTTACGAGATTCCTTCTCTCTCTAGAGGCAGCTCATTAAATAAGGGAGAAATATGTCCCCTCTTCCTCCTTCAGCCTAGTATTTTATAGGGCATAGACTGTGGCCACCACCCTCTTCTTATTGGTTCATCACTAATCACTCCTTAATCTAAAAGGCCCATTCAGGGTTCATTTTACCCCTAATGACCAAGGCTACAACAATAACTACAACAACAACTACAACAATAATTACAATGGCAACTACCAAGGAGGATTCAAATCCAGGAAGGATTACAACAACTACACAGAGGAGGAAGATGACTCTCTTCTAATCATGAACATGACTTCAAAATCACGTACAAATGATGACCACCTATTCTACATTGACTCAAGATGTTCAAATCATGTGGCTGGCAATGTAGCATTACTTTCTGATCTTGAGGAACCAAAAGGTAAGCATCAAGTCCAAACAGGTGATGACACAAAGCATTCTGTAGTTAAAGTTGGAAATGTTAAGACTTGTGATGGAAATCAGAATTTGTTGAGCAGGGTACTCTATGTACCAACCATTACCAAAAATTTGATGAGTGTTGGTCAGATTGTGGAGAAAGGTTTGCAGGTCAGATTCAACCAATATGGAGCATATGTGGAAGATCCAAGGCATGGGTTCAAGAGGATTGCTAAAGGAGAAAAATCAGGTAGACTTTTCACTTTTGAGTTAGAAGATACAAAGAACATTGCACTATACAGTTATAAATATCAAACACTTTCAGAGCTTGAGATTTGGCACAAAAGGTTAGGGCGCATAGGAGAAAGAACCTTGAAACAAATGTGCATGGACCAATGTGTGCTTGGGATACCTAATGTATCCAAGCAACATATGATTTACAAGTGTGGTGCTTGTCAATTTGGGAACTCTCACAGGTTACCCTTCTCAAAGAAAGGATACATGCATGAAGACTACCTAGAGCTTGTACACACAGATGTATGGGGACCAAGCAAAGAGCCCTCAGTCTCAGGATCAAGGTACTATGTGTCTTTCATTGATGATTATAGCAGATGGACTGTATTGTACTTCATGAAGCACAAGGATGAGGTATTTAATTGCTTTAAAAAATATCTTGCATTAGTTGAAAACCAGACAAGAAGGAATTTGAAGAGGCTAAGGTCAGATGGAGGAGGTGAGTACTTCTCCAATGAATTTGAGGACTTCTTGCAGGACAGAGGCATCAAAAGAGAGATAACCACAAGGTATTCTCCTGAACAGAATGGGGTAGCTGAGAGAAGAAATAGACTAATTGTTGAGACAGCTAGATCTATGCTTAATGAGAAGAAATTACCTAACTATCTATGGGCAGAGAGTGTTTCCACTACCACTTACCTCATAAACAGGTTACCATCTAAGTCTCTTGATGGCATGACACCCTATGAAGCATGGCATGGTAAGAGACCCTCACTTGACAATTGAAAAATATTTGGATGTGTAGCATATGTACACATTCCTTCTCAGATAAGAGGTAAGCTAGACCCAAAGGCTGAAAAATGCATCTTTATTGGGTATGATTTAAATAAAAAAGGTTACAGGTTTTATAATCCCATCAATAAGGGATTCATGGTAAGCAGAGATGTTGTCTTTGATGAAAATGATTCTTGGTATGAGAATGAGTGCAGGAAGGTCAAATTACCCTATGATTTGGAAGAGGAATTTCCAAGTCTTACAAAGGAGGAACCTATTCAGAATGAAGCCTCAAGTTCAGATGATGAAGACACTATCAACCTTGAAGAATTCAAAGCATGGAAGTCCAAAGGAAAAATGAAGATGAAGAAGCTTGAAGACATACCTGAATCTTCAACTCAACCATTTAGAAGATCACAAAGGGAAAGCAAGAAACCTATCAGATATGGGTATGATACATCTCTTGTTACTAAACATTTTGTTTATCTTGCCAAAGATTTGTCAAATGAAGAACCAGGATCATATGAAGAAGCAATTACCAAATCAAAATGGAAAGAAGTTATGGATGAGGAGATTGAAGCACTCAAAGAAAGTGACACATGGGAGTTAGTACCTAAGAAGGATTCAAGGAAGGTAATAGGATCCAGATGGATCTATAAGCTTAAAAGAAATTCTGATGGCACAATCAATATGTACAAAGCCAGATTGGTAGCCAAGGGTTTTGCACAAACCCAAGGCATTGACTATGAGGAGACATTCTCACCTTTGGCCAAGATGCCAACAATCAGAGCATTGGTAAGTGTGGCTGCATCAAAAAATTGGAATATGTACCAATTAGATGTCAAGAATGCTTTCTTGAATGGATGGATTTCAGAGGAGGTATACATGTCACAACCTCCTGGCTATGAGGACCCTAAGAAGGTAACATATGTTTGCAAATTAAAAAAGGCCTTATATGGATTGAAGCAGGCACCTAGGGCATGGAATTACAGGTTAACTACATACCTCCAAGACCAAGGATTTGTCATGAGCAAGGCAGATACTTCTCTGTTCATTAAGAGAAGTAATTCAGAGGTTGATGACATCATCATTACAGGTAATGATGTCAATGGAATCAGATATATCAAAAGTCAAATGATGAAGGAGTTCAAGATCAATGATCTTGGTCTATTGAAGTATTTTTTGGGACTTGAATTAGTCTACACTAATTCAGGGATATATATTACTCAGAAAAAGTATATACAGGACATGTTGAAGAAGTTTCACTTATAGGATGCCAAAGTAGCAAGCACTCCAATGGAGGTAAACCTAAAGCTAAGTGCCCATGAAGGTGATGAAGTCAATGACATTACAGGTTATCAAAGTATGGTGGGTAGTTTGAACTATGCTACCTTAACAAGGATAGATATTGCATATGAAGTTAGTGTGCTAAGTCATTATGCACAAGCCAAGGATACCTCACTTAGAGGCTGCCAAGAGAATCCTGAAGTATCTCAAGGGTACACAGAACCATGGTTTGTATTTCCCTTACACTTCAGATATTGATATCAAAATTTATTCAGATGCAGATTGGGCAGGTTGCAAGGATGATAGGAGGAGCACTTCTGGATATATTTCTTTTGCAGGTGACAAACCAATTTCATGGTCTTCAAAGAAGCAACCTACTGTTGCTTTATCTTCCACAGAGGCAGAGTATAGAGGGCTGGCTAATGCCACACAAGAAGCAATATGGATTAAGCTTTTGTATACAGAATTGGGATTATATACTAGGTCACCAATTATCTTTGGAGATAATACAAGTTCTCTTCACCTTGCAGCTAATCCTATTTATCATGCTAGGACCAAACATATAGATGTCCATTACCATTATGTGAGAGAGAAATTGATAAGCAAGGATATTCAACTAACCTATGTATCAACCAACATGCAATGTGCAGATTTGTTGACTAAAGCTTTGGATGGAACAAAACTTTGCAGGTTCAAATCCATGATTGGATTGCAGGATATACTTGAAGATTGAAGATGAAGACTTAAGCCAAAATGTTTGGCTTGAGGGGGAGCTGTTGGTGTAAATTACAAGCCTACACATTTTGCTCAAAGGATACATTGAAGTCCATACACACATGAAGAAGCATAGGAATGTTGGGTGTGTGTAGAAGTGCGAGAGACACACGAGAAGCACACACAAGGAGCACAAACGCAGCAAGACACATGGAGAAGACGATGGCTAGAATAGCTCACTCTTTTGATCGATGAACTGAACTGAAGTAAGAGCTGAATGATATCCCTAAGTACAAAGTACCACCACATATGAGAGTATCAAGTATGTGGTAACATGGGGGAAAAACCTCTAGCCAGCACTAGAGTAAAAAGTGCCCATGTATAGGGAAAAGGTTCACATCAAAGCTACTCGAGGAACACATAAGTGGGTGTGTGTAGAAGTGCGAGAGACACACGAGAAGCACACACAAGGAGCACAAACGCAACAAGACACACAGAGAAGACGATGGCTGGAATAGCTCACTCTATTGATCGATGAACTGAACTGAAGTAAGAGCTGAATGATATCCCTAAGTACAAAATACCACCACATATGAGAGTATCAAGTATGTGGTAACATGGGGAAAAAACCTCTAGCTAGCACTATAGTAAAAAGTGCCCATGTATAGGGAAAAGGTTCACATCAAAGCTACTCGAGGAACACATAAGTGTAACAAACCCCCCTGGAGCGAATGATGTGAACACATACAGGGAGTGACAGATCAGCCCCCACAAGGTAACAAGCCTAAAGCTTTGCGAAAATCTTCAAACTTTTCCCGTGGAAGAGCTTTGGTGAATATGTCTGCCACATTATCTTGTGTAGGCACATATACCAAATCAATATCTCCTGCATGAAGGCGCTCTCTCACATAGTGATAATGCACCTCAATATGTTTGGTCCGTGCATGAAACACTGGGTTTCGTGCAATAGCCAAAGCACTCGGACTATCTGTGAGAATATGCGTGGAAGCATCAATCTCCATGCAAAGATCCATCAATAGGCGTCTCAGCCATATACACTCCACTATCGCTGTGAAAACTACCTTGTACTCAGCTTCACAACTCGATGTTGCCACTGTAGGTTGCTTCTTACTCAACCGAGATATGCATGTCTCCAAGGAAAAAGCAATTACCACTAGTGGACACGCGAGTATCATAACAACCAGCCCAATCACTATCTGTAAAAGCATGCAAGCATGGCTGAACATCTCTGCCATAAAAGAGACCTAAGCTCAAAGTGCCTCGAAGATATCTAAACACACGTTTCACTGCTTGCCAATGCTTAGTGCCAGGGCTATGCATGAATCGACTCAACTGGGAAATTGCATACTGTATATCCGGCCTTGTGTTGCATGCATATATGAGACATCCCACAGCCTCCTGATAAAGAGAAGTGTCAAATGCATCACTGGAATCCTCAACTGAGAATCTAAATCCTGTCTCAATTGGTGTGGAAACTGGCTTGCAATCCTCAAAGTCAAAATGCTGAAGTAGTTTTTCAACATACTTTGCTTGATGCATAACAATTCCCTCCTCAACGGATACAAACTGGATGCCAAGATAGTAGCTCAAAAGACCAAGATAAGTGACATCAAAAGTATGCTGCAAATCAGCCATAAGAATGTCAAGTTTTGCATCACATGACCCAGTCAAGAGTATGTCATCGACATAAAGAACAAGCACTATAAGATCAGCCCCATTTTTGCGTACATAGAGTGTGCTTTCAATCGGACTACATGTGAAGCCAAGAGCAATCAAGTGCTTATGTATTTTGTCATACCATGCACGTGGAGCTTGCTTGAGACCATACAAGGCTTTATGCAAGCGACAAACCATATGCTCTTTCCCTTTCATAGCAAATCCAGGAGGTTGCTTCACATAGACCTCTTCTTGCAAATCTCCATTCAAGAAGGCTGTTTTTATGTCCAATTGATGCACTTTCCAACCTCGATGGGCAGCCAATGCAACCACAGTACGAATGGTAGTCATGCGTGAAGTAGGTGCAAAAGTTTCCTCATAGTCAATGCCATATTGTTGTGCATATCCTTTGGAAACCAATCTAGCTTTGTAGCGATCAATGCTACCATCAGATTTTCTCTTAATCTTGTAAACCCATTGTGTACCAATGGCATTCTTTCCTTTTGGAAATTCACATAACTCCCAAGTACCATTCCTATGTATGGAATCCATTTCTGATTGCATAGCACTCATCCATTGTGGATCGTCACATGCATCTTCAAAAGAAAGTGGCTCTTCATTACATGTTGTAGCAATAAGAGAATAATCCACAAAATTATTTGATGCATGGTGAGAGCTTGATCTTGTTCTACCAAGTAAAGGTGCACTTAATTTGCTGTCCTGCAAAGTTTGTTTCAGCCACTTTGGCATAGATTGTGCACTCTTGATAGACATGCGTTCATTATGTAATACATCTTCAATATGTACATCATGCGTGGGCTGAATTTCATGCTCAATTTCAGCCATATTTTGACGCAAATGTTCAGCCATATGTGGCTGGAAATTTCCAACAGTTTTGACAATTTTTTGCTGAATTTTTTCAGCCATGTTTGGCTGGAAGTTCTCTGCATTTTTAGCCGTATTTGGCTGGAACTTTTCAGCCCTTTGAGCCTCAGTTGGCTGGTCTACATGGCCATAGTCAAGCGCACCATTTTGGAACAAAGGCATGAGTGTATCGAACACATCTTGTAAGCTAACTGTTGGCAGTTTTTTGCATTCAAGTAGAGGGAAAATTGAATTTTCAACAAATACCACATCTCGACTCACAATAATTGTGTTCGTCAATGGATGGTACAACCCATATCCCTTACTTTCAGCACTATAACCAACAAATATACATTTCTTTGCCTTGTCATCAAGTTTGTGACGTTGTTGTGATGGCACAAGAGCATATGCCAAACAACCGAACACACGCATATGACTAACCATAGGCTTATGACCATTCCAAGCCTCATAAGGATTGATGACTCTCAATGCTTTTGTAGGGCAGCGATTCAACACATAGTTTGCACACATGACCGCTTCCATCCAAAACTTATGAGGAAGATGCTTTCCTTTAACCATACATCGTGCCATTTCAAGTAAAGTTCTATTTTTACGCTCGGCAACACCATTTTGTTGAGGTGTATATGGCACCGTACATTGGTGTGAAATACCTCTTTCACGAAGAAAAGCATTAAACTCATGTGACATGTATTCACCACCACGATCCGTGCGTAGATTCAAAAGCTTTTGTGAAGAAAAATTTTCAGCCATAGCTAAAAATGCTTTGAAGCAAGAAAATACCTCATTCTTTGCTTTCATAGGATACACCCATGTATGGCGAGTAGCATCATCAATGAAGGTAACAAAATATACATGCTTCCCAAAAGATGGAGTCTTGACCAGACCACATACATCACTATGAACAAGTTGCAATTTTCTTGTAGTGTGAGTGTGACTATCTTTTGGAAAAGAAGCACGATGCATTTTTCCAAGAATGCAACCTTCACATGCATGCTTTTCAATGGACTTAAGTGTAGGCAAGCCAATAACCATGTCCTTCTTTAGCAAGTAGAGCAAACTATTGAAGTTTAAATGACCAAAACGAGCATGCCAAAGCTCCATTTCAGCCATGGAAGAAGTATGAGCAACTAAGGCATTCGAGGCAGCCCTCTTGTATGTATCCATGCGATACAAACCATTACATAATATACCGGACATCACAATAACATCGCCATTGCTGAAATCATGAACCATACACTTATCATCAACAAAGTGTACATGAAGTCCAACTTTGGCAATCAACGGAACTGAAATTAAGTTCTTCTTGATACCGGGCACATACAATGCATTTTTCAAGAGAATCACACCTCCATTTGCAGCCGTAAGCTCAATTTCTCCTACTCCAATGATAGGATAAGAGGCATTGTTTTCACACACCACATGTCCTCCTTTAGGTGCATCTTTCAAAGAGGCAAAAAATCTTTTGCATGATGTTATGTGCTTTGAAGCACCACTATCAAAGAACCAATCCGAATCAGCCTCACTCACAACCATACATCTAGAATGTAAAGAAGCATCATAATGACATGTAACAACACATGCCCAAAAATCTTGAGCATGTTAGCTTCATCATTCTTTGCATTTGCTGAATTTTCAGCAATAGACATGCCCGATTCCTTCTTCTTTTCATTGCGTTTAACAAGCTTTCTACACTCATCAATAGTATGACCAGCCTTCGGGCAATATTTGCATCTCTTCTTCTTTTGCAAATCACCATCATTAGAGGAATGAGTGGAAGAGGAAGCTTGAGGCTTTGGTTTTGATGAACCAAAAGCTAAACCATACTTTCTTTTCCCCTTTTGTGAGATAGCAAGTGCTTGCGTTCCTTCAATCAAACCACTCCTATTCACTCTAGATTGCTCTTCTTGCAAAAGAAGAGACACAACCTCATCAAATGCATACATATTAGGATTTCCTTTTGCAACCAAACGGAGTGTAGTAGCAAAGCTTTGAAAAGATTCTGGTAATCCTTTCAACAATGTAGAAATGAGTGATGCATCCGGAATGATCTCATCTATGTTTTCCAATTGCTCTTTCAAGTCCTTAATGCGTGTCACATACACATCCACCGACTCATTTTCAGCCATACATACATCCTCAAGTTTCTTCCTCAAGTATGCAACACGTGCTTCGTTACGCACGGTGGAAATGTTCCCGGGCTACTGAAATTCACACTTCTATGCTCCGAAGTCGATTTGCACTCTTAAAGTGCACGCGCGCTGCGATGTGAAGAACCGAAACTTGAGAAGGAGCTGAACCTGCTCTGATACCACTGTTGGGTGTGTGTAGAAGTGCGAGAGACACACGAGAAGCACACACAAGGAGCACAAACGCAACAAGACACACGGAGAAGACGATGGATGGAATAGCTCACTCTATTGATCGATGAACTGAATTGAAGTAAGAGCTGAATGATCTCCCTAAGTACGAAGTACCACCACATATGAGAGTATCAAGTATGTGGTAACATGGAGAAAAAACCTCTAGCCAGCACTAGAGTAAAAAGTGCCCATGTATAGGGAAAAGGTTCACATCAAAGCTACTTGAGGAACACATAAGTGGGTGTGTGTAGAAGTGCGAGAGGCACACGAGAAGCACACACAAGGAGCACAAACGCAACAAGACACATGGAGAAGACGATGGCTGGAATAGCTCACTCTATTGATCGATGAACTGAACTGAAGTAAGAGCTGAATGATATCCCTAAGTACAAAGTACCACCACATATGAGAGTATCAAGTATGTGGTAACATGGGGAAAAAACCTCTAGCGAGCACTAGAGTAAAAAGTGCCCATGTATAGGGAAAAGGTTCACATCAAAGCTACTCGAGGAACACATAAGTGTAACAAGGAACATATGCTAGTGGTTAATTACCACTTTACCTCATTGTAAAACTCAAATTGACTTGGAATCTCTTGTAATCACCTACCATAAGGATTCGTGGAAAATTAGTTGTTTGATTGAAAGAATATCTCCAAGCATTTAGGAGCTTGATCATAGGGAGCCAAAAGTTTGAATTTGATTCAAATTTTTTACTCATTCCTATAAAAATGGACATGAAAAGTCTCTGGCAAGAGAGAGCACTCCCGAGCATAGCATTACTGATTTTTGAGTGTGTGTGAGGTCTACACTCTAGCCCATACCTCTCTACACCATTTGGCAATGATATTCATGCCAATGGAGTTGTATACAAATGTTCATTAATACATACATTTACATTGTCCATCTCTGAGTCCTCTGTTAGTCTACTCAAAAGTCTGTCAACTTGTCAAGGGCATATCTCGGTCAATTCTTCACCAAATTTAGTGATTCAAAGCTTTTTGGATTCAGCTTGAAGTCATCTACATGCTATCAAAGTTTGAAGACATTCTATTTAGCGATTTTGGAGAAATCCGTGTCAAGGTGATCTCTGGTCATTTTCTACTACAGTCCTAAAAAGTCGGGGGTATAGCTTAACTTGCTAAATTAACTTCTCTTAGCATATTTTATCATTTTACATCATTCTACTTGGAATAGGTAGCTTACTAAGCTAATTAGATACCCCTAAAAGGAATTTTTCCAATTCCTACTGTGCTCGTCATACTGAGCAAAATACCTAGCAGATGTCAAGACATAAATAGAAGGTTTTCTTGAGTTTGTGACTTCCAAAGTTATCTGTTTTGATTCAATCATTGCACACATCATTTCCAAACTACATAGGACATTTTATGGTGTCATTGGAAAGCTAAGGAGGTCTAGTTATCAACTCTGAAGCAAAAGAGGGCTGGTACAAAGCAGGTTTAGCAGTACCTACTTAGTCTCTTGGAGCATCCATCCATCTTTCCCAACAACACACACACATACACATACACACACACACATATACACACACACATAGACACACACACTTACACACACACACACATCCACACACATTTACACACACACACACATACACATGCATACAGACACATATATATAGATACACACGTATATACACACATAGACACACACACACACATAGACACATAGAAACACACACACATACACACACATACACACACATAGACACATACACACACATATATGCATATACACACACACACACGTAGAGAGACATTCACACACATACACATACATGCATACATAATGCATATGCATATGCATACATAATGCATATGCATATGCATACATAGTGCATATGCATATGCATACATAATGCATATGCATATGCATACATAATGCATATGCATATGCATACATAATGCATATGCATATGCATACATACATACTTACATGCATACACACATACACACACATGAATACATATGCATACATATATGCTTAAATTCATACACACACATACACACGCATACACACATACACATACACATACACATACACATACACATACACATACACATACACACATATATATGCATACACACACACACGTATAGAGACATACACAGACATACACATACATGCATACATATGCATATATAATGCATATGCATATGTATACATACATACTTACATGCATACACATACATGCATACATATGCATAAATAATGCACATGCATATGCATACATACATGCTTACGTGCATACACACACATACACATGCATACACACATACACATACACACATAGACACACACACATACACACATAGACACACACACATACACACACATATACACACATACACACACATACACATACACATACACATACATATATGCATACACACACATATAGAGACATGCCTACACATACACATACATGCATACATATGCATGCATAAGGCATATGTATATGCATACATACATACTTACATGCATACACACACATACACATACATATGCATACATATGCATACATAAGCATACATATGCATACATAATACACATGCATATGCATAGATACATGCATACACATACACACACATAGACACATACACACACATAGACACATAGACACATATACACACATATATACACACAGATTTACACACACATACACATGCATACACACACACATAGACACACACACACACATACACACACATACACACACATACACACACACATAGACACATAGACAGATAGACACATAGACAGATAGACACATACACACATAATGCATATGCATATGCATACATACATAATTACATGCATGCATACACATACACACACATGCATACATATGCATACACACATACACATGTAGAGAGACATACACAGACACACACACACATACACACACATACATACATAATGCACATGCATATGCATACATACATGCTTACATGCATACACACAACCAACATAGTTAGAATCTGTGTAACCAATAATGGATGATTTCCCTCTACCTAAGCATAGACACTTGTCGTTAGTGCCACTCAGATATTTTAAAATCATCTTGACCACTTCCCAATGTTTCTTGCTAGGATTAGACATATCTGTGCTGACGACTCCCACTACAAATGCAATGTCTGGTCTCGTAGCTACCATACCATACATAAGACTACCAAGACAAGACTGATAGGGAATTTTGGTCATGAATTCCTTTTCCTCGTTTGATTTAGGGCAATCATCCTTGCTCAATTTCACATATGTGCGTAAAGGTGTACTCAATGCCTTTCAACCTTGCATATTGAACCTGTGAAGTACTTTGGATATGTACTCACTTTGAGACAAGTATATGCATCTTTTTCTCCTATCACCAGTAATGTGCATGCCAAGAATATGTTTGGAATCCCCCAAATCCTTCATATCAAATGTCTGGCTCAACTTCTTTTTGAGAATTGACAAATCATAAGAGGAATTCCCAACAATCAACATATCATCCACATAAAGTATCAAGCATATCAAGCTGCCATCTTAGCATCTCTTTGTGTAGAGACAATGATCATCATTGCTTCGAGGATAGCCTTGAGACTTCATAAAGGCTCAAAAGATGATAGGAGGAGCACCTCTGGATACTTATCTTTTGCAGGATCTAAATTGATTTCATGGTCATCAAAGAAACAACCAGCTATGGCATTGTCATCAATTGAAGCTGAATATAGGGGTCTTGCAAATGCAACACAAGAGGCAATGTGGTTAAAGCTACTCTACTCTGAGTTGGGGCTACATACATACACTTCAATGATCTTTGGAGATAAGACTAGCTCACTACATTTGGGTGCTAGTCCTCTATATCATGCAAGGACTAAGCACATTGAAGTACATTATCATTATGTGAGAGAGAAGCTTAGAAAGGACATACAACTATCCTATGTATCAACAAACTTGCAACGTGTAGATATGCTAACTAAATCTTTGGATGGAACTAAAGTGAACATGTTCAAGATGATGATTGGATTGCAGGAGATTAAAGAGAGTTGAATCCCAAGCATATTAAGCTTGAGGGGGAGCGATTGGTTCAATTACTCCAAGCCTAAATGCTTGATCACTTATCCTAAACTTCACATGTACATTCATGTATTAGCACATGAATGATCACTTATCCTAAACTTCACATGTACATTCATGTATTAGCACATGAATGATCACTTATAAAAGATTGATCTTTACTCCTTGTAAAAGTGCATATATGGAAGCACTTGCAATCATGAGTATTTAGGAGAATCTTTCCATGAATTATTTGGCGAGGATTTATGGAAAATCAAGTCCTAAAACCTTGGAACACTTTTAGGTAAAGATTCAAATTCAAACTTGAATCTTGGATCCAACAAAAAGGCTATAAAAGAGGACTATCTAGTCACGTGAATGTGCAACCTAATCAAGCCCTATTTGGAGAGATAGTCAGAGGTATTTATAGTGGAAACTAAGCTCATACTATAGCTCTACCATTGCCCTCACATTGTGCAATCATTCATTGCCAATGTCAATGTAATTAATGTGCATTAATACATATAAATTTCTTATATCCATCTTTTCTACTCCGTCATGTATCACTCAAAATAGTGAACTTCACTGATCCATTTCTTAGTGTATACTTGATCATTTTCTATGATTTAAGTTGATATAGATTCATTAGACAATCTATTTTCTTGCAACAAAGTTTCATTTCAATTGGTTCAATCATCTTGAGTTATGTGCAAAATATTGCCCTCTGGCTTGCACATTGTTAACTCCGTAAAATATCGAGATGCATCTTTGATTTGCTAAGCATCATTCTCTAAGCATAGTTTATCATTTCAAGATTGAGATAACTTGAAAAGGTTAGCTACCTAAGTTAATTAGATATGCCCAAAAGGATTTTGTTCAATTGTTAGCAAAGAGAGAACTGTTCATTTCTCTAAGTAGGTGTAGTGACCAAAATAGCAAGTTTTTGGTTCATATTGACATCCCAAGTTATCTATTTTTTTTTGATCCAATGATTTGAGGATCATCTTCCAAAGCACTTGGGTTATTATTTGTGCTTCATCAAAAGCTCAAGAGGTCTACTTTGCACTCCACAACTCAGTTTTGGCTGGTGTGAAGTAGGAATTTGCAGCACCATCTCATCTCTGGAAAGTGTCCACCATCTCCTCCAACACAATGGTCTTATAGTTTCTCTCATTCCCAAGATAAAATTGTGGACTTGGAGAAAATCTAGGATAGTATCAAGTACTTTAAGAAGAACCTCTCTATACTTACCTGCATACTCATAAGCGTTTTTATTCTTTTGACTGATGAAGAACCAAGTGTCTAGTGCTCTAGACCTCTCATCACACGCTACCAACTTATTGTAGAACAAGATCTTGAAATGATCCCAAGTCTTGGGCTCTTTCTTATCTTGTTCAATCTTGCACCACCACCTATGGGTGACATCCATAAGGTTATACATGGCTTGCTCAATCTTTTGTCGATCATCCACAATATGACACGAGCAAAACCACTGCTCCCACTTGCTGAGCCATTGCTCAACAATGTTAGTAGTCCTAGCATTAGTCGAGCCATGATATCTAGGCGGTTTAAGATCCTTGAGCTTCCATCTGGCCTCTCTCACTAGGATGCTACCTCTAGGGACTTTTGCAGCTAGAGACTCATATGGAGCATCTATGTTCATCCCTGGCAAATCAAGCTCTGGCACATCTTCCTCTTTCTTGGAACCACACACATGTTCCAAAATATAATGGAGTGCACTCTCTAGACTAGTAATCCTATTACTCATGGTCTATGGGATCTGCAGGGTGCTCTTCCATGAGTGTATCTCTCCTAAAAGGTGATGAGGGTCCTAATGCCATACTAAGATATGGGTTTTGGTCAATTTATGAGTTTTATTTTATATTCTTTTTATGATTTTCAAATATAACGCTCTACGTATGCCTAGAATAAGTAAGTGGCTGTAGAAAACAAACAAACCACAAGCCTTTACTCAATGGAAAAAGAAGAAACAAGAAAATTTTAGTATGTTTTGTATTCTTGAATGCATATGCATACTAAATTCTAGAAATTATGGTAGCATAACATCATAATTCTGAAAATAAAAAAAATTATAGCAAGTAATCAACAAGCAATTTCTACAATAACGGTGCCAATAGGCACAATCTAAATAAAATAAACAGAAGGGGATTACACACCCTAACAAATTTATATTTCTTTCCTCACTAAACATGCAAGAAAATACTTACCTGTCCTTCCAATAAGAATACATGAACCGTACAATATGAGTCCATGTCGAAACTACATGTACACTTTAGATGATATGCAGAATTACATGTTCTATATGGAGTATGAAGCAAAAACAAAGAAACAATGCATATGAATTGACAAAGAAACTTATCTGGAGCTTCAAGAGATAATTTGCAAGTGTGTGCAGGTTCTCAGGATGGTCCATACTCCATCCAAATAGCTTCCCAAGACTCTTACAATAGTTGTGCTTCAAGACGATGCTCGCAAAGAGGGTTAATGATGATGAATGGGAAAACTCCAAGCTCTAAAGATAATTAAGAATGAATCCAGAATAGGGCTTGCACTCTTTAGAAAGAGCTCTCAGAGAGCTATCCAAAGCAAGAAAAAACTCTAAATTTGGAGGTCACATGATCAAGATATGGGCAAAAGAGTGGAGATATATATAGTGATGCTTGGCAAAACTTACGTGATGGAGCTTGGCAAAACTTCGAAATGACTCTGTGAAACTTTCTTCCTTAGAGATGGCACATTGGAGGAAGGTGACTAATCCCACATGTAGTAGAAAAATTGAATATTATCCCTTCATATAGCACATGGAATTAGCAAACCTTTCAGCTTCAAGAAAAGAGTGAAATCTCTTCTCTTGTCTCTGTGTGCAAAATGTTAGAGTTAGACGTCTGCAGAAGCATGCGAATAGCATAAGGAAGAAGAAGAAGCTTGGAGGACAACACACAATACTGAATGTATTACCACTAGAATGTACAAAGATAAGTAGCCCATTAGGGCAATAGGCATATATGCAAGTCAGGGGAAAAAAAAGCTCCTAAAGAGGGAAAAAGGTGCCCCGGTGGTCCTAGTGTGTTCACACACATCACTATCTAAATATATCAACAAGTCCCCACTGGGAGTGATGAGGTGAACAAGGAGGTGGCACTCATGTATAAAGAAGTGCCAAGTTATGTGAAATCAATCCACAAAAGGAAGTAAGCCCAAAGCTTTGTGGAAAGCTTCAAACTTCTCCCTTGGAAGAGCCTTCGTGGAAAGTGTTGGAGCAAAGCAATCACAAATTGATGATTATGAAGTGTTTCATGCAGGTCAGAAATCAAAATGAAGTTCAAGAAGTCATTAAAGAAAGTGAAGAGATCTCAGAAATGTAGCTTGTATACATATGTATATTACAGATGAAAATTCTTGAACAATAGATATAGATGTTCATTAGAATGATGAAGGAATAATGTAGTAGACATGGGATGAGTCTAGAAGCATATGTATATAAGTCAATAATGTAAAGAAATAGAAGTGAGAGTCATTAGAAGTCAAGGGTTCATGTAATAGATGTGTAGAGAGTTATCTTCCTGAGTTAGCATCCTATCTTTCTTTGATTTCTCTCATCCTGATCAAGTGGATGAGGAAATCTTTTGTACACATCTAATATAGAAGTTAATAAAGCTATGTTCAAAGCCTTGTGGTCTAATTCCTTTCAGGTTGTATGTATGATCAATAGGAACATGTATATGTAAAGTTTGCAGATAGAGTTCTCAGAGTTGCACACTTTTTTGTGTCAGAGTTTTTCTTAGATCCTGATGCACAGTGTAAATTTTTTGATAAGTAAGCATTCAAAATTTAAGTTAGAAGGTAAGGAAGCTATGGCTAAAACCATTTAGCAAAATGGGACTTGTGCTATGAGAAATGAACTTTAGAAGTTGACCATGTCAAAGTCGCTTGTTCAGAGAGACAATTTCTGACATACATTTGATCTTAAAGATCAAGTCAGAGTTTTAATGATTCTTTTAAAGATATAATAAATGCTATGGTTATGCAAAAGTAGCGTGGAGGGATGTGCATCATTAGATTGAAGAAACCTTAAGATGTTTGGAGGTAATGAAGTCAATTTCTGAAGCAGACTATTTGAAGAAGAAGAAACTTCACACAGAGAAGTGTTTGTGAATGATTTGGTAAATCATGATAACATTTGTGTAATGTTTGATCTATGATTGATATAGAAGTGTTGTTAAATCAGTAAAGATTAGGCATTTGGAGATTTAGAGGTCTCCATCAGTGGTATCAGAGCAAAAGGTGCAATATAAAGTGAAGTAAAGAGCATTTGAAGTCCCCATTGTTGTAGATATTGAAGTTTCTTCAAATTGAAGGTGGACAAGATTAAAGCCTTGAAGACAACTTGAAGAAGTGTAAAGATTGAGCTCGAGAGGATCTGAAGGATTGAAGCTTTTCATTAAAGGTACAAAGAATATTCATTTATCTTAAAATTTGCAGAGACAAAGATCAAAAGATGGGAGAAAGCTTGCAGATTGATAAGCTAGATAGGGAAAACTATCCAGCTTGGTCCATGAGGATGGAGGCACACCTCATGAGCAAAGATTTGATGGCATTCATTACAAGAGAAGAAGAAAAGTCTGAGTTTAAAGATTCTAGTGTTCCAACTAGGGATGAGCTTGCAGATTTGAAGAATTGGATGATGAAGGATGCTCAAGCTAGGAGTATCATTTACATGGCTGTAAATGATTATCTTCTACCTCATATTACAGGATTAGAAAGTGCAGCAGATGTATGGAATGCTTTGGAAGAGCATTTTCAAAATACAACCAAGCCAAGGAAGGCCTCATTATGGGTTGAATTCACAACCTTCAAGAAGAAGAGCTCACAATCACTTTCTGATTCTATGGCTAGAACGGACATTGCAGATAGCTTGGGAGGAGTAGATGAAGATATTGAATAGGAAAAGTTGGTAAGGCAAATACTTATAGGTATGAGAGGAGATGAGAATTGGAAGCCTTTCATATTGTCCACAGAATTGTCATTAGATCATTTTACTCCTGATCTTAATCAATTGCTAGGACACATGCTAACTTTTGAGCAGGACATTAAGGGAGATAATGATAGGAGTGCAAGCCAAGCTATGTACTCCAAGGATAAGAGAAAGAATGCCAAAGGAAAGCATTCAACTAATGATGAAGGATCTTCAAGCCAAGTTTATTTCACAAGAGGAAAGATGAATTCAAGAGGCAAAGGAAGAGGAGAAAAGAACAAAGATAATGTTAAAGCTTGTTGGATTTGTGGCTGAACAAATCATTTGACAAATGATTGCTCGTATAACAATCAAAATGGTGGAAGTCATAATCAGAGTTTTATTCAAAGAGGTAGAGGAGGTAGAAATCAAAGAGGTAACTTCAAAGGAAGAGGTGGTAGGACTTCATATGCTAGAGGAGGTGGAAGAAACTTTTAGCCTCAGTCCTATAATAACAGTTATTACAATTATGCATCAGAACACAAGGATGACTTGACTCTCATCTTGAATGCAACACATGAAGCAATAGAAGAAGATCAAAGGGTATTCTATATTGACTCAGGATGTAGCAATCATCTGAGTGGAAACATATCATTGATGACTGATATAGAAGCAAAGGTGAGTGGACATACAATTCAAATAGGAGGCAACACCAAGCATAAGGTGGAAAGCATTGGATCAGTGAAGACAAAGAGTGGAAGCACACTTTTAAGTAAGGTACTTTATGTCCCTACTATTCCTAAAAACTTGATAAGTGTAGGACAAATTGTGGAGAAGGGATATGAAGTCACATTCACAAATGATGGTGTCTATGTGCAAGATCCAAATCAGGGATACAAAAGCATCATTACAAGTCAAAAGGAAAGAAGGCTTTTTACTCTCAAGGTTCAAGGTAATGTGGGACATGCATTGTTTACTTATGGAAGTCAAAAGGTGTCTAAGTTAGGCCTATGGCATAAAAGGCTAATTCATTGCAATGAGAGAGCTATAAAAGAAATGTCAAAAAATGATGTAGTGCTTTGATTTCCAAATGTTGAAGGTCAACACATGGTATACAAATGTGAAGCTTGTCAATTAGGTAAAGCTCACAGAAGTTCATATTATAAATCAGGATACAAGTATTCAAATATGCTTGAGTTGGTTCATACAAATGTGTGGAGTCATTCAAGGGATTATAGCATAAATGGATCCAGATACTATGTGTTGTTTGTAGATGATGAAACAAGATGGATTACACTTTATGTAATCAAGGACAAATCTGAAGTGTTCAAGACATTCAAGCATTATCAAGCTTATGCAGACAGGGTTACAGGACAAAAGCTCAAGAGGTTGAGATCATATGGAGGGGGAGAATATTTTTCTAAAGAATTTGATGATTATTTGTGGAGTGTAGGTGTAAAAAGAGAAGTAACTTGCAAGTACTCCCCTCAACAAAATGGACTTGCATAAAGAAGAAATAGAACTCTTGTAGAGTTTGCAAGATCAATGATGAAAGAGAAGAATTGTCCTAACTACTTGTGGACAGAAGCTATCAACACTACAACATACCTTGTGAATAGGTTACCTTGCAAAGCTTTGGATGGTAGACCACCTTATGAAGCATGGTGGGGTAAGAAACCTACTCTTGATCATTGTAAGGTATTTGGATGCTAGAACCCAAAGCAGAGAAGTATGTGTTTATTGGGTATGATGATAGACAAATGGGATACAGATTGTGGAGTCCACCTACAAAGCAATTTCTTGTCACAAAAGATGTTACATTTGATGAGCAAAGCACATGGTATACAAGGTCAACTAATGATTATGCCAATTTTGAAGAAATTCAAAGGAAAGGGAAGATGAAAATGAAGGTATATGAAGAAGATATTGATGATGATTATTTTTAATATAAAGGAAGTTCGGCAATAGCCTACTCTCCCGGACTTGAATTAAATTAAGAAACAAAGGTACAATAGAATGGGACTAGTGCCCACGGGACCCCCCAAATCCCACAAAGCAGGGGAAGCTTGGTTGATGCCTAGGTTGCGTTACAAAGAAGGTTGATCACCCTCTCGTCGCCCTCATGCGGGACCCACTTGGGTTTGAGCTTGTTGTTGATAAAAAAAAGGAATTGATGGTGCCTGAAGGGGGGGGATTTCTTACTGTTGACAATCCTTTTGCCAAGGAGGAAAAGAGATTTTTCAATCGACCACTCCCTGGGGGGGTCGCCGAAGTTGAGAGCACACCGCTCCCGCCAAATTTTCCACAGGACTTCCCCTCTGATCGCGTTCCAGAGAGCCGCAGAGCATCCAATCGCTTCTCCCAAAAGGACTTGTTTCCAACTAAGCTGTTTCTGAACTCTGATTTTCAGTCCAACCGACTGCCAGATTCTGTAGGAGTTGGGGCAAGTAAGGAAGATGTGTGGGACATCTTCGATTGCACGGTGGCAGCGTTTGCACCACGGAGGGATCCCACAAATTTTGCTTGCCTTATGGTTAGTCCAAATTCCTCGATGAAGAATTTGCCATAAGAGGACAGACTTCTTAATCTCTATAAGTGGGTGCCAGATACCCATGAATTTCATGTCCCACCGAAGCCGCGTCCAAGACAGGCACCACTTCTTGTTGAGGCTGATCTGGAGGTCAGTCGTTTCTTTGATGTTCGGGATTTTGAGTAGGCTATTTCCATTGTGCCATTTGAGACCACGCGCGTTCGGAGCATCATGCCCCATGAGAAGGCGAGTTTTGTGACGATCCCAAGCGAGGCATCTGCTTTGCAAGGTGTTCCATTCTTCGTAGGAGATGTTTATGCGAGGGTCGATATCCTCGTAGTTGATCCAACTGTTGGTGTCATGTTTCCAGAGGTGTTTCCATTTTTTGAATCCTTTGTTCCATAACTTCTTGGCATTTTGAATGTTCCACGACTCCACACTCCGGATGCCATGTATCGGAAACCAGATAGAGTCGTTTTGTCTGATTCCGGCCGCCCACTTCCAGTCCTCACTAATTCTTGTGAAGCTTTTGACTTTATTCCAGCCCTTCCAAAGAGAGCATACGAGATTGGAGCCTTTCGGGAAGACAGGAATCGGGGAGAATAGCAGGGTCATGATGTCAAGGTTCTTCCAGTTCGGGGATCCCGTGAGGGCCAACTCATTTTTGTTTCTGAAGATCAGCTTGGCCCACGAGGCCTCCCTATTGCACCAAGCTTTAATCATCCATTTGGCTGCCAGTTTGTTAGCCATACACCCAATGTCCAGGATGCCAAGCCCCCCGCTCTCTCTAGGGCTGGTGCAGATGGCCCATTTGATTTTAGGCACCCCCCTTCTGTTATGATCTCCCGTCCAAAGAAAGTTTCTGCAGATACTATTCAGTTTGGACAGGCCTTGCTCATTCGGTCTCCAGCAAGAAAGGAAATAGATGGTAGACGAGAGGAGGAACGTTTTGATAACCATCGCCCGTCCAGCGAGATTGATTTGCATGCCTCTCCAGTAATTGAGCTTGTTTTCAAGTTTGGCCAGCACCCAGTTCCATCGCTGCTCCATAGAGACGCCAAACCCCAAGGGGATTCCAAGCAGCCGAAAGATTTGGCCCTGCGGAATGATCTGACAGCCATGATCAATGAGAAGGCCAGGTTGATGTCCTACAATGGCCCTAAAGGCGGTCTTATTGTGGTTGATTTTGGATCCAGAGGCCTCACAAAAGGTATCAAGACACCTCCAGAAAGTCTCCAGGCTGGTATTATCATTGTGAACGAACGCGTTCATATCGTCGGCAAAAAGTCTCATGATGATTTGACTGTGGTCGTGAGGTAGCTGGAGGCCTTTGATATTGCCAGCCTCCACATGATGAGCCACAAGTCTGCTCAGCCCCTCAGTGGCAATGGCAAAGAGAAGGGGGGCAAGAGGGCACCCTTGTCTAATAGATCTTTTAAGATGGATCGCCTTCGAAAGTTTGCCGTTAACGTTAATTTGGGTCGTTGCGTTGCCGAGAAGGGTCGCGATCATCTTGGTGAATTTCTGACTACATCCGAGGTCTTGGAGCGACTGCAGAAGATAGTCCCATTCTAGCCTATCGTAGGCTTTGTCAAAGTCGATCTTGAGGAAGACCACATCTTGATTAGACTCGTTTGCAAATTGAATACCTTCCCAAATATCCACAATGGTTTCCAGGATGGACCTGCCTTTGATGAAACCTTTTTGGTCCTCACTAAGCCAAGATCTCAGGTGGCACGCAAGTCTGTTGGCAATGACTTTGGCGACGATCTTGTATCCTGTTTGGAGCATCGTAATTGGCCGCCAGTTCTCGATTCTGTTTTTTTCCCCCTTCTTGTGAATCAGCTTGATAATTCCATTATTTATACAAGAAGGAAGAGCACCAAATTTTAGCGCTTCTTGCCAAACCATCCGAAGAGGGGTGGCAACCACCAGCTTGAAGGATTTAAAAAACTCGTTAGTGAGTCCGTCGGGTCCCGGGCTTTTACCGAGAGGGAGGGCATCAATGACCTCAATGATTTCTGATTCAGAGATCGGGGCATGAAGCAGGGAGTGGAGGTTGGGTGGAATTCTCCGGGGGGAAACCCTAGAAATGGCAGCCATGCAGTCCCTTCTATGGTGGGAGAGGGGGTTCGAGGTTCCCAGGAGTCTCGTGAAGTGCCCTTCGATGATGCCAAAATTATCTTCTTCCGAGTTGCATACATTGCCATGTGGGTCTAGCAGTAGGGGAATCGTCTCTCTGTTGTGTTTCCTTTTAAGGATACTGCACATCTCTTTGGTGGGTTTGTCGGCTTTTCCAGCCCACCACTCCTTGAAGAAGATTTGCAAGTTATTCCTTTGTATTTCTTCCTCGTATCTCAACGCTGCTCTGATTTTTCGGAGACCTTTCTGGGCTTGGTATTTTCCTTTGTTCACTTCCTCCTCGAGTCGCCAGAGTCTGTGGTAAAGCGCTTCCCTACGAGCCCGCCGCACTGTCTCGAGCATCTTCTTGGTTCTGATCATGATCTTGCGAGACTTGTCAACCGCACTTCTCCAGCACTTGGCTGGGGCCAAGCCAGAGGCGAACGCCACCTTCCACACATCGGCAATCTCTTGATGGACAGAGGGGAGAGAGAAGGTGGAAGCGTTGGCATGGAACCACGGAGCCTTGTGGGTCCTGTTGGAAGGTTGAAAAGTGATAACGATCGGGTAGTGATCAGAGATGGTGAGGTCAGTGCGTTGCGTGATGGAAGGGTGGCCCCACAGATGAGTAAAGCTCTGAGAGATGTAGCATCTATCAAGTCTAGCTTTCCTCAGATCCTCGCCCGCTTGGAGATTCGACCAGGAAAAGCCATTCGAGTCTTTGAATTCGACCAGATCCAAGCGGAGTTTGGTCATGTCCCACGTTTCTTTCTCCCGACTGTCGATGATCCTGCCCTTGCCCATCCATCTGTCCATAGGGTCCTCCACCATGTTGAAGTCTCCACATATAAGCACGTTGTGGATGGTTTGATCCATAATGATGAAGATAGGCCAAGATTTGATCCATAATCAAATGCAGTTGAGACTTCAAGAAATGCAGAGGTCAGAAGATCTTTGAGAGAGAGAAAGCAACCTATGAGGTATAGCTATGATACATCTTTCTTAACAACAAAATATTATGCTTATATTGTGAAGACAAATGAAGATCCAATCACATATGAAGAAGCTAAAGGAAAACAGAATTGGGAGAAGGCAATGCAAGAATGACACTTAGGAATTGGCCCCAAGACCATGAAAACAAAAGGTAAGTGGATGTAAATGGGTGTATAAAACAAAGAGGTTTGCAAATGGTGAGGTAGGTACAAAGCTAGACTTGTGGTTAAAGGTTATGCCCAAACTTATGGGGTAGATTATGATGAAAACTTTAGTCCAGTTGCTAAGATGTCTACAATTAGAGCCCTAATTGCTTGCTGCTTGTAAAGGATGGAAGTTGTCACAATTGGATGTGAAGAATGCAATTCTGAATGGATATATTGTAGATGAGGTGTACATGGAGCAATCAGAGGGTTTCATGGATTCAATTGGATTAGATTATGTATGTAAGCTCAAGAGAGCTTTGTATGGTTTGAAGCAGGCCCCAAGGGCATGGAATTACAGACTTATTAAGTTCTTGAATGAATTTGGATATCAAGCTTCAAAAGCAGATAGTAGCTTACTAGTGAAGGCAAGTGAAGATGGATTCATATATGTGTGTATTTATGTTGATGATATTATTGTCACAGGTACAGATGCTCAAGGAATCAAGGAGCTTAAGAAGCAAATAGACAAGGAGTTTAAGATAAGTGATTTGGGAAACTTTTCTTATTTCTTAGGAATGCAGATTGTGTATACTCAACATGGAGTGTATGTTACACAAGAGAGATACTTGAAGACTCTTCTGATCAAGTTCAACATGGAGCCCTCAACCACACCATTGAAGGTAAATCATAAATTGAGTAGATATGGAGGAGAAGAATTTAATGACATGAAGAAATATTAGAGTTTGGTAGGTAGTTTGATCTATGCTACCTTGACAAGACCAGATCTATCATATGCACTTGGTGTCTTATCAAAATTTATGCATTTTCCCAAAAAACTCATTGGATTGCAGCTCAAAGGGTACTTAGATATATCAAGGGAACCCTGAGTGAAGGTTTGTATTATGGTTTTACTTTTGACACAAGAATCAAAGTGTTTAGTGATGCAGATCAGGTAGGTAATTTAGATGATAGAAGGTCTACTCATGGTTATCTCTGTTATGTTGGAGATAAGATAATCTCTTGGTGCTCAAAGAAGCAACATACAGTTGCTTTGTCATCCACAGAAGGTGAGTATAAAGGAATGGTAGAGGCTACAAAGGAAGTGATATGGTTGAAGACCTTGTTGAAGAGTTTTGGAGTTGATCAGAGTACAATTATTTTTGGAGATAATATGAGTTCATTATATTTGGCAGCTAATCCTATTTTTCGTGCTAGGACTAAACACATAGAGATTCAGTATCGGTACTTGACAAAGAGATTGAAGTCTTGTATACACCAACAAAAGAGCAAGTTACAGATATGTTGGCAAAGAGCTTGTATGGACCTAAATTATAGAAGTTCAAAGAGATGGCACGAATAAAGAAGAATGGCATAATCAAATTAGTGATTGAGGGGGAGCTGTTGGAGCAAAGCAATCACAAATTGATGATTATGAAGTGTCTGATGCAGGTCAAAAACCAAAATGAAGTAAAAAAAGTAATTGAAGAAAGTGAAGAGATCTCATAAATATAGCTTGTATACATATGTATATTACAAATGAATAGATATAGATGTTCATTAGAATGATGAAGGAATAATGTAATAGATGTAAGATGTGTCCAGAATCATATTTATATAAGTCAATAATGTAAATAAATAGAAGTGAGAGTCATTAGAAGTCAAGAGTTCATGTAATAGATGTGTAGAGAGTTATCTTCTTGAGTTAGCATTCAATCTTTCTCTGATTTCTCTTAGCCTGATCAAGTGGATCAGGAAATCTTTTGTACACATCTAACTTAGAAGTTAACCAAGCTATTTTCAAAGTCTTGTGGTCTAAATCCTTTTAGGTTGTATGTATGATCAATAGGAACATGTATATGAAAAGTCTATAGTTAGAGTTCTCAGAGTCACACACTTTTTTGCATCAGTGTTTTGCTTAGATTGGGATGCACAGTGTAAATTTTTTGATAAGTAAGCATTCAAAATTTAAGTTCAAAGGTAAGGAAGCTATGGCTAAAAGCGTTTAGCAAAATGGGACTTGTGCTGTGAGAAATCAACTTTAGAAGTTGACCATGTCAAAGTTGCTTGTTCAGAGAGACAGTTTCTGACAAACTTAATAATCAAATCAGAATTTGAATTATTCTTTTGAAGATCTAATGTTATGGTTGTGCAAAGGTAGCGTGGAGGTATGTGCATCATTATATTGAAGAAATTTGAAGATGTTTGCAGGTAATGAAGTCAATTTCTAAAGCAGACTATTTGAAGAAGAAGAAACTTCACATAGAGAAGTGCTTGTGAATGATTTGGTAAATCATGATAACATTTGTGCAAGGTTTGGTATATGATTGTGTTCTTAAATCAGTATAGATCAACCATTTGGAGATTTAGAGGTCTCCATCAAAAAGGTCTGCAATGTTCTCCTGCATGGACACATATGCCAAGCTGATCTCTCATGTAGATGTAAGACAATAGTTACGCAATATAACACAGGAGCAATAGCAGAGAAGATAACAGATATAGGAGAATCTCAACAATTTTCTACTAGCAGCAAGTACAAAGATGATGGCGTTGTCCACCCGTGCGCTCTCAAGGTAGAGCTTAAATGGTGATCTAGACAACTCTAGATAGGGAGATATAAGGTAGAGGTATGCTGGCTCAACTCGGTATCTTAGGTAGTGCAGAAGTCATGTATATATAGGATCATGGGTGGCCTGCCATGGACGGCTATACATGGGCGGTAGAGCGTGGGCGGCCACCGCCCGCGTAATTGCCATACACGGTTTAGACTGGTTGAACCGACCTAACAAATATAAATGATTTCTGACTCCGACAGGGAATATTCCATGGAATATTCCGGACCCCACAATTGGGGACCCTAGTAACTCCCTTTCCTTATAATATCTTACATGGTCCAATATGACCTTCATCCAACATTCAAGTTGGGATTCCCATCAATTGGGTAATGCACGCTTGGCTTCTCCTCATAAAGGGGGCCTTACAAAATGTGCATACAATCATGAGGGGTAGACATTGATAATATACTAACACCCCCCCTCAATGTTTACTGATGATAAATCAAGTAGGTCTCGGTCCTATGCCCATCTGTTGAAGATGCTTGTTGAGCTGCTCTCTTCCAAGTGCTTTAGTGAATATGTCAGCACAATTTGCCTCTGTTGGGCAATATTCTAGCTCCACAATTTCATCTTCAATTAGCTCACGAATGTAATGGTACTGTACTTCTATGTGCTTGGTGCGAGCATGAAATACTGGGTTCTTTGCAATAGCCATACAACTTTGATTATCACACTTGAGTACAATTGGCATATTTGATGGAAAGCCTATATCTGCAAGAATTCTCCTTAACCAGACTGCCTCACAAGAAGCAAAACAAGCTGCTTTGTACTCTGCTTCAGTGGAGGAGAGTGCGAGAGTTGGTTGCTTCCTACTTACCCAAGAAAATATTCCTGAACCAAGTGAGAAACAATATCCAGAAACTGATTTTCTAGAATCACAATCTCCAGCCCAATCTGAATCACAATATCCTTGGAGTGTATCACCTGTGGTATACAAAATACCAAAATCCAAGGTTCCTGCAATGTACCTTAGAATTCGCATTCCAGCATTCCAGTGACTCTCCTTAGGTTTGTTGGAAAACCTGCTTAACACTCCAACAGCATAGCAAATGTCTGGTCTAGTGTTGCACATAAAAATAAGACTTCCAACGAGCTTCCTATACTTCTTAGCATCTACATCAGGCATGTTATCATCCATAGATAGCTTATGATTTACCTCCATAGGTGTGCTAGTTGGTTTGCAGTCCATCATTCCAAATGCCTTGAGAATTTCTTTGGAATATTTTTGTTGTGAGATGAAAATGCCATCCTTCCTTTGCCATACTTCAATTCCCAGACAAAAATGGAGTAGACCTAAGTCTGTCATTTCAAACTCAGTTCCCAAGCTGATCCGAGTTTGATTGATGAGTTCCTGATGATCTCCTGTAATGATCAAATCATCTACATATACAATGACAACAACTAGCTTGCTATCCCTTTTCGTTACATACAAGTTAGCATCAGAAGTACTTCTTTCAAAACCCATATTTTTGAAAAAATGATCTATTCGTTGGTACCAAGCCCGTGGAGCTTGCTTAAGTCCATACAAAGCTTTCTTCAACCTGCAAACTTTATTTTCTGAATTGGGCACCTCAAAACCTGGTGGTTGAGATACATATACCTCCTCCTTGAGGTGACCATTCAAAAATGCAGATTTGACATCCATCTGGAAAATAGGCCAAGACTTTTGTGCAGCTACTGCAAGTACCGTCCGAATAGTTGTCATGCGTGCTGTTGGTGCAAAAGTTTCTTGAACATCAAATCCTTCAATCTGTGAAAAACCCTGTGCAACTAATCGTGCCTTATACTTTTCTAATGTTCCATCAGCTTTATACTTAGCTTTCCAAATCCATTTAGTACCTATTACCTTCTTCTTTGGCGGCAAGTCGACTAGATCCCATGTATCATTTTTGAGTATACTATCATACTCAGACTGCATTGCCGCTCTCCAATCTGGATCATCAAGGGCTTCTTCAATGGTGGTAGGTTCCTTTATCGAACCCATGATATCTGCCATTAGAGCCATGTTAACAATGTGTTCTGAGGCTCTTCTTTGCTCCTCTATTCTCTTTGATCTTCGTAATCCATCCGATGATCATTCTGGTACATCTACATGTGGATTGTGATCATCAAAGAGCTGTTGTGCCCACTTCGGTAGTGGCTTACGCTGTGCAGCTACAACTGGTTGGCTTTTTATTGAGGAAATTTCTCCATTAGATGTTTCCTCCTCCTCAACTTTAACCTGTCTTTTGATAGGCACAAGGTGAGATATTTCTCCGCTTGATGAGATAGTAGATTTACCTTTATCTTCTACTAAGTGTGGTCGTTCATCAAACACCACATCTCGGCTGACAAAAATCTTCCTTGCCTCAGGATCCCATAACCTGTATGCTTTAGACTCTTCACTATATCCTAGGAAGACACACTTTTTGCTTTTTGAATCCAACTTTGATCTTGTTGAATCAGGAATATGTGCATAACAGAAACAACCAAAAATTCTGAAATGCAAAACTGAAGGCTTTTTACCAGAATATGCTTCTTGAGGAGTCATCCCCTTCAGTGCTTTTGTGTAGCTTCGATTGAGGATGTAGACTGCTGTATTGACTTCTTCTGCCCAGAATGAATCAGGCATGTCTTGAGCCTTCAACATACAACGAGCCATTTCAACTACTGTCCTGTTCCTGCGCTCAACAACGCCATTTTGTTGGGGTGTATGAGCTGTGGTAAGTTGCCTTTTCACACCATGCTCCTTACAGTAATTGTTGAATTCTGTTGACAAGAATTCACCTCCTCTATCTGTTCTAAATTTCTTCAGTTTCCTTCCTGATTCATTTTCTACATACTTATGCCACGTTTTAAATTTTTCAAAAGCATCAGCCTTCTCTCGAATGAAATAAACCCACATCTTTCTACTATAATCGTCGACTAACAGCAAGAAGTAGAAAGATCCTCCTAAAGCAGGTGTAGACATTTTACCGCAGAGATCAGCATGTACCAACTCTAGAGGAGCTTGAGATCGATTGCTGGTCTCTCTTGGAAATGCGTTTCGTTGTTGCTTGCCCATCATACAAGCTTCACAAGGTTCCTGCAACTCTGAAAATGCAGGCATATGAGCAACCATCCCTGTTCGTTGCATCTCCTTCAAAACTGCAAATCCGAGATGCCCAAATCGTCGGTGCCATAACCTGCTTACATCTTTATCTTCTGTAGCAGTTAAAGCACTTAACTCATACAAGTTATCCCGTCGTATGCCTTTACCTACAACATTACCTGATGAATCCATGATTTCCGCACCACTCTTATTGAAGTGAACTTCGAGTCCACAATCTGTTATTGCAGAAACTGACAACAAATTTCTTTTGAGTGTAGGTACATAGAGAACATCGGATAACTTTTTCTCAACACCTGGAGAAGTGATAAAAGAGATGGTTCCAGTTCCTTCAGCTGGACACTTGGAGTCATTTCCCACCACTACATTGATGGATTCCCGCAGAGGCACTAGGGAACTATACCAATCCTTTTTACTAGTCATATGGCGAGAAGCTCCACTATCTAAAATCCATGGCTCATCAACACGAGCTTGAGCAGATGAACATACCTCTTCAATAGCTACCCAAAGTTCCAGCTCTGTGTTGTTTGCAGACACTTTGTTCTTCCATGATGATTTTACAGTCCCATTCCGTTCATCAGCTTGCTTCTTTCTGCAATCCTTGATGGCATGGCCTTTCTTTTCACAATAGAAGCAACTTCCTGTGAACTTTTTCTTCTTTGGCTTCTTCTTTGATCCCTCTGAAGAGCCTTTACCTTTTGCATTTGCTGAGAATGCAGCATCAGTTGTACTTTGCCGATTCTTCAGCCGCATCTCTTCTTCTAAAAGCATGGCACAAAACTCTTCAAATGTAAGAGGAGTTGGCCTTACCTGAGTGTTAAGGGCTGTTACTAATCCATCATACTTTGCTGGAAGAACACGTACAGATCTTCGAGCCAGCTCTTCTGGTGTTATAACAACACCAACTGCAGCCAATTGATCTTGAAGATGCTTTATCCGTTTGATAAAATCTTCAGCCTTTTCAGAATCAGAATGCTTTTCATTTGCCAACTGATTTTCTAAATTCTGTATCCTAGTGTGGTTCTTGGTCTCATATTGTCGAGCCAATATGCCCCAAGCCTCATGTGCTTTAGTAGTATGTTGAACTAAAGTAAGCACAGAATCACTTACACTAGTGACAATCGCACATAATGCATCAGCATTCCGCCTCTTCCAAGCTCGTAGAAGATCTGGATCTGGCTGAATCATCAATCTTGAATTTGCTGGATCTTCAACTGGTATAGGCTCTGGATCCAATCCCATCGGTCCCATGACAGTGTCAAGTAATTCATAGGAGTCCAAAATTGCAGAAATTTTGAACTTCCAGAGTGTATAGTTGGTTCCATCCAGCTTCCCTTCAGTGAATGCAGGTGGACGAATTCGAATAGGTGCAGCATTAACATTAGCTGAAGCACCAAGACTACTATTCGACGATGAAGCCATCATGTAATCACTCGAATAATCTACTGATATTCTAGTCTGCTAGTAGGCTAAAATAATGATACTTCTCAAGCTATTCGAACCTTACAGCTCTGATACCATGTAAGACAATAGTTACGCAATATAACACAGGAACAATAGCAGAGAAGATAACAGATATAGGAGAATCTCAACAATTTTCTACTAGCAGCAAGTACAAAGATGATGGCGTTGTCCACCCGTGCGCTCTCAAGGTAGAGCTTAAATGGTGATCTAGACAACTCTAGATAGGGAGATATAAGGTAGAGGTATGCTGGCTCAACTCGGTATCTTAGGTAGTGCAGAAGTCATGTATATATAGGATCATGGGTGGCCTGCCATGGACGGCTATACATGGGCGGTAGAGCGTGGGCGGCCACCGCCCGCGTAATTGCCATACACGGTTTAGACTGGTTGAACCGACCTAACAAATATAAATGATTTCTGACTCCGACAGGGAATATTCCATGGAATATTCCGGACCCCACAATTGGGGACCCTAGTAACTCCCTTTCCTTATAATATCTTACATGGTCCAATATGACCTTCATCCAACATTCAAGTTGGGATTCCCATCAATTGGGTAATGCACGCTTGGCTTCTCCTCATAAAGGGGGCCTTACAAAATGTGCATACAATCATGAGGGGTAGACATTGATAATATACTAACAGTAGAGAACCTCTCCCTGCCATAATGATAATGCACCTCAATGTGCTAAGTGCGAGCATGAAACACAGGGTTCCTCGCAACTGCCAATGCGCTTTGACTGTCAATGAAGATGGTGGTGGAAGAAGATTGACCAACACCCATATCAGCCATAAGGCATCTAAGCCACACACACTCAATAGTTGCTGTGAAAGCTGCCCTATACTCAGCCTCACAACTAGAAATGGCCATAGTAGGTTGCTTCTTGCTCAGCCAAGATATGCATGAGCTACCAAGCATGAAGCAAAAACTATTAGTGGACACACGAGTGTCATAGCAACTAGCCCAATCTGAGTCAGAAAAAGCATGCGCATTTGGCGGTAGTGATCCCCCCTTGGGATAAAACAACCCAAGTATTCGGGTACCACTCAGGTAGGAAAAGATGCGCTTAACTGCCTGCCAATGCTTGATACCTGAGCAATGCATAAACCTACTCATCTATGAGACAACAAACTCAATACTTGGCTGAGGAATGCATAAGTAAATCAAGCATCCAACAACCTATTGATAAAGAGCAACATCAAATGCATCTCCGACATCATGAAGACTCAATCGTAAACCTATCTCCATAGGGGTGGCAATAGGTTTACACTCGTCAAGGCCAAAATGCTGTGATAATGTATCAATGTATTTCGTTTGACACAAAGCCATTCCACCATCAACGTGCATATACTGAATGCCCAAGTAATGATGCAAATGCCCCAAATCAGACATCTCTTAGTTGGACTGTTCTCAAAACCATGTGCAATCAGATAGGCATGTATCTTCTCATACCAAGCACGTGGTGCTTGCTTTAAACCATGTAAGGCCTTTTTTAACCTGCACACCTGGTTTTCATGCCCTTTCTACACAAAGCCATGGGGTTGAAAAACATACACTTCTTCATGCAAGTCACCATTCAAAAAAGCTATTTTAATGTCCAATTGATGTACATTCCAACCATGATGAGTTGCAAGTGCACAGATGCTCCGAACAATAGTCATATAGCATGTAGGTGCAAAGGTCTCATCAAAATCAATGCCTCTTTCCTATGCATAACCCTTTGGAACAAGCCTAGCTTTATACCTGTCAACTATTCCATTAGACATACGCTCCAGCTTGTATACCCACTTAGTGTCGATGGCCACATAAAGACTAGGAGGCAAGTCACCTAAAGATCACATACCATTTTTCATGATAGCATCATATTCAAATTGCATTGCAACCATCCAATGTTTAGAATTTTGTGTTTCATCAAAGGAAACAGGCTCAGTCTCATCACAGAGACTAGATGTAGCCATAGCATAGCAATCTGATGCAAAAGAGGCACTATGAGAGCCTGAACCAGTACGATATGACAAAGGTGCATCTAATTTGCTATCCCGCAAAGTCTGCACCAATCGTGTTGGCATAGTTTTTGCCTACTCAATATCAGCTCTCTCATCAAAAAGTGCATCATGTAAAACTGCATAAAAAATGGAATGATGTGCATCATCACATGAAACCTACAAAGGTCGAGAAGTTTCCTCATTAGGACCAACACTAGACTCTCCACCTGTAAAAAGAGGCAGCAAAGTATCATACATGTCTTTGGAGCTAACACATGTCTCCATAGTACATGAAAGCAATGGCTAAATAACATCTTCCACAAAAACAACATCACAACTAACCAGAATGTGTTTAGTCTATGGATTATACAAATGATAGCCTTTACTTTCAGAACTGTACCCAACAAAAATACATTTTACTGCTTTATCATCTAATTTTTTGCGATGTTGTTCAAGCACTAATGCATATGCTAGACAACCAAAAACACGCAGATGAGCAATAGATGGCTTGCGACCATGCCAAGCTTCATATGGAGTGATAGACTGTACTGATTTAGTGGGACACCTATTAAGTACATATGCTGCACACATAACGGTCTCAAGCTAGAAACTATGTGTTAAAGCCTGACTCTTGACCATACATCTCGCCATCTCCATGAGTGATCTATTCTTTCGTTTAGCAATTCCATTCTATTGAGGTGTATATGACACTATACACTAGTGTTTTATCCCATGTTTAGCCAAAAATGCATTAAAATAAGAAGATATATATCCCCCCCTCCCCCCATCAGAATGGAGGGTGCCCATTTCACATGCTGACATATTTTCAACAAAAACCAAAAACTATTTGAAGCACATAAAAACTTTGGACTTTGGTTTGAGAGCATGTGACAAAGTGAAAGAACTACCATCAATAGTAGTCAGAATGATCTTACCAACTCCCATGATAGGATAAGAGGAGTTTTTGGCGCATGTGACAATATTCCTTGTAGAGCTAGGCTCGAGTGAAGGGAATAAACTGTGCTATGAGGCAATATGTTTGGTCACCCCACTATCAAAGTACCAAACATCTAAGTCTACTGTAGACATGCACTGCTCATGAGAGGATAGGTCAAAAATGCAAATAGTAGTAAGCGCCCATTCTTCTTCCTGCACAAGATTAGTAGACTCTCTTTTAGGTGTAGAGGCCTCTGCAACAACCATTCCAACCTCTTTCTTCTTTGGCTCTTTAGCAGCTAGTTTTGGACAACTCTTTATGATATGATCATTTTCTTTACAATACTTGCAAAACAATTTCTCCTTTTCTGATTTCTTCTCATCTTTGTCTTCCTTCTTCAAATGTGCAGCATTTGCAGATTTCTGCTTGCTACTAGATGAGCTCCATTCACCTTTGCCCTTCTGAATAGCCAAGAAAGCTTAGTCTCCAACACACATGATGGACCTGTTCTGCCTAGATTGATCGTCCTGCAACAAAACACAGACTAACTCCTCAAATGACAAGGCATTCATCATCAAACAAAGAGTAGAAACAAAACTCTAATATGAATCAGGAAGACCACTCAGAACGGTCTGTACAAGTGAGTTATCTAGTATAACTTCATCAACAGAAATCAACTGTTCTTTCAAATCCTTGATCTTTATCAGAAAACTATCCATAGAATCGCCTTCATTCATGTGCTCACTCTCCAACTATTTTTGGAGGTAAGCAACATGAGCCTGATTCCTAGCCTCGCACAATGTGATAAGTGTATCCCAAGCATCCTTAGCTGTTTTGCAAGAGCGAATGTGAGGAATAATGGCACGTTTGACAGAAAAAGCTATCAATGCATGTACTTGGGCATCTCTGCCATCCCAACAAATTTGCTCTACAGTAAGTGCAATAGAAATCGCAACATGAATAGGAATCTGCAGAACATCACCATCTTCGACACCATCTCCATCAGCTCTAGTACCTATATTTGCAGTACTTGTATTCGCAGTTGTAATAGGACGTCTTTCAACACCCTGCACAATGTTCCACAATCCTTTTGCAACCAATACATGTTGCATCATATAAGCCCATAATGGGTAGTTGGTACCATCCAACTTATCCTCAACAACGAACATACAGAATACATCACTGCTTTTAGCCATGGCAAGTGGCTAAAATACCTTGATGCAGAAAATTGATTGTATTTTAAAAGTTGAACAGAACTGCCCAATCAAATTCTACTAAACCTGTAGTAGACTTTGAGACGCTTATACTAGCGAACGAAAATTGTTATATACCTTTGGCACAAAAAGATAAAATATCCTGCACAACAAGCATCGTGATAATGCATTCGAAGGCCGAAACGAGCTCAGATCGCTATTCCAGCACCACAAAAGCGAAGTTGTTTTGATCTCTGAAACACCCTGAGTATGCTCACCAAATTTCGTGCTATTCTGAGATTGCAACTGTTGGGAATGTAAGGATCATGTGACCTTACCCCCATATTCATATATATACATCATATATAGTGCATTTCCTCAAGAGAGATAATTATGTGGGTTCGAGGCTCCCACACATATGTCCGCGTGTCTCTCTTCTCTTCTCTCTCCCTCCATCTCCTCCTTCCTCCTCTTGCTCTACACACCAAAGCCCTTCATTGGTATCAAAGCATGTTGAAGGCTTGTGTACAGGAAGCTTCAATGGAAGCTTAAGTCACAAGAGGTGAAAGTGTAGGTTGGCATCTCTCAACAAGAGTTCTCTATTTTGGCCATAACTCGAGGTAGAAAGCTCGGATTGATGCATTTTAAAGCTTTGTGTGTAGCTAACATAGAGGGCTACAACTTCGTAGAAAGGATGCAGAACCTGGTTTGAAGTTTTATACTGCCAAAAATTCAAAAAACATAGACTGATGTAGAAGATGAATCTACAATTACTTGGATAGCAGGTTAGTTCTTGGATCATAACTTGAGTTTTACAAGTTGGATTCAAGGGATTCAACTTGCTGTGTGTAGTTTGGAAATATAGTTACAAATTTGTAGAAGAAGCAAGTTCCGAATTCTGAGTGTCTGATTGCCGAATTCGGTCATTGATTCGATATCTATTTGCTAGTGTGATTCTTGGTATATATGGATGGTGATTCCCACATGGTTTATTTAGTTCAGAGTCCATTTTACAGAGGAGATGCTACTGAAATTTTGTTGGCTTTGATGCTAGAAGAGTACTCTAGTAGATCCTTTATGCTTCTCTGATAGCTTTGGATCATTGCTTATCTCCATTCACTTGGACTTAGTCACAGGTTGTTTGTGATAGGCTGGACCATCTTGCAAGATTCATTCTTGAGTGAAAGATGTATCGCCATTGTATTGACTTGTATTGCCATTAGTTTTTGGCATATACATTTTCCATTATCTTTGGTTGGATCAGTGACAGGTGGTGACAAATTACTCATTGTTCTTTTGATATTGGTTAGCTTGTTTGATTGCTTAGTCTACAGGGGATACTTTGTTTTTTCCCAGGATTCTTTCACATCTACTTGATCACTTTGAAGAATCGGTGAGCACACTTATGCTCATGGTTTTATGTGCATGCTAGATGCATGGTTATGTGACAGGTGGTTCACATGGTTTCTTCTCTAGTGAGACATTTATGATGTGAGTTATGCATATGGATATGCAAGTGTGATCCTATTGAGGATAGAGTATTGTTTCTAGTCTCTTGTTATATCTCTAGTCTCTTGGATTGCAAACATGGTGTCTTCTCGATTTGATGGCACTAATTTTTTGAGATGGAAAGCTCAAATATGGCATACATTGGTTCGTGCTGGGTTACACATGTATATGCATAGAGATGCATAGAGGCCTTGTGACATGTCCAACCATGTATGGATGGATATGGATGCATTGGCCAGCTCCACTATCCAACTACAGCTTGTTGATTCTAAATATGAGTCTCTTATGTATGAGGAGAGGAGTAGTGCATTATGGCAGAGACTATATGATATGTATGGGAGTCCATTGACTCATATGAGACATAGATCACATCGACGACTTCGATGTTGGAATTGTGATCGTGAGGGCCATACTTGATGATGTTGCTTCATGCAGATGTGATGATGACATCAGAGATATGCACATGATGCAGGTTAGGTAGTGGTTTCAGGAGAGTCTATGGCATTTGATTATGCTAGTAATGGTGATATCACTTTCTTCTATGGTTCATCTCAGGATTCCTCTTGTTCTTTGGATAGCACACATATGGCTTGATTGCTTGATGCATTAGCTACTTTTCATATTAATCCACATTGTGAGTGGTTTTATCGATTCTCAAATGAGAGTCATGGATGTGTGCACTTACTTGATGGTTTGAAATATGACATTGAGGGTGCAGGAGATGTATGCCTTATGCTAACTAGTAGAGCATCACTTATACTTAGATATGTATGTTATGTGCCTTCATTCACTATGAGCTTGATTTCAATTAGCCAATTACAAGAGAGCAGATGTTATGCATTTCTTGGTGAGCATCATTTTCAGTTGCAGTTGGGACAGCTTATGCTTGTCAGAGGTGCCAGCATTGGGCACATGTATCCACTGCAGGTACTTCATGTGAGAGACAGTCTTGTCCCAGTGGGAGTTTGACCTTATGTGTGATGTGAGACACGTCATGTCTCATTTTTGTCTACCTATACATAGGTCTATTGACATTCATGATGCACATGTATGGCAGGATTCAAATGCTCAGATGGATGCACATGTAGTGCATGTTTTGGATGCTCATTATGCTTATATACAACATGATTTTATTGATCATGTGGATGCTCTTACGGAGCATACTTTGGATGATTAGTGCATTCTTTAAAGCATGGTGTAAATGGTCATGTAGATCATTGTGATGATACTCACTTAGATTTTGATCATCAGTTTGATCTTGGTATTGATGTTGTGTAGTTATCTCATGTGGAGCATGATGATACACTTGGTGTGGTAGAGCACGATAGCTCTTTTGATACACAGTGTATGCCAGAGCATACTAGCTCTTAGGGTGCATAGCTAGACACATCCTTGGTTGAGAGGATGACTTATTTAGATGTTGATGAGTCAACAATCATGCAGTCATTCTTGGATTTGCTCATGCGAGATGTTGACACAGATATGTTAGGACATGTTGGTCTTGACGATAGTATTTTGGATGCCTTCAATACAAGCATGGCTGACATACTTAGGTTAGCCAAGATAGCATATGTTTCATCAGCATTCGGAGTCTGATGTACGAGTTGTTATGCTTGAGACTAGATGTTGCAGTGGCTATTGGATCATTTGCACATGCTCTTCTCAATCGTTTGATGATTGACACATGCATAGAGCAAGTGGGAGCTTTGCATGAACTTCATTAGTTCTCGCATCAGTCATATGTGAGCTCAACTCTTGTCGATATGATTCTAGAGCAGTTTGAGGTGCATGGATACACCTTGTTCGAGGCAGTTGGTGTAGGCTGATCCGTATGGGTTAAGATCCAGACTCTTCCTGTACATTATTGTATATCCCTACATCATTCTTTGTATGTGTTATCACTTACGATCACATTGACCCTTAAATGGGAGATTGTTGGGGATGTAAGGATCATGTGACCTTACCCCCATATTCATATATATACATCGTATATAGTGCATTGCCTCAAGAGAGATCATTATATGGGTTCGAAGCTCCCATGCATATGTCCACACATCTCTCTCCTCTTCTCTCTCCCTCCATCTCCTCGTTCCTCCTCTTGTTCTACACACCAAAGCCCTTCAGCAACTGGAGAGGTGTCGACGATGCCCTAGATGAAGCGACGACTTGCTCTGATACCAATTGTTGGAGAATGTACAAAGATAAGTAGCCCATTAGGGCAATAGGCGTATATGCAAGCCAGGGGAAAAAACCTCTTAAAGTGGGAAAAGAGTGCCCCGGTGGTCCTAGTGTGTTCATACACATTACTACCTAAATATATCAATACAAAATCTAGACAACATCGCTAAGCACTCATGGGTAGATCTTTGAGCCGTCAGGCAACAATCCTCGAACGTCGGGCCTGAGCGCATGCGCTACGATCACATGACAGCGGGGGTCCTGTGGGGCTCCTCGATAGCTTCTTTTTAAGCTCTGCTTGATGACACGACAAAGGGGGGGGTCTTATGGGGCTCCCTGATAGCTTCTTTTCAAGCTCTACTTCTCGTGAAAATCAACTACAAAAAGCAAATCAAGCGCTCAAAAAATCTCTCAAAAACAACAACGTGATGATGAAGATGATGTCTCAAAAATCTCATGCTCCCCGAAAAGAAAAATCATGCTCTGATACCAGTTCTAAGCAAAGGTGACTCTCCTCCCATCCATATATACCCTCTTGTATTCTAAAAATAGCAAGGATCTCAAATATTCTAGTGTTGCCATGTGTACATCATGCAACACTTATCCCTCGAGCTTGGGACCTTGGCTAGTTGGCCCTTGTCCCTCACACACATGGATTGATCCCTATGGATCAATGTCATGATCCCTGTGGATCAATGTCTGACACTCATCATCAAGAATTGTGCGAGTGACATTAAGCAATTGATGTCTTAGGTCTGAACCTCAAAATATGTGATTGAAATGACTCACCAACTTTCATCCTTATGTTTGGTAATTGTCTCGTGGGGTGAGCCTTCCCAGCAAGGTTCCTCCTCTAATAGAGATTCTCTAATTCCAATCAAGCATGATGGGAGGTTCTGCATGAATTGATCTCTAGAACAATATGCCTCTTGAATCCCATAGAAATAAATGAGAGTGTTTTTGCATCTCTTGAATCCCCTCTTGATTGCTCTTTTGAAGGTTGAATCTGCACTTTTCTCCTTTTTTTATGGATGAATATGTAATCTCCTCTTATTCCTTTTCCATATCCTAGGAAAAATTGGAGTACAAGCCCTCTTGGATGAAGATGCCATATCTCCCTATGTGCGCATTGATCTAGGGTACTTGCGATTGAAAATGTTCTAGAGGTCCTTGGAAACTAACAAGTTTATCAGCATAAAACTACACATTGGATAGTTAGATGTTCCATCTAATTCATCTTCTTGTTAAATTCTATCTTCAGAATCACTCATTTTGCAATAAGGGTGTATGTCAACTACGCTCTAATACCGAATTTTGGAAGTGTGGTAGGCCTAATAAATCAATCACATATCAGATCTATGATTTTCCAACACTTAATCTTAGAACATGACACACTATAATTTAATCAAGAGATAATAAGATTGTAGAAGCTTAATGCTCCTACACACTAATAATGAAAAATTTCAACCAAAATATGTGTCTATGATTCAAAAAGAGAATGTAGGTTGAATCCAAAGAAGCTAGTTACAAAATTGAGTGAAAATGTGCCTAAGAATTATAAATATGAGTGAATATATGCAAAAAATAAGGATGAGGACTATTCCAAATAGTCAAAATAACAAATCCAGAATTGAAATTAGGTCTTCTCTAATGTATTGTAGCAACAATAGTTACTCCTTGTGTTGACGTAATAGGCTAAGGCCTCATACAATAACAACATGAGTAGAGACCCTTAAGTAGAAACTGTAGCTCTTTAGAATCACCATGCACACAATTGATGAAGAACAAAGATTAGCTATCTACAAACGCCTTCAAATCTACATGTATTCCTCTTCATGCCTCCTCCTTGAGTCCTCCTTGAGCTATCCTTGAGATTTCCTTGATCTCTTCATTGGTGTGGGGGTGGCAAGTGAGCTTGTCCTTATGTTGTGAGGGGAATACCTCCAAAAAATCCTCCAAAAGAGCGAGGCACTAGCTTTTGGTAGAAAATACTCAGCTTTTGGGATGATTTTGGGCTTCCTTTTGGTGAAAAGCAACCTAAAAATCATGTTGAAAAATTAGGTTTTAACTTTTGAGGTTCGGTATTAAATATAGTTAGAAAGCTCTAAAAGAGTACTTCCCAATGGTGCAATAAGATGTTTGCTCATTTTTATCAAATTTTGATTAAATTGTAAAATAAGGATTGTTGGTATTGTGCAACTTTGGGACATTGTGACATTGTTCTCCAATAGATTGTACCCAATATTGTGTACTATTTCTATTTTTTATGCTTCTCTATTTTTTTTGTGTCTTAGTGTTTGTAATATTTTTATGCATGCACATCCATAAGATCCTACAACAAACGCTCTCTCTATCTATTGCGCGTGAGTGATGTGTATACCTTTGCTTGCGTAAATCATGGGGATTCAGCTGTTAGAAAAGCAATTTTACATGTGAAAATGAAGAAGAGTTGTTTCTTTTTTATAGTGCTTCATCATTTGACCATGCATATCAAGATCTTTGACATGGTTGTTTTCTATTTGCATGCCTCCCGAGGATGGAGAATGATGCGTTTCTCAAACATCTATTCAAGAACCTCATGAAACTTTATGCAAACTCAAGAATTGTATGTATAAACTTCCAAAAACAACCCTCCGTATCTATCCCCATATCCATCTTCATGATCATCTTCATCTTTTCGAAGCCCTCTACAGATCGCCATCTTCGTCTTCATCTTTTCGAAGCTCTCTACAAATGCTGTGATATCAATTGGGAAAGTTAGAAATGATGTTCTTGAGACTCATCTCCTAACTTGTGTAGTATACATGTAGAACTCTCTCGACGATTTTCTGCATCGTAAAAGATTGTCTGCTCGGAGTTCGAACCTCTCTCTCTCTCTCTCTCTCTCTCTCTCTCTCTACCCACGTGCCACACACATACACACACACAAACCCAAATGCACTCAGAGAAGCGCACATGACCGTGAGGCTTTCTCTCTCAGTCTCCCCAGAGTTCTTTGCAGTTTCTGTAGTTTCTCACCTATGTTGTGCCTGTAAGGACTGGCTCGACTCCCGATTACCTCTATGGGATATGGCATGTCCTCGTTCCAATGGTAATGGTACCTGCTTCTGTACTATCCGCGCAAAAGAAAGCTGGACGTAAGCAGAAGCTGAGCCATCAGACTTCTGACACATAAAAGCTCTCTGTTCACGTAAATATATATTTTACGGAATACGACGCATCAGATTTCTGACACTTAAAAGTTCTGTTCACGTAAATATATTTTTGGTGTTTACGCAGCCGTGAATCCTGACAGAGCTCACAAATTACCGACTTCTGCTGATATGGGCAACGCTTAACAAGATGGCTAATTAGATCATTACACGTTTTTCCTTATGGTGTAGAGCTTCAATGGAGATGCTGCGAAAGAGTATTGAAACAGCTCAGAAGTTTGGTCTAGTTTGTAAGTAAAAGAAGCCTTTAATCTACTAAAAAACATAAGACTGCTCAATCTTTTCGAATCTTTGAATCCTAAAACAGAACGTAAAAGCTGAATAATGGAGGCATAGTTATCGAGAAAGAATCCAGAACATGTTTATCTGAAACTTTCAGGATTCATGGTTTCTTGAAACAGCCTTTCGAGCGACTACAACAGAAGATTCCTCATGTCGGAGAATATCACGTTGTTTTGCGATTGCCCTTACGATGCAGCTTACATTTCTGACATGAGAATGAAGAACATAAGAAATTCAAGGACTAAAGAGCCTAGATGATGAGCAAATCTTTGAGAAAGAATCCAGAACGTGTTTATCTGAAACTTTCAGGATTCATGGTTTCTTGAAACAGCCTTTTTGCCTGCTCCAACGAAAGATTCTTCATGTCGGAGCACTGATAATTTTTTCCAGTTTCTTTAACCATGCAACTTACATTTCTGATCAATATTGATTGAGGAAGAATGAACAGAAGGAAATCAAGGACTAAAGCGCCTGGTTGATGGCCAAATCTTTAAGAACTACTTCTGTCGTTTCCATACCACAAATTACTTCTTTCATTTTTCCCTCAGGGTTTCACTGTATGGCTAACCAGACCGATAACGTTTTTCTCTTGTCCCGTAAATGAAGATCTCGGGGCCAAAGCTTGTCTGCGTGAAGGTAATGGCATTCTTACTGTCTACTCCCTTACGAAGGAAACTTCAGTTTTACAAACGCAGATGAGAGATTCCCGCTGGACTCTTCAGTTCTAGACGGTAGAGGAATATTAATGGAGAGACAACAGAACATGTTTCTTTTCGGATTTTTGCTTTGGTACTTTTATGAAACAGCCCATTTAACCTGTGGTATCAGCAGGTTCCTCATGTCGAAGGAGAATACATTCTTTTTCAGACGTACTTAGCGTGCCAGCTATGTTGATTTATTTTGGTCTACAGATGAACGGAAGAAACGAGCTGACCAGATTTCTGTACCTGTTTCTTTCTGCAGTCTTTGAGACACCTCATCATATAATCTATTTATTCGAACTAAAACATGTTGGATGTGTGAGAGAGAAAGCAAGGATGAATAGAAATACACACAACAGTGAAGAACGAGATCAACACACGAAGAATGGCGATGGTGGAAGGGCTCTTCGTCGATAGATGAGCAATAATGAATAATGAATGAACTAGTTCGTTTATGTGTATCCCTTATTACAATGTAGCACCGCATATGAATATATCGTGTATAATTGGTTACATGCGTAAAAAACCTGTAGACAACATTAAATTAAAAAAAATTGTATAGAGAAATTATTCACATCAAAGCTACTCGAGGGACACATAAGAGCGACAACCCCCCCCCCCCCCCCCGGGAGGAAATGATGTGAACACAAATAGAGAGTGAAATATCAATTCACACAAGGTAATAAGCTTAAAACTTTGCAAAAAGTGTCAAAAGTTTCTCGTGGAAGAGATTTGGTGAGTATATAATTTGCCTAATTTTCTCTTACATAATGATAATGAACCTCAATGTGCGTTATGCATGCATGGAAAATTGGATTTCTTGCAATCACGAATGCACTATGACTATCAGTGAGAATATGTATAGGTGTATCAATCTTCATGCATCGATCCATCAATAGTCATCTCAGCCATATACACTCCACTGTAACTATGAATACTACCTTGTACTCAACTTCACAACTCGATGTGTCCACAAGACATTGCATCTTACCAAAAACCAAGGTATGCATGATCCTCGAATGAAAAAGCAATTACCAATAGTGGACATGCATGTATCATAACAACCAGCCAATCATTATTGGTAAAAGCATACAAGCATGGCTGAGCACCTCTACCATAAAATAGACCCAAGCTCAAATTGCCCTTGAGATATCTAAACACACGTTTTACCGCCTGCCAACAATTAGTGTCAAGGCTATGCATAAATAAACTCGATTGCGAAATTGCATACTATATGTATGACCTTGTGTTACATAGAATTATCAAACATCCCATAGCTTGATAATAAAGAGAAATATGAATTGCATCATTTGTATCCTCAATTGAGAGAAGCGTAAATTTTATTTCCATTAGTCTTGTGCTAGGCTTGCAATCCTCAAAACCAAAAACTTGAAATATTTTCTCAATATGCTTTGCTTGATGCACGAGAAACCCCCCACCCTCAACAGATACAAACTGGATGCCAAGTTAATAATCCAAAAGAGCATGATATATGACATCAGAAATATGCTTCACATCAGTCATAAGTGTTGGGTGTGTGTAGAAGTGTGAGAGACACACGAGAAGCACACACAAGAAGCACAAATGCAACAACAAACACAGAGAAGATGGATGGTTGGAATAGCTCTCTCTATTGACGATGATTAGAACTGAAGTAACAGTTGAATATTATCCCTAAGTACAAATTATTACCACATATGAATGAATCATGTATGCTGTAACATGGGGTAAAAACATCTTACCAACACTAGAGTCAAAAGTGCGCATGCATAGGAAAAAGGTTCACATCAAAGCTACTCAAGGAACACACAACTTTAAGAAACCCCTTTAAGCGAATGATGTGAACACATACAAGGAGTGATAGATCAGCCCCCACAAGGTAAGAAGCTAAAGCTTTGTGAAAAGCTTCAAACTTTTTCCGTTGAAGAGCTTTGGTGAATACGTTTGCCACATTATCTTGTGTAGTCACATATACCAAATCAATATCTCCTGCATGAAGGCACTCTCTCACATAGTGATAATGTACCTCAATATGTTTGGTCCATGCATGAAACACTAGGTTTGGTGCAACAGCCAATGCACTCTGACTATCAGTGAGAATATGTGTAGCAACATCAATCTCCATGCAAAGATGCATCAATAGTTGTCTCAACCATACACACTCCATTGTAGTTGCGAAAACTACCCTGTGCTCAGCTTCACAACTCGATGTCACCACTATAGGTTGCTTCTTACTCAACCAAGATATGCATGAGTCTCTTAGGAAAAAACAATTACCACTGGTAGACACGCAAGTATCATAACAACCAGCCCAATCACTATCTGTAAAAGCATGCAAGCATGGTTGAATATCTCTTCCATAAAAGAGACCTAAGATCAAAGTGCTTTTGAGATATTTGAACACACGTTTCACCGCTCGCGAATGCTTAGTGCCAGGGCTATGCATGAATCAACTCAACTAGGAAACTACATACTCTATATCTGGCCTTGTGTTGCATGCATATATAAGACATCCCACAACTTGCTGATAAAGAGAATGTTGAGATATCAAGCTCAACATGTGATGATCTAGGATGACACGTATCACTTTTTCATTTCTCTGGCATGGATAGTGGTCACACTGATATATGTCAAGGATACTTCATTGAGCTTTACTAGATTTATCTATTGAGAGTGCTGGAAAATTTGGTTTCTTGCTAGCTCACTCATTCGTAGACATTATGATTTTCCTTATGTAATGTTCTTTATATATTGCAATTGTTGTATTGTTGTTTTTAGGTCATTCTTGTACATTTCTTTTATTTAATATAAGAAGAAGAAGAAGAAGAAGAAGAAGAAGCAGAAGAAGAAGAAGAAGAAGAAGAAGAAGAAGAAGAAGAAGAAGAAGAAGAAGAAGAAGATCATTCTTCCTTGCCTCAATCTGTGTGTGTGGTCCTCTTTGATTGTGAGAGTGTGTGTGTGTGTGAGCTCTCTTCCTTATCTCCTTCCTTATGACATGGTATCAGAGCCAGTGTGGCTGTAGAGAGCTCATGGAGAAGGATGATGGTGAAGAGTACACAAGAAGGCATGGAGAAAGCACAAGTCACAAACGACCTTAGATTGCTACAAAAATTGGCATGAAGGTAGAAGGAATCTCGACCTTTGTTTTAAGCCTACAAGGTGGGGCCCATAGAAAGACCAGGTCAATTTGCAAAACTATAACTTGCATCTTGTTTGGCAACACTCATATATTCCACATCCAAAATTTCAAGCAATCTGGTGCACTGTTGATACAAAAAAAGCTATGTTTTTCTAAGATTGAAGTGTCATGTCATAGCGCGATAGTGTTCAAGCACAAGTACTGCTTGTAGTGTTTTTGTAGTGTTGTAAATTACAACAACAATGGCAAATGTAGATGGAATGAGTCATCTTATGAGCGATAAGCTTGACAAGAACAACTTCCATGCCTAGAGATTAAGAATGAAAAATTTGCTAATGGGAAAAGGCGACTTGAAGTACATCAAAGGAGAGAATGAAAATGCTCTACAATTACGAGAGAGGAATTGAACTGCAGACTAGTTAAGAGCATATGCAGAATGGAATCAAGGAGCACAAAAGGTAATGTATTGGATATCTGTTAGCATACATGATAGGATGATTGTGCACATACACAATGCCAAGACTATGAAAGATGCTCGGAACAACTTGGTCATATTGTTTGACAACAATACAAAGGCAGAGAAATTACAACTTATGAATAAGCTACATACATCAAAGACAAAGTGCATGTTGGTAAGTGACTACACCTTGAAAATCAAAAGCATATGTGAGTCACTTGCATCTATTGGTGTGAACGTAGATGATGATGTTAAGATGGAAGTGTGCCTTTGTGGTTTAGGAGCTGCATATAAGGAGTTCAAAACATCTATTCAAACTAGGGAAAATATTTTGAATATTGCTGATTTGGTGTCCATGTTGATTATTGAAGAAAATAATCTTGGTGAGGACTCGAACCCCCAAGGAAAACCTAGTTCTCAGTAGGTATTCTGCATTCGCAGAGGAAGAGGTAAAGGTAGAGGCTTTGGAAATGGAAGAGGAAATAGTAACCAAGACCAAAGTCAGCATCAGAATCATGCACGAGGTAGAGGACAGTTTTGAGGTAGGGGGAGCCAATGCCATAGAAATTTCCAAAGAAATGGTTCAAGTAACGACAGTAAAGGATGCTGGAATTGTGGTAAACCTAGATACTTTGAACATGATTGCAGGTTAAAGAATCAAAATAACAGAAGGCTGCAAAACAACTACGCATCCACAAGTGCAGATGATTCTGAGAAACTCTTCATGGTTCAACATCATATAATGAATACAATGTTTTTTGGTGTTTTGAAATCAAATGGAAATGTTTGGTATGTCGATTTAGACGCTCCAAATCATATCACCACTCATGCGGAATGATTTAGTAGTTTGCAAAAATTGAGAGTTCCTAGATATGTTGAAATAGGTGATGACACATCCCTATTGAGCATACAGGAAACATAGCATTGTCTATGGAGGATGGGAAGGTAAAAAATCTTGTTGATGTGTTGTGTGTTCAAAATATAACAAAGAATATAGTTTCTGTTGGACAAATCATTGACCACGGATTACAAGTTAGGTTCAATGCTGATGGGTTATATGTAGAAGAGTACAAACTAGGTGGAGAATTGATTTCCAAAAGAAACAAAGTGGGTAGGATGTTCACCTTAAATGTGAAAATTCTTGAAATGAATGCAGACATGCTTGCAAAGGTGCAGGAGTTATTGCTAATATAGTGATCTGGCATAAACAAATTGGACATGCAAATTTGCAGAGGCTAAAATTGATGCAGTCCAAGGAGATTGTCAATTGATCGCCAAATTTCAAAGTTCCAAAAATGCAAAAGGTATGTGCAACATATCAATTTGGTAAACAATCAAGAGCATCATCTCCGCATGACAAGCATGTTAGTGAGAATGTGCTAGAAATAGTACATATAGATGTTTGGGGTCTTGCAAAGACCACATCTATGAGTGGTTTCAAGTCTTATGTTGCTTTCATTGATGACCATACACAAAATGTATGGATATATTTCATGAAAGAGAAGAGTGAGGTGTTTAGTCAGTTCTAGAGTTTTAAGGGTATGGTGGAAAAGCAGAGATATTCAAACATTAAGGTCTGATGGAGGAGGTGAAAACATGTCAAATGAGCTCAACAACTTTCTTAAAAGTCATGGAATTTGATGTCATTTCTCATGCAGGTACACACCACAACACAATGGCGTTGTTGAATGCAAAAATAGAAATGTTGGAGAAATAACAAGAGCATTGATGGCTAAGAAGAATGCGCCTCATTGTTATTGGGCAGAAGCTATGCACACTATTGTATACATCATGAACAGAACTCCGATTGGGGTTGTACATCAAATTACACCTGAAGAGAAGTTCACAGGTAAAAAGCCAAACTTATCTCATACGAAAGTTTTTGGTTGTATTGCATATGTGTGTGTGTGTGTGTGTGTATATATATATATATATATATATATATATATATATATATATATATATATATATATATATATATATATATATATATATATATATACATATATATATATATATATATATATATATATGTATGTATGTATGTATGTATATATATAGTGTCTGTGTGTGTGTGAGTTGAGGATGAACCTTGATCCAAAAGCAAAAAAATGTATCTTCATTGGGTACTCCCTAGAGCAAAAGGGATAGAAATGTTATAACCCACCCACATGATAGGTGGAGGTAAGCAAAGATGTGGTATTTGATGAAATGTCAAGCTTCTATGTAGATGGCAAAGAAGGATTGAATCTTGAACCAAATCACGAAGGAAATGTTGAAAAATCAATTGCAAAATCTCAAGTTTTGAGTGTACTGGATGTTTCACCAATCAATAGTTGCAACTCAAACCCATGGAGTGGAAGATTGCATGGAAATTTCAGTCCAAAAAATTCATCAAATACATCCAAGAAAGGTAAAGAAAAGCTTTATGTTGGTAGCAAAACACCTACAGGTTTTGAATACATTGATGGAGATTCAAGCGGTTGAGAAAAGAGCCTTGATGAGGAACTCCGATTTCCCTTCATGAAGACTTCGAGAGTAAGAAAGGAACATGCATATGATACAATGAGAAGTTACCTAGGACCAAGAAGATCTAGGAGGATATAGGATTCAGTGCAATGATTCACATATGACAATTACATGGCTCATCATTGTGCCTACATGACCAAGGTGCTGAACCCTTTTGTTTTGAAGATGCAATTGGAAATATTGATTGGAAGAAAGCTATGGATGATGAGATGGATGTCCTTTATGGAAACAATACATGGAAGCTTGTTCCATTGTCGCAAGGCAAGAAACCCATAGGCTGCAAGTGGGTTTATAAGGTAAAGCACAATGCTGATGGTGGCATAAGCACGTACAAAGCACGATTGGTAGCAAAAGGATATGCACAAACATATGGCATTGATTATGCGGAAACGTTCAGCCCTATAGCTAGAATTTCTAATGTAAGAACACTTGTTGCATTAGCTACAACAAAAGGATGGACTTTGCATTAGATGGATGTGAAGAATGCTTTCCTACATGGTGAGTTACAAGAAGAAGAATATATGGACTAGCCACAAGGATATGGAGATTCAAATCACCCAGAATATGTTTGTAGGTTGCAAAAGGCTTTGTATGGACTTAAAGAAGCCTCTCGTACTTTGGATGCAAGGATTGTTGATTATTTGATCACCATTGGATTTTCTATGTGTGATGCATATCATTCATTATATCCAAGGAAGGGTGATGATGGCATCACAATTGTGGCTATTCATGTTGATGACTTGATTGTAGGAGGTGACAATGAAGCAAACATTAAATAGTTAAAGCAACTCCTTATGCAAGAATTTGACATGAAAGATCTTGGTGTGGTGTGCTATTTCTTGGGCATTTAGTTTAGTTTAAAGGCAATATGCCTTGAATATGCTGCAAAAGATTTCCATGCCATTAGATCAAAATTTGAAGTTGGATACTACGTCAGGTTAATCATTGGAAAATGCTACTATGTACAAGAAAATTGTGGGAAGTTTGATATATCTCACAATTACAAGGCCTGATCTAAGCTACACTATTGGATTTTGAAAGTCAATTTATGAAGGTTCTCAGGAAGCCACATTTAGATACTCTGAGGCACACTCTACATTATGTGAGTGCTGCTTTGGATTATGCATTATTTTATGAAGCTGGGTGTAGATTTGTAGGTTCATGGATACACCGATGCAGATTGGGTTGGTAGCATTTCAGATAGAAGATATACTAGTGGCCTTTATTCTCACTTAGGAGTGTAGCTATTACATGGAGCAATAAGAAGCATCCCACTATTGCTTTGTCGAGTACAAAGGCTAAGTATAGAGGTGCTACAATGGTAGCATGTGAGGCATCATGGTTAGGGATGCTACTTGCAAATTTAAGTGCGGAAGTGCAAAAGCCTATCGTCATCTATTGTGATAATCTTAACAACATACAATTAGCACAAAATCTAGTTTTTCATGCTAGAACAAAGCATATCTATTTATCACTTCATCAGAGAGAAGGTATTAGCAGGTAATATTGATCTTGTTTACTTACGAGTGTTACAGCTTCCAAGAATTGGAAACTTTATCAAATGGATGTAAGAAATGCTATTTTGAATGGATGGATATCTCAAGAGGTATACATGGCTCAACCTCATGGTATTAAAGATTCATCATCCAAAATATGTATGCAAGTTAAGAAAAGCTTCGTATAGTTTGAAGCAAGCTCCTAGGGCTTTAAATCATAGGTTTGTTGCCTACTTGCAAGATAAAGGATTCAATGTGAGCAAAGGAGATCCTTCCCTCTTCATTAAGAGGAATCAATCACAAGTTATATACGTATGTGTACATGATGACATTATAACTACACATAAGGATGCTAAAGGAATTAGGAAGATCAGCTTTCGATGAAAGAGGAGTTCAAGATCCGTGATGTTGGTCTACTCACATAACTTCTAGGATTGCAAGTAGTATATATAGAAAAAGGTATGTACCTTAATGAGAGGAAGTACATAGAAGACATGATTCTCAAATTTAGAATGGAGAGTTCAAAGGTTGCTGGTACTTCTATGAAGATGAACTTGAAATTAAGTGCTCATGAAGGTGAGAAAATTGAGGATGTAACTAGCTATCAAAGTTTAGTTGGAATTTTGAACTATGCTACACTAACTAGAGTGGACATTTGTTATGGAGTAAGGCTTCTATCCTTACACTTCTAACATAGACAACAAACTCTTATCTGATGCATATTGTTCATGCTCTAAAGATGATAGAAGTTCATTATAATTATGTTACAGAAAAGATTACACGCAAAGAGATTCAATTATAGAAGTGCATTATCATTATGTCAGGACTAAACACATAGAAGTGCATTATCATCATGTCAGGGGAAAGATAACAAGCACAAAGATTCAGTTATCTTATGTGTCAACACATCAACAATGTGCAAATATGACAACAAAGGCTTTAATGGAATCAAGATAAACATGATCAAGTCAATGATTGGATCACAAGAGATCTTGAAGGATTGAAGACTCACGTTTTCTTAGTGTTGAGGGGGAGTTGATGGTGCAAATAGCAAGCCTAAGAGCATTGCTAAGCTTAATGGACTACTCTCATAAGTCATCCAATTTAGTAATGATCATGAGAACACATACTTGTGAAATTCCCAAGACTAAATCTTGTATATTTACTTTGGTCATTTCACATAACTATAAATGGCAAGATATCTAGTGATAATCACAATCTAATTGCATGACTCTTGTTATTTGGAACCTAAGTAAAGTTATCCTAAAATCTAGGATCACTTTTAGGTGGCCAATCAATCCCATTCAAATTTGAAAATCATGTATAATTATACTCTCTTCTTAGTCACGACATATCACACCTATTCATGAGATATTGAGCTACATTATTGAGCCTAAGTTGTGCTCAATGTATGAAAGATTATTCATCCACACTTCCCATGTATCAAAGGTTCAACATCATACACCTTTTATGTCATTAATTTGAGTAAATCATTCTCCTTATGATATTGTAGTACACTCTAGGCATAGTGAACTTGTTTTGTCTATTTCTCTCTGCATGAGTATCTAATTCCTATAGTTTTACTTAGATTAGTTAGATGTGAACTACCTAGGTGTCAAGTTTTATGATCATTGGTTCAGTAGGTCACAATATACTAATTGATTGAAGTTGATTGTGTGTGCATATCATCTTGCTCCTGAAAAGTCATCGTGACCCCCCAGACTTGTTAGATTTATTTCTCTTTGTATGGAGCATGTAAATTAATGAAATGTATTGATTTATTAAGATATGCACTTCAATTAGAATTGTGCAAAATCTCTTTGGTCAATTCATATCAAGTTTTGATCTCTGAGCATATTTTTGTGAACCTTCTCTTCTCGAAATAGAAAGTTTCTTCAATCCTTGCAAAGTGGAAGTTATTTATTTTGATTCAAACATTTGACAATGATGTTCCAAAGGCCTTGATGGTTCTTTGTGCATAGTTGGGAAGATAAAGTAGTATACTAAGAATCCTTGGAGTTACATTGGCTGGTATAGAGGAGGTTTGTTGCAAACACCACTCATATCTGCATACTTCCCATTACCTCCACACACCTTAGTAATCCAAGATTAGATATCTTGAAATCCAAGTAACTGACTTAGATCTAGTAAAAAATGATTTCATGAGAGTTCACTTGATAGTACAAAAATTTTCCACCTTTTATCTCCTCTCAAGTGAGCAAGTAATTATGCAATCAGTCTATGATCTTCGATGTCCTGATGTATGGATCCAAGGCTATCTGCCAAGTCTTTCATCTTAGTGACATAATCACTAATGCTTTGACTTTGCTTCTTGTCTAATGTTGTAAACTTAGACCACAAGCTATTTTTCCTAGCTTTAGTAGTGTTTTCAAAGAAATCTTCCAAATGCATTCCATATATCTTCAGCTCTTTCCATACCTCTGATGTGTGGTAGCAAATGATATGTGATAGTGTTATATATATAGGCTCTTGCACTTGCATCTTTCTTTTGCCATAACTTTAAAGCTTCTAGCTCTTATTTCTTTGATCGACTATTATATTCAAATGTAGGTTTTTCTTCTTCACCTGTTATATATATCATGAGATCTCTACTCGTAAGTAAGGCTTCCATCTGCATTACCCAAGTAGGATAATTATCTCTGCCCAATTTGTCAATGGAGATATGATATATCATTATCTTCTTGCTTCTATTGCAACTTATGTGTTTAAAATTTAAAGATTATTACCCTTTGTAGGTATTTTCTCTTTAGGATAATTTTGAAGTAGTTCTCTAATGCCTTTTGTTGTTAGATGCTTCACCTTCCAAACTTTCCAATGAAAGCTTTTCAACATTGTTGGAGACCTCTTAATCTCCAAAGACTTGATCTATACTGATATAAAAGCACCTTTATATCAGTTATAGAACAAAATTTACACAAATGCTACTTTGATTTACCAAATCATTCATGAACAATTCTCTGAGTGAGAATTTTCCTTCTTCAAGAAGTCTGCTTGAAAGATTGACTTCATTACCTGCACATATCTTCAGATTTCTTCAATCTAATGATATATATACCTCCAAGCTACCTTTGCGCAATCATATCAATCATTAGTCCTTCAAAAGAATCCTTAAAACTTTAATTTGATCCTTAAGATCAAAAGTATGTCAAAACTATCTTCCAGAAATGGCGACTTTGACATGGTCAACTTCTTATGACTCTCTTAATTATTTCTATACATCATTGACTTATATACATATGGTTTTAGATGTATCCTGCGTCTATTACATTACTCCTTATCATCCTAAGGAATATCTAAACTCAGATTACAAGAATTTCCACCTGTAATGTACATATGTATACAAACTTCACTTCTGAAATCTCTTCACTTTGTCAAGTGTCTTTTTCCATTTCAATCTGATCATGGGATTGCTTCAAATTCTTTGTAATCACCAATTTGTGATTGGTTTGTTCCAACAGCTCCCCCTCAATCACTAATTGTGATTATTGTTGGTGCATGTCAATCATCAATTGAAGGTTTAATGAAGAAATGAAGTCAAGAAATTAAGAAGAGAACAAATTCAGAAGTTTGAAGGAAGGACATACTCAGAAATTCAAAGCTATGTATACGTATGTACATTAGTTCAGATATAGGTTACTTATACTTTTGATTAGTCATAAGTTTATACATGTTTGCCTATAAATGGTTTTGAAAAAGTCGGGGCAAATAGAATAGAGAATAGGAAGAAAGAAATGAGAGGTAGAAAGTGTCATTGGACACATGAAAAGTTAGTTGAGTTATCTCTTCAATGTAGTTGTAATTTTTTCTGAGTAATCGAAGAAAATCTTGCGCCCGATGTTTCGATGTCTCCTACTTCTGTAGTTAATCTTTTGAGAAATCCTTCTGAACATATCTAAGTCCATAGCTAATCAATCTATGGCTAGAATTTGAGAGTCCAATTGTAATCAGGCTAAGAGAATTTTGCATAGGAACATTCATATGTGAAATGTTCTAAGTGTCTTCTGAAACAGGCGCAGATTTCGTGATTAAAGAAATGATCAGTTCTCAGCACATAGTGTAAAGTTTTACACAAGTAATAGCTTAAAATTTAAGTTGAGAGATAAGCTATTTATGGCTAAAAGCATTTCACCAAACGGGCTACAGTTTGGGAGAACCATTGCTAAGAAGTTGCAGGTGTTAAAGTCGCTATTACAGACAGGAAGTTTCAGACACAGGTAAATTGTTTGAGTTAATTCTTAGATTATACTCAATCATTTTGAGAAATTTAAGTTGGAGGAGTTGCGCAAACTCTATGCAATACATCCTACAAAGTTTCATAAAAAACTTTACATAAATGACTAGTCAATGAGTGATTAATCTGCAGCAGACTTTTCAGAGAAATGATTTTTTCACAGTTAATCAATTTCTTGGTAATGTGCTAGTGGATTTCCAAAATCCTGTGGAGTCTAAAGTTATTCTTGGTCTAGAGGTGGTCTAATACCAAGAATAGCTTGTTCTTTTGGAGATTAACACTCTCCATCAGTGGTATCAGAGCAGGTTGTGTCAAAATTAAGGAAAGGAAGACTCCGACTGCTGCAGATATACAAATTCTACATCCTGAAGCTTCAAAAGGATAAAGTGTGAAGAAAGATTGAAGGGAGACACGCAAAGATTATCAAAAGGATCAGAAGAAGCAACACTCGAAGTTAAGGTACATTTATTTCTTGTAAAGGCTAAAGCTTTGAGACTACAGGTGAAGCAAGGATGGGAGATAGTCTCCAAATTGAAAAGTTGGATAGAGAAAACTATCCAGCTTGGTCTATGAGAATGGAAGCTCATCTGATGAGCAAAGATTTGATAGCATACATTACAGGTGAAGAAGAGAAGCCTCAGTTCAGAGATCCTAGTGTTCCAACTAGGGAAGAATTGTCAGATCTAAAGAATTGGATGAAGAAGGATGCTCAAGCAAGGAGCATAATCTACATGGCAGTCAATGACTATTTGCTCTTCACTATGGGCAGAATTTACTACCTTCAAGAAGAAGGCCTCACAATCAATCTCTGATTATGTAACAAAGATGAAGGACATTGCAGATTCTTTAGGTGCAGTGGATGAAGATATTGAAGAAGATAAATTGGTAAGACAAATTCTCACAGGGCTAAGAGGAGATGAGAAGTGGAAGCCTTTTATTTTGTCTACAGAACTTTCATTAGATCATTTCACTCCTGATTTGAATCAATTGTTAGGTCATATGCTAACTTTTGAGAATGATATCAAAGGAGATGTAGATAAGAGTGCAGGTCATGCAATGTATTCTAAAGACAAGAAGAAAGCTAACAAAGGAAAGCAACAATCAGGTGAAGAAGAAGGTACTTCAAACCAAGCAAATTTCATAAGAGGAAAAGGAAATGGTAGAAGTAGAGGAAGAGGCAGAAACAACAAAGATAATGCAAGAGCTTGTTGGATATGTGGTAAGACCAATCATCTATCTCATGATTGTTGGCACAATAATCAGAACAATGGTAATTATCAGAACTTTAATCAAAGAGGAAGAGGTGGTAGATTTCAAAGAGGAAACTTCAGAGGTAGAGGTGGTAGGAACTCTTTTGGAAGAGGTGGAGGAAGAAGCTTCCAAAATCAATCCTATAATAACACCTACTACAACTATGCATCAGATCAAAAGGAGGATTCGACTCTCATTATGAATGCAACATGTGAAACCTCACATGAGGACATGAGAGTGTTCTATATTGATTCAGGATGTAATAATCATTTAAGTGGAAATATTGCTTTAATGACTGATCTAGATCATAATGTAATTAACCATACAGTTCAGACAGGTGATAATACAAAGCATAAGGTAAAGTCAATTGGTTCAGTCAAGGCTAAAGATGGGAGCAGTCTTCTGAGTAAGGTTCTTTATGTTCCCACAATTCCAAAGAATTTGATCAGTGTAGGTCAAATTGTGGAAAAAGGATATGAGGTAAGGTTCACCAATGATGGAGTCTATGTTGAAGACCCTAGTCAAGGCTATAAACAGGTTGTTACATGAAAGAAGGAAGGGAGGCTTTTCACATTGAAGGTACAAGGAAATGTTGGACATGCTATGTTCACATATGGAGAGCAGAAGGTATCTGAATTGGATCTTTGGCATAAAAGACTTGGACATTTCAATGAGAGAGGTATTAAAGAAATGATTAACAATGATTCAGTGCTTGGGTTGCCTAACATTGCAGGTCAACACATGACATACAGATGTGAGGCATGTCAATTAGGTAAGGCCCATAAGCAACCTTATTCCAAGCATGGGTTTATGTATTCAGAAAGACTTGAGTTGGTGCATACAGATGTGTGGGGTCCTTCAAAGGACTTTAGTATAAATGGTTCAAGATATTATGTTATATATGTTGATGATGCTACCAGATGGATCACAATTTATGTGATTAAAGAAAAGTCAGAAGTGTTTAATACATTTAAACACTATCATGCATATGCAGAAAGGATTATAGGTCAAAAATTGAAGAGACTAAGGTCAGATGGAGGGGGAGAGTATTTTTCAAATGAATTCAATAATTACTTGTGGAATGCAGGTATAAAGAGAGAAGTTACTTGCAGGTACTCTCCTCAACAAAATGGGGTAGCAGAAAGAAGAAACAGGACACTTGTTGAATTTGCAAGGTCCATGATGAAAGAGAAGAATTGTCCAAATTATTTGTGGGTTGAAGCTGTTAATACAGCTACATATTTGGTCAATAGATTGCCTTGTAAAGCCTTGCAAGGTATGACACCATATGAAGCTTGGTGGGGTAAGAGACCTACCTTGGATCATTGCAGAATATTTGGATGCTTGGCATATGCATATGTGCCATCTCAATTGAGGCATAAGTTGGAGCGTAAGGCAGAAAAGTATGTATTCATTGGTTATGATGATAAGCAAATGGGATACAGGTTGTGGAGTCCATCCACAAAGCAATTCCTTGTATCCAAGGATGTTACATTTGATGAGCAAGGTACTTGGTATGCAGGTAAATATAATATACATGCAGATGTTGAAGAAGTAGTGGATCAAAGGAAAGGTAAAGTAAAGATTCAATTACTTGATGAAAATGAGAATAATGAAGTACAGGTTGAAGTTGAAGAGAGGCCAAGGTTTGATCCAGAATGTGATGAACCAGAGACTTCAAAAAGTGCAGAAGTTAGGAGGTCATCTAGGCACAAATGGCAACCTACAAGGTATAGCTATGACACCTCATTCTTGACTACTAAAGATTATGCTTATTTGGTAAAAGCAGATGAAGATCCATCTACATATGATGAAGCCAAAGGCAAGAGAAATTGGGAAGAAGCCATGCAAGAGGAGTATGATGCATTGATAGAGAATCAGACTTGGGATCTGGTTTCTAAACCTAATAGCCAGAAAATTATTGGATGTAAGTGGGTTTACAAAACAAACAGATTTGCAGATGGAAGTGTGTCTAGGTACAAAGCTAGACTTGTGGTGAAAGGATATGCACAGACATATGGAGTGGATTATGATGAGACTTATAGTCCTTGGCAAAGATGACAACAATCAGGACACTCATAGCAATTGCTGCTTGCAAAGGTTGGAAATTGTCTCAATTAGATGTTAAAAATGCTTTTTTGAATGGTTAAATTTCAGATGAAGTTTACATGGAGCAACCAGATGGGTTCAAAGATCAAGTGAGTCCAAATTATGTGTGTAAGCTCAAGAGAGCTTTGTATGGATTAAAGCAGGCCCCAAGGGCATGGAATTATAGGCTTGTAAAGTTCTTGAAGGATCTTGGATTTCAAGCATCAAAGGCAGATAGTAGCTTGCTAGTCAAAGCAAGTGAAGATGGATTCATTTATGTTTGTATTTATGTTGATGACATAATACTTACAGGAACAGATGATAAAGGAATACAAATGATCAAGAAGCAGATGGAGAAAGAGTTCAAAATCAGTGATTTGGGGAACTTGTCATTCTTCTTGGGAATGGAGATTTTATATACTCAACATGGAGTATATGTGACCCAAGAAAGGTATCTTAAAAATTTGCTAACCAAATTTAAAATGGAAGATTGCAGGGTTGCACCTACACCATTGGAAGTGAACCATAAATTGTCTAGATTTGGAGGAGAAGAATTCAGAGACATGAAGCTCTATCAAAGTTTGGTTGGTAGCTTGATTTATGCTACATTAACAAGGCCTGATTTGTCATATGCAGTTGGTGTGCTTTCACAATTCATGCATTGTCCTAGAAAGGAACATTGGATTGCAGGACAAAGAGTACTTAGGTACATCAAGGGTACACTCAGAGAAGGACTGTACTATGGATTTACTTCTGATACAAGAGTGAAGATATATAGTGATGCAGATTGGGCAGGTAATGTGGATGATAGAAGATCAACACATGGATTTTTGTGTTATGTAGGAGACAAATTGATTTCATGGTGTTCTAAGAAGCAACATACAGTTGCTTTGTCATCTACAGAAGCAGAATATAAAGGTATGGTGGAAGCTGCAAAGGAGGTAATATGGCTAAAGACACTTATGAAGGTTTTTGATGTGATTCAAGGTACTCTTATTATTTGTGGAGACAATATGAGTTCTCTATACTTGGCAGCAAATCCTGTGTTTCATGCTAGAACTAAGCATATTGAAATACAATATCATTTTCTGAGAGAGAAGGTCATTGATAAGGAAATTGAAGTTATGCATACTCCTACAAAAGATCAACTTGCAGACATGATGACAAAAAGTCTAGATGGACCAAAGTTACAGAGATTCAAGGATATGGCAGGTATTAAAAAGATATAGAAAAAACCTCAATTAATGATTGAGGGGGAGCTGTTGGTGCATGTCAATCATCAATTGAAGGTTTAATGAAGAAATGAAGTCAAGAAATTAAGAAGAGAACAAATTCAGAAGTTTGAAGGAAGGACATACTCAGAAATTCAAAGCTATGTATACATATGTACATTAGTTCAGATATAGGTTACTTATACTTTTGATTAGTCATAAGTTTATACATGTTTGCCTATAAATGGTTTTGAAAAAGTTGGGGCAACTAGAATAGAGAATAGGAAGAGAGAAATGAGAGGTAGAAAGTGTCATTGGACACATGAAAAGTTAGTTGAGTTATCTCTTCAATGTAGTTGTAATTTTTTCTGAGTAATCGAGGAAAATCTTGCGCCCGATGTTTCGATTCTCCTACTTCTGTAGTTAATCTTTTGAGAAATCCTTCTGAACATATCTAAGTCCATAGCTAATCAATCTATGGCTAGAATTTGAGAGTCCAATTGTAATCAGGCTAAGAGAATTTTGCATAGGAACATTCATATGTGAAATGTTCTAAGTGTCTTCTGAAACAGGCGCAGATTTAGTGATTAAAGAAATGATCAGTTCTCAGCACATAGTGTAAAGTTTTACACAAGTAATAGCTTAAAATTTAAGTTGAGAGATAAGCTATTTATGGCTAAAAGCATTTCACCAAACGGGCTATAGTTTGGGAGAACCATTGCTAAGAAGTTGCAGGTGTTAAAGTCGCTATTATAGACAGGCAGTTTCAGACACAGGTAAATTGTTTGAGTTAATTCTCAGATTATACTCAATCATTTTGAGAAATTTAAGTTGGTTTGCACAAACTCTATGCAATACATCCTACAAAAGTTTCATCAAAAACTTTACATAAATGACTAGTCAATGAGTGATTAATCTGCAGCAGACTTTTCAGAGAAATGATTTTTTCACAGTTAATCAATTTCTTGGTAATGTGATAGTGGATTTCCAAAATCCTGTGGAGTCTAAAGTTATTCTTGGTCTAGAGGTGGTCTAATACCAAGAATAGCTTGTTCTTTTGGAGATTAACACTCTCCATCAATTATTCCATTCTTCTTCACTCCTGCCATCTCTTTGAACCTCGGTAGCTTAGGTCCATCCAAGCTTTTTGTCATCATATCTCCAACTTGTTCTTTTGTTGGAGTATACATCACTTCAATCTCTTTGTCAAGTACCTTTTCCCTCAAGAAATGATACTGAATCTCTATATGCTTAGTCCTGGCATGAAAAACAGGATTAGCTGCCAAATATAATGAACTTATATTGTCTCCAAAAATAATTGGAGTACTCTGATCAGTTCCAAAACCCTTCAAAAAAGTCTTTAACCATATTACTTCCTTTGCAGCCTCTACCATTCCTTTATACTGAGCTTCTGTGGATGACAAAGCAACTGTATGTTGCTTCTTTGAGCACCAAGAAACTAACTTATCTCCAATATAACAGAGATACCCATGAGTAGACCTTCTATCATCTGAATCACCTGCCCAATCTGCAACACTAAACACTTTGATTCTTGTATCAGAAGTAAATCCATAATACAAGCCTTCATTTAGGGTTCCTTTGATATATCTGAGTACCCTTTGAGCTGCAATCCAATGAGTCTTCTTTGGACAATGCATAAATTGTGATAACACACCTACTGCATATGATAGATCTGGCCTTGTTAAGGTAGCATAGATTAAACTACCTACCAAACTCTGATATTTCTTCATGTCATTGAATTCTTCACCTCCATACCAGCTTAACTTATGATTTACCTCCAATGGTGTGCTTGAAGGCTTGCAATCCTCCATGTTGAATTTGATCAGAAGATTCTTCAAGTACCTCTCTTGTGTAACATATACTCCATGTTGAGTATACACAATCTGCATTCCTAAGAAATAAGATAAGTTTCCCAAATCACTTATCTTAAACTCCTTCTCTATTTGTTTCTTAAGCTCATTGATTCCTTGAGCATCTGTACCTATGATGATGATATCATCAACATAAATACACATATATATGTATCCATTTTCACTTGCCTTCACTAGCAAGCTACTATCTGCCTTTGATGCTTGAAATCCACATTCATTCAAGAACTTAACAAGCCTGTAATTCCATGCTCTTGGAGCCTCCTTCAACCCATAAAAAGCTCTCTTAAGCTTAGACACATAATCTGATCCAATTGAATCCATGAAACCTTCTGGTTACTCCATGTACACTTCATCTACAATGTATCCATTCAGAAATGCATTCTTCACATCTAATTGTGACAACTTCCATCCTTTACAAGCTGCAAGCAATCAATGATCTAATTGTAGACATTTTAGCAGCAAGACTAAAGGTTTCATGATAATCTACCCCATAAGTTTGGGCATAACCTTTGACCACAAGTCTAGCCTTGTATCTAGACACCTTACCATCTACAAACCTTTTTGTTTTATACACCCACTTACATCCAATAACTTTCTGATTCTTTGGTCTTGGCACTAATTTCCATGTTTCATTTTCAAGTAGAGCATCATACTCTTCTTGCATTGCCTTCTCCCAATTCTGTTTTCCTTTAGCTTCTTCATATGTGATTGGATCCTCTTCTGTCTTCACAATGTAAGCATAACGTGGTTAGAAAAGATGTATCATAGCTATACTTGATAGGCTCTTTTCTTTCCCTTGAGGATCTTCTGACCTCTGCACTTCTTGAAGTCTCAGCCACATTTGATTTTGGATCAAATCTTGGCCCATCTTCAATATTATTCTACAATTTACTTTTACAATCAACATCATCAATATCTTCTTCATACATACTTACTTTTGTCTTCCCTTTTCTTTGTATTTCTTTGTCATCTGCATAATCATTGTTGACCCTGTATACCATGTGCTTTTCTCATTATGTAACATCTTTGGTAACAAGAAATTGCTTTGTAGATGGACTCCACAATCTGTAACCCATCTGTCTATCATCATACCCAATAAACACATACTTCTTTGCTTTGGGTTCTAGCTTATGTCTCAATTGTGAAGGAACATAAGCATATGCTAAACATCCAAACACCTTACAATGATCAAGAGTAGGTTTCTTACCCCACCATGCTTCATAAGGAGTTCTTCCCTCCAATGCTTTACAAGGTAACCTATTCACAAGGTATGTTGCAGTGTTGATAGCTTCTGCCCATAAGTAATTTGGACAATTCTTTTCCTTCATCATTGCTCTTGTAAACTCTACAAGAGTTCTATTTCTTCTCTCTACAACTCCATTTTGTTGAGGAGAGTACCTGCAAGTTACTTCTCTTTTTATACCTGCATTCCACAAATAATCATCAAACTCTTTAGAAAAATACTCTCCCCCTCCATCTGATCTCAACCTCTTGAGCTTTTGTCCTATAATCCTTTCTGCATAAGCATGATAATGCTTGAATGTCTTGAACACTTCTGATTTGTCCTTGATTACATATAAAGTAATCCATCTGGTTGCATCATCAACAAATAACACATAATATCTGGATCCATTTATGTTATAGTCCCTTGAAGGACCCCACACATCTGTATGAACCAATTCAACCATATTTGAATACTTATATCCTGATTTATTGTATGAACTCTTGTGTGCTTTACCTAATTGACAAGCTTTGCACTTGTACACCATATGTTGCCCTTCAACTTTTGGCAAACCAAGCACCACATCATTCCTTCACATTTCCTTTATGGCTCTCTCATTGAAATGACCTAGCCTTTTATGCCATAGGTCTAACTCAGACATCTTTTGACTTCCATAAGTAAATAAAGCATGTCCCACATTACCTTGGACTTTGAGAGTAAACAACCTTCCTTCTTTTTTACCTGCAATAATGTTTCTATATCCCTGATTTGGATATTGCACATAAACACCATCATTTGTGAATATGACTTCATAACCCTTCTCCACAATTTGCCCTACACTTATCAGATTTTTAGGAATAGTAGGAACATAAAGTACCTTGCTCAAAAGTGTACTTCCACTCTTTGTCTTCACTGATCCAATGCTCTCCACTTTATGCTTGGTATTGTCACCTGTTTGAACTGTATGTCCATTCACCTTTGCTTCCATATCAGCCATCAGTGATATATTGCCACTCAGATGATTGCTACATCCTGAGTCAATATAAAACACCCTTTGGTCTTCTCCTACTGCTTCATGAGTTGCATTCAAAATGAGTCATGTCATCCTTTTGATCTGATGCATAATTATAATAATTGTTGTTATAGGATTGAGATTGAAAACTTCTTCCACCTCCTCTAGCATATGATGTCCTACCACCTCTTCCTCTGAAGTTGCCTCTTTGGTTTCTGCCTCCTCTACCTCTTTGATTGAAACTCTGGTTATTACTTCCACCATTTTGATTGTTATACCAACAATCATTTGCCAAATGATTCGTTCTGCCACAAATCCAACAAGCTTTAGTATTATCTTTGTTCTTACCTCCTAAAGTTAGCTTTACTTGAGGTCCCTTCATCATCAGTTGACTGCTTCCCTTTGCCATTCTTTTTCTTGTCCTTGGAGTACATAGCTTGGCTTGCACTCCTATCATTGTCTCCCTTAATGTCCTGCTCAAAAGTTAGCATGTGTCCTAACAATTGATTAAGATCAAGAGTAAAGTGATCTCGTGACAATTCTATGGACAATATGAAAGGCTTCCACTTCTCATCTCCTCTGAGACCTGTAAGTATTTGCCTTACCAACTTATCTTCTTCAATATCTTCATCTATAGCTCCCAAGCTATCTGCAATATCTTTCATCCTTGCCACATAATCAGAAATTGATTGTGAACTCTTCTTCTTGAAAGTTGTGAATTCTGCCCATAATGAGGACTTCCTTGACTTGGTTGTGTTTTGGAAATGCTCTTCCAAGGCATTCCAAACATCTGTTGGATTTTCCAATCCTTTGATGTGAGGTAGAAGATAATCATTTACAGCCATGTAAATGATGCTCCTAGCTTGAGCATCCTTTCTCATCCAGCTCTTCCCTAGTTGGAATACTAGGATCTGCAAACTCAGGCTTTTCTTCTTCTCCTGTAATGAATGCCATCAAATCTTTGATCATGAGGTGTGCCTCCATCCTCATGGACCAAGCTGGATAGTTCTCCCTATCTAGCTTATCAATCTGCAAGCGTTCTCCCATCTTTGATCTTCTGTGTCTACAATTACTATGATTTATGATAGTAAAGTGTACCTTTGATATGAAGCTTCAATCCTTTTTGATCCTTTGAACTCGTACTTTCTACTTCTCCAAATTATCTACAAGAATTTGTCCTTGTCCACCTTCAATTAGAAGGAACTTCAATATCTGTAGCAGTCGAGACTTCCAATGCCTTTACTTCACTTGTATTATACCTTCAGCTCTGATACCACTGTTGGAGACCTCTTAATCTCCAAAGACTTGATCTATACTGATCTAAAAGCACCTTTATATCAGTTATAGACCAAACTTTACACAAATGTTACTTTGATTTACCAAATCATTCATGAACAATTCTCTGAGTGAGAATTTTCCTTCTTCAAGAAGTCTGCTTGAAAGATTGACTTCATTACATGCACATATCTTTAGATTTGTTCAATCTAATGATATATATACCTCCAAGCTACCTTTGTGCAATCATATCAATCATTAGTCCTTCAAAAGAATCCTTAAAACTTTAATTTGATCCTTAAGATCAAAAGTATGTCAAAACTATCTTCCAGAAATGGCGACTTTGACATGGTCAACTTCTTAAGTTGATTTCTCAGATCCTATTTTGCTAAATGCTTTTAGCCATAGCTTCCTTACCTTCTAACTTAGATTTTGAATGCTCACTCATTAAAAACTTTACACTATGCACTGAGATCTAAGCAAAACATTGACACGGAAAAGTGTGCGACTCTAAAAAGTCTATCTGCAGATTCTACATACCAATGTTCCTATTGATCATACTCACAGTAGAAAAAGAATTGGATCATATAAATTCTGAACATAGCTTCATTAGCTTCCAGATTAGATGTGTACAAAAAGATTTCTGATCCACGTGATCAGACTGAGAGAACTCAGAGAAAAACTCGTCGCTAATTTCCTGAGAAAGACTCTCTACACATCTATCTCTATGACACTTTTCTTCAAATGACTCTCTTACTTATTTCTATACATCATTGACTTATATACATATGGTTTTAGACTTATCCCGCGTCTATTACATTACTCCTTACCATCCTAAGGAATATCTAACTCAGATTACAAGAATTTCCACTTGTAATGTACATATCTATACAAACTCCACTTCTCAAATCTCTTCACTTTCTCAAGTGTTTTTTTCCACTTCAATCTGATCATGGGCTTGCTTCAAATTCTTTCTAATCACCAATTTGTGATTGGTTTGTTCCAACAAAGATCTCTTGTATCTGCACCTTCTTCTACTCTTTAGGACCTTTCTACTCTAATACCACTAGTTGATGTATAAAACACCACAAGAACTAAGCTATTGTGATATTAGAATTCCTCTACAATCACCATTATCACAAAAAGTATTCAAACTTCAAGATCTCTAACAATTTCCATAATAAAAATGAATATTTACTCTTCTTGTAATTGCACCTTTTCTTCTAGCTTCAATTCTTCTTTTATTTGACATGAATCTCAAAGATTCTTGTGCTCAATGATTAATACTACTTCTTACATATAGTTAGCAAAAAATGCCAAGTAATACTTTCAAGTAATTACTTGCAAATAACTTGAAAAGTCTTCAAGACTTCCACTATATCTGAAATCTGAAAATTATCATCATCAATTTGACATGCCTTCACTGTTAAGCTTATTTCTCTGAGCACACATCCCATTTTGCAAAGATATTTTGATCGATCTTAGTTAAGGATGAGAGCTTTAAAATGAACTATCAGTCATCAAAAACTTTACATTATGCTCTGAGGTCTCACGTTTAGAATTTCAGGGAAATCTGTACCCAAAAACTTGTAACTTCTAACTAACAATCATATAGTTAAGAACTCACTTTATTTCTTCACAAATAGATAAATAACTCAAATCCTTATACATAAACATATTTTTGCTATTAGAAAATATGTGTACAAAATGGCTTGGCCTCATTCTACCCATAGCCATAGAAAGATCTTCTTCAATGAATGATCTCTTACTACAATCTCTCTCAAAAAAAACCAACGCTGCCTCTCTTCTATCTTAGGACTTACAATCAAGTTCTACTACATTTCTATTCGTCAAATTAACTTATATACATTGAGTCTTTATGCTCCTATTTCTAAAAAATTTGGGAATCGTGCCAAATGAGAACTGTGTCATACAGAGAGACCACCCTCATCGAAAATCAAGACAATTGCGTCTTATGTTTGAGAACCCTTTATACTAGTATACACATATTTCAAAAATCAAGTGAGAACATGTGAGTTTTTGACATTTTTTGTCATTTCTTAAAAAAAAAGCTCAAAATGTGGCCAAAATTTCACTCAATTTAATATTGACATGTCCAAATCTACATAAAAAATATAAAAGTGATAAAAAAGCTTATACAAAAATTAAACATTGAACATGTTTTCAATGGTGGATATTGGATAGTTATTCAAAATTGATATAGAACATGGTTTTTTTTTTTAAATGTAGGTTCGGCCGAGGCCTATTACCCCTTACTTTAATTTTGAAATTGCAACTATACAAAGAAGGGCACAGTACCCATGGGACCCCCCTTATCACACAAGAACAGGGGTTTACAAGATTGGGTTAAACAGCAGTCACAACTACCGCGGGGATGGACAAACTGTGGCACCTCAGCCACATGCAACATCATCCCAAGATACACATGTCCCTTACATGTTGCTGCCAGGGGTTGAACCGTCACCCCCACCTCAAGAGACGAGAGGCCCAACCACTAGGCTAGCGAACTGGGACATAGAACATGGTTTCGTTAAGAAAATACTTAGGAGCATTTATATAAGCACTAAAAATGTTTGTATTTTCAACTCAATTCACAACTCTCTTGATCGATGTCTATACCCCCATCATCTGATGCAGTTGATTCAGTTTGAGACTATTGAGAGCTCTCTTCTTCTTCTTCTTCTTCTATATCTACAAGAGCTCTATCTTCATCCAAGTACATAACAAATTCTAGAGGATCATGCACATATCTTCTTGTTTGCCTATGATTAGCTATACCACATACATCTAGAAGCTTCTGCTTTATCATATTGATGGTTGCTTTCCTCAAGTGCCCTGTTTTTGTCAAGCCAAAATCATAAACAAGAATATCTATATCATCCATTTTAAGAGTGTATGTGCTTTGAATATTCTTTTTCTTTCTTGAGCATGTTCATTTGGTGTCACATACCATTTCTAAGTTATATTTACCTGTGAATGCATTACTACTTTAGTGTAATACCAATGCACTATCAAAGCCTCTATTCTTCTTTGATCAAGATCTTTACTCACCTCTAAAAATTTTGTTATCCAAAATGGTCTAGTAGCCTCATCACCATCAGCAAGGGCTGCAATAAGTGTTCCAACGATTTTCTTTTAAATTTCCTTGCCATCTTGCTTCGGCTTGTTTCTTCATCCTTGGGCCTACATGAATATTGCTTTTTGGTGGATTGATAGAAGTTTGAAGTGTATTTGCATTACATGCTTGGACCACGTTCATTGACCTTCGTGTACAGAAATCCCATCTAAATGGAACATCAATTGGCCAATGACCTGCAATCCCATTCTTTATAATCTCTTCTTGATGATTGAAAAAGTCATCCCACCAAGATACATCTTGATCTCCAACATATTTTTTTTGCATGCTCAATATGTCTCTTCTTTTCAATAAGTACATGCATCCACCTTTTACTTTGATCAACCACATTTCCACATCTTTCCTTATTTTTTTTATCTTCATATGGTGATTGTTCTACACCGTACACAGACAAATTAGGAACTTGCAACAAGAATCTGCATCCATCTTTAGGTTCCGACCCAGGTGAACATGAATACTGCTTTGCAAGTAAAAGGGTTATGTCATCAACCCTCCTCATCAAGAATACATGGTTGAAACTAATATTGTGCAATGGAGCCAAAAGCACTCTTATCAAGGCCTACTAAGCAAAAGTGCTTAAAGTCATAAATCTGTGTAAGATGTTGAACTTCAAGTTTTGGAGTATATGTTTTTGAAATCAACTCAGATAATATTGGAAGAGTAAAATCATTATTACCTGCCAACCTGTTAGAGAAAATACAAAACATTTGATCCATGTGATCATCAGTGCGCCAAACCAAAAGGAAATTTACCTTAACCTTTTGAAACACTTGTCTATCAACAAGCATGCATAGATATCCAAAAATTATAGAATTTTTATTCTCTCTTATAGTATTATCAAGCTACAAATACAGAGTTGGTGGCAAAAGACCCTTCCATGATTGCAAAACCCGATGAATGAAAGTAATCGTAAGGTTTGGATCATTATGCACATTCTGATATGTGAAGAAAACCTAAAACTTTATGGTTCCATTGTATACCAAAGCACCAACCAAATGCATTTGCACGAGGACTTGATCTCAAATGTCCTTAGGGACGTGATAAAAATGGGGCAATCATGTTTTTCTTAATCCATACCATCACTCAACAAACACATATAACGCTCTCGATTTTTGAGTGCTTTACTTCGATGATGAATTGCTTTCTTTCTTTCTAAAGCTTGAATCTCACAATGGTTCCTAAGAAGGTTTTATCTTTTCCTTGTGGTGTTGTAGCCCCCTTTGCCATGTTCTTCAAAGTGGAGAAAACAGGACACTCACCCATTCTAACTTTATGAGGAATAATCACATTATTAAACTCCTTCCATAATCTCGTAAAGTGATGATACAACACATACTTCGCATTTCTACTTTCCATATCTTCTTTATATACTTGAAATACTTCTCGATGAGTAAAGTTATTTGACAAGTTTAACCTTCCAGTTATAGGCATAACCTCACAATGCAAGCTAAAATAGTTCATCATCCAATTCATTGCATGAAGTCCAATAGATCCTTTGGTCCCTACATGATATCTATCCAAAATGAGATCTCCATTCATCTGCCCATGTTGAACCTTATGTATTCTAAAATTTCCCACACCCATTGCAATTTCAAATGCAGCCTTACATCACTGCATCCCTTGACTAAAGTAATATTCAAAAGCAACACGCGTTACTGACATGTTATCCTCAATCATTTGCATGTGAGAAACAAGGTATATATCTTGTCTTTCACTATCTAAGTGGAGGAATTCCTCTCTTAGGTGCTTTAGTTTCTTCATTCCTAAGTTATACAAACATTTCAAACCACAACAATGCTTCACAATATCCAATGCAATTTGTCTATTTGAAGTAAGAAATTGAAATCTTTACTTACTTCACGAAGCCTTCTCTTAAAATGTAGATTGAGTGTGCTTTCTCTTTCTTTCTTTCTCTTTGCTAACATCCTTTGCCCAACATGCACTTGAATCAGGAAGGAGATCAATGGGTGGATCAGAAGGGACATCAAGAGGCTGATTTAGTTGAGCAACATTGCATTGAGAATCTAACTTAAATGACTCAACTGAAAACATAGAACCAACACATTCTAAGCCATGGACATTACTCCTAAGTAAAGGATCAACTGAAAACAACGAATTTGGACTTCTATCAAGGTGACTAGAGGAATTTGATGCACATGCATCTATTGAAAAGATGGAGCTCATCTTCACTTACTTCAATGAGAAATGAAGATGGGATACATTTTTAAACGGTGGATGTGTACCATCTAGTGAAAGTGTCACATCATAGGGATATGAGAGTAGATTGCCCAAATTATTATGGGTAGATATGAAGATTAAGAAAAAGTACAATCTGATCGGACATCATTAGCTATGTGATTTATTTTGACCAAGTTTTACTTGACAAAGTTTTGAGATACATAATAAAGTTTTTCAGATACAAAATAAAGTTCTCAAATATGTAATAAAGTATGGTATGTTGATCTCCTAAAAGAAGAAAGGAGACAAGAATGTGCAGAAAAGAGAGCTCGGGCCTCCTATATTAAAATTGGTGAGTGCAAAGAAAATATTTCATGACAGTGATAAATTAAATTCCTTGAGAGACAAAACTAACTTTTTGATTTATTTTGGGCCTTTATTTCCTGTGGGCCTCAATGTTCTTGCATATACTATATAATTTATCTCCTCATATTTTTTCTACACCATGCTTTCTTGCAAACAATGATGAATTAAAATGGCCTACTATCAACTCAAGATGTTTGAGTTGATAACAAAATAACATTTGAAGTGTTTTACTAGGCACAAAAACACTATTTTGTGATGTTTTTCACCTAGGTTCATATTCCTTTAAATGTGGGATTATTAATATTCATTTACTTGTTGGTTTATTGATTGTCCAAGGGTGAATTTGAAAATCTTTCTTAGTCAATTTGTGGATTATTAATTATTTATCATAGCCAATTTTGGATTTGAAACTCTTTCTTAGTTATATGTGTGATCAATTTCAACAACCTGTGACATATATTGTAGCTCTATATTTGCCTTTCAATTTTTCTTGTCAAAGGTCATAACCTCTGGTTGTTTTATTCCTTGTAATAGTTACAATATTCCCAATTTCAAAGGAAAAAGACACTAAATAACAAAACTTCGACTAACTCTCTTATTAGACCCTAAATTGACATACCTATTGCTTCCTAAGTTGGAATAACCTCTCTTATTAGACCCTAAATTGGCATATCTAGTGGTTCTTGGTTCAACTACTCAGTCTAGTTTGTTAATCTAGTTAGGGTCTAGTCTGATTCAATTAGATCTAGTGAGTTGCTAGTTCAAGCTATGCAAGTGCCCATAAATAGTGGAGGAGGACATCAGTCTCATTTATGAAATTCATGAGCCGTGAGAGAGCAACAGAGAGCTGAGAGCTAAAGAGCATAGAGCCTAGCAAACTAGTAGAGACAAGCAAATGGAGAAGAAGAGTGCTATGAAGAATCCTCAGAGGTACCCCAAATTCTTGCCTCAAAAAAGATTCTAAAAAGATTCCCCTTTACTATTTTAGAAAATGCGTGTATTTACTGGATTTGAAATTTTATTACATGCAAATTTGCTATTTTTCTAGCTGCAAGTCGATGCCAGACATTGACTTAGAGGTGCAAGTCGATGCCTGGCATTGACTTGGAGGTACAAGTCGATGCCTGGCATTGAATTGGATGTACAACTCGATGCAAGGCATTGACTTGCACCTCCAAGTCGATGTCAAGCATCGACTTCGAGGTCCAAGTTGATGCTTGGCATCCACTTGGAGTTGCAAGTCGATGCCAGACATCAACTTGCAGGTGCAAGTTGATGCCTAGCATTGACTTGTCTATCAAAGTCAATGCATGGCATCGACCTGCACTACAAAGCTAATGCCTGCCATCGACTTGGAGGTGCAAGTTGATGCCTCACATCAACTTATAGGTGTAAGTCGATGCCTCACATCCACTTGTAGGTGACTTGGAATCGATTTCCATGAGGTCTCTACCTATCTACAAGTCGATGCGAGGCATCAACTTTCAACTACAACTCGATGCTAGGTGGATGTCAGGCATCAACTTTAAGGTGGAAGTCGATGCGTGGCATCGACATTGTGCTGCAAGTGGATGCATGGCATCGGCTTTGTGCTGCAAGTCAATGCTTGGCATCGACTTTATCCTGCAAGACGATGCTAGGCATGGAGTTGTATTGCAAAGTCAATGCGAGGCATCGACTTGCATGTTAAAGTCGATGCTTGGCATCGATCTATACCTAATCGATGACATTCATAGAGAGAGAGAGAACCAACATTTCTGCCCATTTAAGGGACAATGTGGGAAGAGTAGAAATGACTATCAAGAAGCTTAAGGTGATTGTGGGCACAGGAGAAAAACCTCGTGAGAGGAGCATGGGTCACCCCATGAAAGGAAAGAAAAGTATGGCTTCATTATCCTCTGAGAGAGCAAGCAACCCGATTCCCATTTGATCTGGTGGACATAGTAGCATAAAACCTTTTGATGATGATCCAAAGAGGAAAGAGAGGTTGAAGGAAATATACACAAAAACTGTGTTTTTCTAAGGTCGAACTATTAGGTCACAATGTGATAGAATTCAAGTAGAGGTACTTCTTCTAGTTTTTTTTTGTAGTGTTTTGAATTACTACAAAAATGGCAAGTGTTGATGGAATGAGTCAACCTATGGGCCATAAGTTGGATGAGTTAAACTTTCATGCTTGGAGATTCACAATGACGAGTTTCATGATGGGAAAAGGCTATTAAAAGTACACTAAAGGAGAGAATGAAAAAGTTTTGCAATTACCTGAGACGAATCAGATTGCGGACGAGTTAAGAGTTTATGAAGAATGGAATCAAGGAGCACAAAAGGTAATGTATTGGCTATCTCTTAGCATACAACATAGCATTGGGCATATACGAGATGTCATAACATCGAAAGAGGCTTCGCAAGTTGACTGCTACTATGCTTTTGGATCTATTTCCCCTACCCATTGTTCATAGTATGCCTGATGACGTAGCTGGGCATGAGATGTTCTCTTTTTTGGATGGCTATAGTGGATATAATCAGGTTCACATGGCTGAGGTAGATATCCCACAAATTGCTTTTATCACCAACTCAGGCATCTATGCATGAACTGTGATGTGGTTGGGTTTATGAAAAGCACCCAGCACGTTTCAACATTGCATGCAAGAGATATTTGCACCATATCTCATGAGCTTTATGCAAGTATACTTGGATGATTTCATGTTATCTGATGACACTGCCATACATTTACAACATCTCAGGTGTTGTTTTACGAAGTGTAGAGAGTATCGATTTTGTTTAAACCCGCATATGTCTATTTTTGTGGTGGCTTGTGGGAAACTTCTGGGGCACATAATATCCAAACAAGGTATACAAGTAGATCCGAAGGAAGTTCGAGTCATGCTTGATGGGCCGTTTCCCACAACACCAAAGGAAGTTATGTGCTTCCTTAGGCATATTCACTGGCATGTCCGCCATCTCCGTTGGCTAGCCGATCTGACCATACCTCTTATGCGCTTCACTACGGTAAGACCCCGCCAATTTTGCTGGACTGATGAATGCCAGCTCAACTTTGATCGTCTTAAAACTCTATTTACACAGGCATCGATTATCAAGCCATCGAATTGGCAACTACCATTTCATGTGTTCGTGGATGCATCTGATATTGCTATTGGTAGTGTCCTTATGCAACAGTAGGATAAATGTTATAGACAAATTTATTATGCAATCTGATGCCTTAGCTCAACCGAGCATAATTATTATGTCATTGAACAAGAATGTTTAGGCTTAATATACTCCATGATAAAGTTCCAACACTATTTACTTGGTTAAAAATTCACCTTCCATGTCGATCATGTGACTTTACTCTACCTTGTCCGGCAACAACATTTGGGTGGGCAATCGGTTCATTGGGTCTTACTATTCCAGGAGTTTAATTATGATGTGGTACAAAAACCCGACACGATACATGCGATTGCTGATTTTCTATCACGCTTAGATTCTGGTGAACCAGCGGAGGGGATTGATGACTCATCTCCTGCTATCTATGCAACCACTACACCAACTGTAATTGATAGTTCTTTACCTATGGCCAATTCTTACTATGACACACTCACGATTTTCTTGACTACTGGTTGTCCACTAGGGACGGTGTCTAATATAGCACGTCTGAAACTTGCCATTTACAACTGATGTTTTTGGATTATTGTCGATCACTTATATTATTTTGATCATTCTTGCACTTTACTCTGTTGTATACCCCCTCATGAAGTACCCTCCCTGATACATATGGCACATTCTATCCCCTCTAGTAGACATTTTTTGGTAGATTTAACCCATTGAAAAATTCTGTAGAACGGCTTATGGTGGGCTACAATGCAGTCTGATGTGTATAATTATGTTAAACACTGCAATTCCCGTCAGTAGACAGGCCAGCCTCTGCAGTGACATTATTTTCCTCTTTACCTCATCCTACCACTAGAGCCCTTCCAAAAATGGGGGCTCGGTTTCATTCCACCTATTATGCCCCTCGCTATTTCCACTACTAACCGTTATATTTTCACTTATACCGATTATGCAACCAAATGGGCTGAAGCCTAGGTAGTTTGGTCTACTACTGCGTAGGTGGTGGCTAAGTGCTTGATGCACGATGTCTTCCCTTGGTTTGGCTTATTGCTAGAAATTGTTTCCGATCGCGAGACCCACTTTGTTAATACTCTAAGCTCTAACTCATACCTTTAATATTATTCAAAGTTTAGTACACCTTATTACCCACATGCTAATCGCTTGGCTGAAATATCTAATAAAACTTTACTCACTATGTTGAAGAAACTTATTATGGACTTCCCTGAGCATTGGGATCAGCTTTTACGTGTGGTATTGTGGGCTTATTATACCACGTATAAAGTCCCTACTTTTTGTACACCGTTTAAATTGGCTTACGGATTGGATGCCATTGCACCAATGGAGTTGGTTGTAATGGTAAAACTCATGAGTTCTTTCTCTGCACTTTGGTGTTTAAAGTTGGCCAATTGGTGTTATTCTATAATTCTAAAGCCAACCGTGTAGCCGGAAAATTTAAACTTTATTGGTTTGGACCCTACCATATTTCTACACAATTGGGTCTGGCTACATTTCGATTAGCCACAATTACTGGAGCAATTTTGCCTAACCTTGTTAATGGTTCTAAACTAAGACCTTATTGTTCACCGTCCATGCTTGTTTGACTTCAACGACCACCATAAACTCCTTAGACTTTCTCCAGTTATTTTTTGGTTGACTATTTGACTATACTTCTATTCACCTTGGTCACTTTGTATTGTTAATTGTTGCATGTACCTTTCAAATCTGCATTGCCCTCTATCATTTATGTTTTATTGAAGTGCTATAGCCTTGATGATTCACAACGGTCAAGACTCGTTGTGTCGCTTACTTTTATGATTAATCGCATGGAGACATCCCGCATGGATTATTTGAACCGTGATTTCCTGTACTCTTTTGCTATTGTCTATGTGTGCTACTTTCTTGCACTTTGTGTGTGATTGTTCATGTTCATGCTTACTGTGTGTTCTGCATGTGCTTGTGCTTCTCAGGCCATGGAAGCTCCGTCACATATTACTACGTTTAGCATGGGCATTCTGGACAAGCTCGTAGAATACCTTCGAATATGAGGCTTGCTGCGGTTCGTTGAATTGCCATGGCATAATGTGTCGACCCATATATTGTCATTTACCCTCACCCATGCTATTGCTAATTGTTCGTCTATGGCTACAACATGGCCGATTGTGTCCCCCTACGGCATCACTCATGTTACTATCTCCACTATTGTGGACCACTTCCATCTCACCAATGAGGGTAAAACCAATGTTCCCCTAGTTTTGCTCGCCATGATGAATCAATTGATTCCCTCCAAATCATCCAATGAGTATGCTATTATGTGTCACCTCGCTCTTGAGTGCCAAGCCCTTCAATCTCTTGTATCCTCCATTAATTTACTAAAACATAATTGCGGCATTTCTTGACCATTGTATTCAATTGTTGATGCGGCCGCACGTGAGTCCATTAGTTCGGAACTACTATACTTCTGTCGCATTCACAAGGAATGTCAAGTGGTTATTAAGCAGTTGGCTAGGGGTGAATTTTCCTGCACTCAGCTCCCCCAGCTATTTTCTTTTCTTGTCCTTGTTGCGGCTGCACTTGATGTTCTTGTTCTTCCCCTTCTTCTTGTAGCAACTTGCTCTCATATGGATGATGTGGATGATGATGATGAAGTCCTTCTCTATTTCCCAAGGAAGTGGCTTTGTGTGGCTCTTCCATCTTCTTTGGTGTCTAGTGCCTCTTTTGTTCTGATTTTGTCTGACATTCGTCTTTCCTAGAAGGAGGATGCCACTACTATTGTTGTGGCCACTACCATTGTGGAGGTTGGTTTTATTCCTGTTGTGGCTACAAATGGCATCATCAAGAAGTGGCTGAAGTTTTTTCTAACCCTCCTCATCCTCCATCCAAAACCCACCCTTCCTCTTCATCAACTCCCTTATTTGCAACTGCCCGCGAAGTCATCCTCTCCCTTATTGTCTCACCTCCCCGCCAAAGGACGTGCAAGAAGTGGTTACTGTACCCATTCCCCCCCTCCCTCTCTTTGTCTGTCGAGCGTCAACCACTCACCCCGACCATATCCTCTACACCGATTACTTTTCCTCATCTCGTGTCATCCTCTACTGCTTCTTCTATTGATACCCCGTCCAAATCTCCTAACTATTCTCCATGGAAATCACCAAAATTGGTGTGTTTGCCACCTGCTCCGATAGTCATGGCCTCATCCTCTTCGGTACCCTTGCCTTTTCCACCTTCCATATAGCATTTGGCCGCCATTGTTCACTATCCAGTTCAGGCGTTAGAAGCATTCCAATCTTATATGATTAAACCTCTAATTTCACTTTAAGACCATAATTACATGAATATCTTTAGAAATGATCAATGAAAGTAACAACATACTTGAAACCTTGAATAGAATCTATTCTCATTACGCCATTCACATCTGAATGTATGATCTGCAACTTCCTTGTAGTCGTGATATATCCAAGATTATTGAAGGGAAGTTTGATAAGCTTTATTTGATGGCATCCTTCACATGATTGACATCATGTGGTAAAGCAAAAGTAGGAATACAATCCACCATTCCTTGATCTTTCATATGCTTGGGAGTTGTGTAATCGATATGATCAAATCTAGCATGCCATAAATTCATGTTCTCCTTAGGTGTAGTAGCCTAGCAACATTAGCACGAACAATTGTGGATAAGAAAAACATGCCACTTCTATTTTCATCTTGAAGTAGACAACTCTCCTCATCAAGTGAGAGGATCTAACATGAATCTTTCTTAAAACCAACTTTATAACCATCTGACAAGAATGTAGAGATAGAGAGCAAATTCTTCTTCATGTCTGAAACATAAAGAACATTGGAAATTATGAAATTCCCACTTGCTCTTGACTTTAGCTTCATTTCTCCAACACCTACAACATCTAAACCATGACCATCTACAATGGTCACTCTTTTGCCTGAAGAGTTAGAAAGGGAAGAATATACCTTCTACAATGTGTCCTATGCTTAGTAGCTCCATAATAAAAAATCAAAGGATTATCAGAGAATGTATTTAATGTTTCTGCATAAAATGCTATCTCTTCAATATAGCACATTCATATGAATCTACCTTTGAACATTTAGGTTTAAGATCATCTTCAACACGATTACCTCATGCATTCTTCTTCCGAATGAAAATCCTTATTTTGCATTCTGCTATAAAATGACCTTGTTTCTTATAGTAATGGCATAATCCTTTCTTTGAATCAAATTTAGTTGAAGACGTTTCTTTGGGTGTAGAGGAAGCATTAGGGGAAGGACTCGAAGACTTACTTTCCTTCTTGGATTGTTGACTCTTATTCTCATTTTTTGTCTCCTTCTTCTTCTTTCCCTCTGAAAATGATAACATGGCTCATCATTCTCTTCCATACCCTTTTGTTGATCTTCATCTTAAAGTAACAAGAACTATCGTTCTTCAAATGAAATTTCTCTATCTCTTGTGGAGAGAGACAAAGAAGTAATAAAAACAAGATATGTAGATGGAAGTGAGTTTAGAAGTGTGTTTACTATCTCATCATCTAAAATATTTACTTTTTTGGCTAGTTGTCTCCTAAGATGAGCTCTCCTAATAGGGTTTCTACTTTGATAGAGATTCTCTAACTCCAACCAAGCCTCAAATGAGGTTCTACAAGGCCTAATTTGGGTTATAATGACTCTTGACTCCCATATCAATATATGAAAGTGCTTGTGCATCCCATGAATCCCATCTAGATTGCTTTCTATAGGAAGTAATCTAGGAGTAGTATGGACTACTGATAATGAAGTAGTTTCTTCTTCTTCACTAGCCTCCTCTAGAGAAGAAATAGGAACAACATGTCTTCTAGAAGATGAAGCAACAAAGTTTTTGACATGTCTTGGACTTGGATAAGTGTCATTCACAATATTCCATAAGTCCCTCGATACGAACAGATTCATCATCATAAAACTCTACATTGGATACTTAGACATTCCTTCAAGCTTGTCTTCATTGTCAAGTCTATAGTAACTCATCTTGTTACGAGTGTATGTAAACTATGCTCTGATACCAAATGTTGGAAGTGGGATGGGCCACAATAATAATAATCATAGGTTTAGAAGATCTTCCAACGCATGAACCTTAGCATACACACCTTAATGCTGACATTATATGAGTGGAAGATAGAGAGAGAATATATGTGATTTTCAAAGTGTATGATAAGCTAGGATGCTCATCTCGCTATTGTATATTCCAATGTCAAATTATAATGTGTGAATACAATACAAACTAACAATATCAAAATCTAGGGAGAAATAGAAACTAGATAAAAGAAATTGTGTGCAAAGTGCCTAAGAGGTATGAAGAGTGTGTATGTGTGTGTTAATATATGGAGAATATGAATACTTTAGAAATGTGTTATAGCAAAAATGAATTATGATTATCCCTAAATCAAAAACTAGTGAATGAAAAAGTAGGAATAGAAATAGACTTTTTACTTGGTAACTCAGCAAGATAGCTAATGATTGGCTTATACAAACTCCTCCAGATACGTCACGATGTAGAGCACACCTCTTGCAAGAGTGTAGAACTCTTCCTCATGTAGAGGACCTCCAAGATCTCCTCCAAAGCTTGTGTAGCACTTTCTTGAGCTTGAGAAGATGATTACAACATGAGCCTAACTCTTCTTATATAGCTTTAATGCCTCACAAAAAGCACTCCTCAATAGCAATCATGGCACTAATTGAAAAGAAGTGAGAAAAACATCATGCTAGAACTAGCAATCACCACAAAAATCCTTTGCCAAAAAAAAATTTGTTGTTAACAAAAATCTTTTTCGAGAATCATTCATGCCATTTCGTGACAAATGGGAATCAAAACTAGGTGTGAAATTTAGGTGTATGGTTTAGCCATGTTGCCCATTCCTTGTAGAGTCTTGTACAAAATATAAAAATTGACGTGGTGAAAGTTCACGATTTTAGACATATTGACATTGTTTCCAATAAAATAATGTATGAATACCCTCATGAATTCTATAAGGAATGGTGATAAAATCTCTTGCATACATCTCTCTACTGCACGAGGAGCATTTCTAAGACCAAACCACATTAGGAAACAATAGTAGACTCTATAATTGGTAATGAATGCATTTTTTGGAATATGGTTTTTTTCCATCCTCACTCTATTATAAAATTTTTTGGGGCTTCACTCACTAATTAAGCATAAAGACATGAAGAAACAAGTGGAAAATAGGACAAAAGAACTATGGAACTTGAACCCTCAGAAATCATGCCTATATGAAGGCATAAATTCACACATGTAATATAGTGATGAAATTAGGATAAAAAATATTCTAGAATTTCATAATTATGATTTTAACACTGAGTCACAACAAGGGAGAACAAAGACATGTTCTCTTTTTATTTGGACCTAAACATCATGAAATCAAGCAAAAAATGGTCCATTTCACAACCTTTAGTGAAAACCACTTATCTCTTGCTGCTAAATAATAGAAAGAAGTTTGATTTTATAACCTAAGAAGTTGGAAGTAGATAGAATACATTTTTAGGGCCAAGAAAAGCAACTTCACGATCATGTACCCCACATCATAAACTTCGACTCTAGAAAAACAAAATTCAAGACAAATAATAATAAGTGAAACCTCTTCATTTACTTTTTAAATCTCTCGAAGCACACATCATAAGAGTCTATATGCTATTCAGAATTTGCATTACATGAGATGGAACAAAACGTTAATGTTTTTTCATAGGGAAATTCATATAATAATCATGTCATTCTCTAGTAGAGACATTGAGAGTAGGCATTCTCCATACCACATTGAATACCAAAAAGCATTTTCTAACTAACATTTCAAAAAGATGACCTTAAGAAACCATAAATGTTAAACAATACCCACACATTGATCACACAAGAAAGCTCAACATAGATAAAGATAAGCACAATTTGAAACAAACACTTAGAATTGTATTTCCATTAAATTGTTCTTTCAAGTTAAGATATTGTTTACAAGAATAAAAAGCTTCTAAAATAGAAGCTTATCATATGTTTCCTCAGCTTCATGCATAATATCATCTTTTAGAGCTTTAGAACTTGTAGCCTATTTTTCTTGCTCCAAGACTGACTCTTCAAGGTTAGCCATGTCTCCAGGTTCATCTGCCAATGGTTGAATAGGCTCCCTTAAAGCAGGTTGGAATCTTTCAGTATCTGCTATGTGCTTCCTTCCTACCTCTTGGTCCTCATCTGGGCATTCATTCAACCCATTAATCATCATTCTTGTGAAGCTCACATGAGCTTCATCTTTGTCTATAGCTATGCAATGCCTGAACATCTTTAATGAACAAGCGAGAGTCACTCCTGAAAAGGAAGAAAAACAATTAGAGGCACATGAAGAAACGTGGTCAATGAGAACCATTAGAACTACAATTACGTGTGCCAGAGAAAAGTTCGAGGACCCAATCATCATCATTGGAAAACAAGTCAATTAATCGCATGATTAGTTTTTGTGGCTTCTGATATGGATTAACCAATGTCTTGTCCCCAGCCACATGATGAAGTTTCTTTGTAACTAGAGGCAACATGAGTGCATTGGAGATTCCATTCTCATTGCAATGTTCCCTGACTCTTCGTTTGCTTACTTCACCATAATACCCGACTATAATGCATTCAGTTGAACTCCCAAACCTATGCAAAGGAGTATGATTCACATTTGTCTTTACCTTGCCAAAGAAAACCATAAGTAAATAGAATTCATCATGCATAAATCAGAAATCAAAAGAAGGTAGATTACCATGTAAGACACTCCACAACATGACATCTTGACTTCAAAGCAGTTGATATAGAAAATGATTGGTCCCTGCTATGGAAAACCACTATCCTCCATAAAGGTGACATAGTCAAATCTGCAAAACCTGTAACCATCTTGTGAATATGTGGGTGCTTGAATGGCTCATCATCATTAACAAAACCCATAGGTTATATCTGCTATAACAAGGGAGTAATGTTTTCTAGGTACAACAATACATATATCATTTACACCATTGCAATATACATTGTAATATACAAGTCTAAGGGGTCTAGAAAGACCTTGCATCAACTTCTTGTTCAAAGTTGATGATAGGCATCCGATCTTTATTGAAATTTGATTTCTAGCATCGACTTCTTGCCAGAGGTTGATGCTAGGCATCAAATTGCAGCAAAGATCCGATGCTTAGCATCAACTTGTGAACAGGAAGTCGATTCTAGGCATCGAATTTTAGTAGAGAATCAATGCCAGGCATTGACTTCTTGCCAAAAGTTGATGCGAGCCATCAAATCCCAACATAGAGTGAAATACACATTGCAACACCTACCCAGTCATGGAACATTATAAATTATTCTGATAGTGCTTTGTACGATGAGGTGGTTGGATACTCTACTTGGACCACTCCAAGAGAAGCATCCCAACCTCTTCATCATTACCTCCTGAATCTTCATACATACTTTGTGACTCCATTCCCATATGGATAAAAGGCAGTAAGTTCAGTAATGAGAAACACAAAGCAAAGATGATTTTAGAAACTCTTACCTATTGAGCTCATTGACCATCTCTTCAAGACTTAAATCCTTGGAAATTACTCTTGATAAAGTTGATATTATCAAGGTATCATCCTTGATCCCTTGTATGGCTCTCCATGGTGTCAGCTTCATATCCTCAACGGTCTCTTCAATGCAAAGGTCAAGCTTCTTTCCTTTTCCTTTTACATCCACTTGTAGATCTGGACTTGATTTCCTCAATTTTGGCCTTGAATCTCCTTATTTTCCCACATTGTAAAAATGGTGTCTTGGAGATCCCATATTTCACCTATTCTGAATGCTAGTTGAAACCTAGGTCGAATTTTTGCAAGGCATCTAATTTCACATTCTCATCGACACCAATCCCCACCTCAATAAGACATTGCTTCCTTAGATTAGGATGTACTCTCCTAGCATCTTTCCTTAGAGAATCTTCATACTCATGGTGGACGAAGTGAATCCGCTTAATGGATGACATTTTCTACCACTAGTAAGTCCTACATATATCTTGCACTCTGCATACCTAAAGAAAAATGATTGCTCTTTCACCAGCTGTCTATGAGCCTCTACAGAGTGTTATCCACCAATCACATAGTACGTGTAATCCTCAAAAAAAGCCTCATTGACATCTTCTATAGAGCTACACTCATTTGGGTCCACCATAACTAGAAAAGGAACTACAGTTGCTTTAGGACTGATCTTCATCTTTTTCTTTAGGTTTTGCACATGCAAATTATGTGGTTCGCTTAACTCAAGGGCCCTCCTCCCAATGACTAGATCAATTGGGGGTCTATGGATAATATTAATGGGAAGGTGGAATAGCTGCCCTTTTCTAACAAGTTTTCTCTTAGCAATGTCTTCCCTCATCCTGTTTTGTTTAGTACCCAAGACCCCTGATGCAAGCTCTCCACTAGGCGCAATGATAACATCCTTTGAGTCAAAACTTAACTCACTAGATGATTCATCTACAGTTTTCTTCACCATTTTGAGTGGTTTCTTCTGTACACATTGCTTATCCTTTGCCTTTCTGCAGTTTTCTTCACCATTTTGAGTGGTTTCTTCTGTACACACTGCTTATCCTTTATTGGGGTTGTCTTCTTTTGTTGTGTTGGCATTATGTTCCCTTGGATCCAAGGCATTCAATCCCTGATAAGATTCTCAGAGTCCCTGCAAATATCTCCAAGTTTTTCTGGCACACAACACTCTAGGCACAAGAGCTCCATTTTCTATATTACATTCCTTAAGCCTTTAGATGTCTCCACAGGGAACATAAGGTTTTTTGAATCCTCACCCTCATAATCTACTTTGAATAGCAAACCATACAAAAAAGCCTATGTTTTCATGCGCCTTCCCCTCCTATAAGCTCTTGCAAACACTAATAAAGTAGCATTTTTCTCTTCAATGTATTGAAGACACCACTCTAGACCTGTCATGTCCCATAGTGGTCGATCTTTCCTATTAACCTAAATTTCCTTCGACCTCTCCTTCCTCATTGGATCATCATAGTGAAATCATCTAAAATGATAAACTATGCTCTGAGAAATAAGTTTAGCAATCCAAAGCTTACCCTCGACTTTTTAGGGACTGAACAGTAGATGACTAATGAGCACTTCGACGACGATTTCTCCCAGACGGCTAAACCAAATGTTTTGAGATTTTGGTAATAGAAATTAAACTTCAATAGGATTCCAAAAATCTATAGATCATGCAAATTGGGTGAGAATTCACTAAGATATGGCTAGAGAAAGTTGACTGTTTTGAGTAGTCAAAGTAGAGAAGTAGATAGAGATGATCAATGAACTATATGTATTATAACACATGATTATACAAGATCATTGGCATTGTAATGATGCTCAATGATGGTGGAACGGGAAAGCTATGGTGTAAGCTACTAAAAATCTATAGATGTTCAAGAAATGAGCTCCAAGATGAGACCACGCTCATGGGGGATTTTTATAAAGTCTTTTTATAACAATTTTCTTCTAAGTTTGAATTTTGGATTTTACAAGATTCTTCATGGATTTAATCTTTTACAAATGGTAAATGATCAAGTGTTACAAGCTAAGGTTCACATGATCTATCAAGTGCTGCCACATATTGCTTTCCATGCTAAGCCAAATGTGAAGGTCTATATATTTGCACCAACAGGTCGTATTTAAGATTGCAATGGATTTGGGAAATTTTAGAATACATAAGGTTCAATAGGGGCTTATGAATGGAGATCTCATTTTGGATACATATCATGTAGGGACCAAAGGATCTATTGGACTTCATGCAATGAATTGGATGATGAACTATTTTAGCTTGCATTGTGAGGTTATGCCTACAATTGGAAGGTTACACTTGTTAGATAACTTTAGTCGTTGAGAAGTATTTCAAGTATATAAAGAAGATATGGAAAGTAGAAATGAGAAGTTTGTGTTATATCCTCACTTTACTCGATTATGGAAGGAGGAATTTAATAATGTGACTATTCCTTGTAAAGTTAGAATGGGTGAGTGTTCAGTTTGCTCCACTTTGAAGAACATGGCAAAGGGGACTACAACACCACAAGCAAAAGATAATTTTAAAAGCCTTCTTAGGAACCATGGTGAGATTCAAGCTTTAGAAAGAAAGAAAGCAATTCATCATCAAAGTAGAGCACTCAAAACTCCAAAGTGTTGTATGTGTTTGTTGATTGATGGTATGGATTAAAAAAATATATGTTTGCCCCATTTTTATCATGTCCCTAAGGACATTGGAGATCTCAGAGCATAATGTAAATTTTTTGATGAATGATAGTTCATTTCAAAGCTCTCATCCTTAACTAAGATCGAGCAAAATATCTTTGCAAAATGGGATGTGTGCTAAGAGAAATAAGCTTAACAGTGAAGGCATGTCAAATCACTACTCGAAATAGGGGGCATAGCGATGCCCTTGAATTGAAAAAAAAAACGGGAACTGTCGCTTATGCGATAGTAGCATCGCATAAGCAACAACCCTGTTTTTTTTTAGATCTTCCATCGCATAAGCGATGTTAGCGTTGCTTATGTGATGCTAAAACTATCCATTACAATTAGCATCGCTAATTAGCGATGCTATTGCAATGTTGGCAAATTGTCTGTGATGCTTTAGCATCGCATAAGCGACATCCTGTGTTCTAGAGTGTCGCATAAGCGACGCTCTGGAATGTTAAAAAAAAAATTGATTTCTTGCCAAGCTCTGGAGGCAGAGAGAGAGAGAGAGAGAGAGAGAGAGAGAGAGAGCAATTGAGAGAGAGAGAGCAAGTGAGAGAGAGAGAGCAAGTGAGAGAGAGAGAGATCAACACACTCCTTGATGCCAGGTATGCACACACACACACATACATATGCATACACACACACATATACACACTATTTGACATACACACATACACATGCATACACACACATATGTACACACACATATATACACACATAGACACATGCATACACACATAGACACACACACATACACACATAGACACACACACACACATACACATACACACATATACACACACACACACACAGACACATACACACTTACACACACACACACATTGACACACATTTACACACAAACATATGCATACAGACACACATACACACATAGACACACACACACACACATACACACACATACACATGCATACACACATACACACACACATATATATGCATACACATACACATGTAAAGAGACATACACATACATACACATACAATTATACATATGCATACCTACATGCTTACATGCATACACACACATACACACACATACACATGCATACACACATACACACTTATATATGCATACACGCACACACATATAGAGAGACATACACATACATGCATACATAATGCATATGCATATGCATACATACATACTTACATGCATACACAGACATACACATGCATGCATACATATGCATACATAATGCACATGCATATGCATACATACATGCTTACATGCATACACATACATTCACATGCATACACACATACACATACACACATACACACACACACACATACACACACACATACACACACACATACACACATACACACACACATACACACATACACACATACACACACATATATGCATACACACATAGAGATACATACACACACATACACATACATGCATACATAATGCATATGCATATGCATACATAATGCATATGCATATGCATACATAATGCATATGCATATGCATACATAATGCATATGCATACATAATGCATATGCATACATAATGCATATGCATATGCATACATAATGCATATGCATACATAATGCATATGCATATGCATATGCATATGCATACATAATGCATATGCATATGCATACATAATGCATATGCATATGCATATGCATATGCATACATAATGCATATGCATATGCATATGCATACATACATACTTACATGCATTCACACACGTATGCATACATAATGAACATGCATATGCATAGATACATGCATACACATACACACACATAGACACACACATATGCACACAGATTTACACACATACACATGCATACACACATATACACACATAGACACACACACACACACATAAGAACACACATATACACACACACATACACATATAGAGACATACACACATAGACACATACACACATAATGCATATGCATATGCATACATACATACTTAAATGCATACACACACATACACACACATATGCATACATAATGCACATGCATATGCATACATACATGCATACACATACACACATAGACACATACACACTTACACACACACATCTAGACACATTTACACACACATACACATGCACATAGACACACACACACACACACACACACACACACACACACACACATATATATATATATATATATATATATATATATATATATATATATATATATATATATATATATATATATATAGATACACATGTATATAGACACATAGACACACACACACATAGACACATAGACACACACACACATACACATACACACACATATACACACACACACATAGACGCACACAACTTACACACACACACACACATCCACACACATTTACACACACACATACACATGCATACAGACACATATATATATAGATACACACACAAAAACACATACACACACATATATGCATATGCATACATAATGCACATGCATATGAATATATACATGCTTACATGCATACACATACATACACACGCATACACACATACACATACACATACACACATAGACACACACACATTCACACATACACACACATATATGCATACACACACACATAGAGAGATATACACACACATACACATACATGCATACATAATGCATATACATATGCATATATACATACTTACATGCATACCCATACATATGCATACATAATGCACATGCATATGCATATATACATGCATACACATACACACACATAGACACATACACATGCACAGGCACATACACACACATACACACACATACACACAGATACACACACATACACACACATACACACACATAAGCATACATATGCATACATAATGCACATGCATATGCATAGATACATGCATACACATACACACACATAGACCTATACATACACATAGACACATACACATACAAACACATACACATGCATACACAGATAGACACACACACACATACACACATAATGCATATGCATATGCATACATACATAATTACATGCATACACACACACATACACACATGCATACATATGCATACACACATACACACGTAGAGAGACATACACACGTAGAGAGACATACACACACATACACACACATGCATACATATGCATACATAATGCACATGCATATGGATACATAATGCACATGCATATGCATACATAATGCACATGCATATGCATACATAATGCACATGCATATGCATACATAATGCACATGCATATGCATACATAATGCACATGCATATGCATACATAATGCACATGCATATGCATACATAATGCACATGCATATGCATACATAATGCACATGCATATGCATACATAATGCACATGCATATGCATACATAATGCACATGCATATGCATACATAATGCACATGCATATGCATACATAATGCACATGCATATGCATACATAATGCACATGCATATGCATACATACATGCTTACATGCATACACACACATACACATAGATACATATACACACATAGACGCACACACGTAGAGAGAGAGACACACACACATACACACATATATATGAATATACATGTACGTAAAGAGATATACACACACATAGACATACATGCATACATATGCATAGATAATGCATATGCATATGTATACATACATACTTACATGCATACACAAACATACACAAACATACACACATATACACACACATGCACACACATGCACACACACATATGCATACATAATGCACATGCAAATGCATAGATATATGCTTACATGCATACACATACACACATAGACACATACACACACATAGATACATACACACACATGAACACATACACACATATACACACAGATTTACACACACACATAGATAAACACACACACATACACATACACTTACACATGCATACACACAGACATACACACATAGATACACACACACACATAGACACACACACATACACACATACAAACTTACTCACACAGAGATACACACACACACACATATATATAAACAAACACATACACACATAGACACATACAGACTTACACACACACATACACACATCCACACATATTTACACACACACATACACATGCATATAGACATATATATATAGATACACACATATATACACACATAGACACACACACATATACACACACATACACACATAGACACACACTTACTTACACAGGCACATACACACATCCACACACATTTACACACATACATACACATGCATAGACACATATATACAGATGCACACGTATATACACACAAACACACACACACACACACATACACACACATGGACACATACACACATATGTATGCATAGACAAACACATAGAGACATACACACATATATATGCATACACATAACATATATATATGCATACACACACATAAAGACACATACACACACACATGCATGCATACATATGCATACATAATGCATATGCATATGCATACATACATACTTACATGCATACACACACATGCATACATTTTCATACATAATGCACATGCATATGCATACATACATGCTTACATGCATACACACACTCACATATACACCTACATACACATATACACACATACATATGTACACATATATATATTGATTTTTAACCCATTTTGTTTTATATGTACAGGTATTATGGATCCTAGTAGAGAGACAAAGGTGAAACTCACTCTCATTAAAAGTCTTATTGGAGCAAGAACTCCGCCTGATACTCTAGGGATCATCATGCATGAGTAATCAGAGATGTCTGATGATGACCTGGATTATACGATCCAGATGCTTACCCAACAATCAGAGGAGGGCTCTTCTGTGGCTCCACATGCAAGAAGACAGCTATTTGCTCATAGGTATGTTTTTTTTTTTCGGAATTTTTTTTAATGATATTATAACACATATTTTTATTTATTTTTATCTATCTATTTTGAGGACACCTATACCATGACAGTAGAGCAGAGGTGCCTATGAGGACATGCATAGGCACCTTAGGGCTAGAGTGCGATATAGAGTGAGAGGGGAACATTGTGTACATAGGGAATGGATTGGAGTTCAAGAGAAGAATGCGAGCATTATGCGACTCTTACCTGTGCCTTGTCCACTTACAGTGGAAGTAAGTATAAAGTTTACATATAAATTGAAATACATATATTATGTTTTATTTACATGATTTTTTTTATTTTTGTAGTGAGCATGATGAGAGGGATAAAAAATATGTACTTAGTTCACAAGAGACACAATTTGGGACACGATGGTTCATAAGTGGTGTCTAAAAGAGATGCAGACACTTATGGCTCATCGTCGCGATAATGCACGGTATGCATTGCTTTTATGTATATATACGTGGATATGAGTATGTGTGTTAGTGTATGTATGTATGTATTTGAAAGAGAGAGAGAAAAGAGTGAGACTAGAGGCACAAATACACCCATACACACACATATACATCATACATGCACATTTACACACATATACACATACATGCACATTTATACATACACACACATACATGCACATTTTTACACACACATACACATGCATGCAATTACACACATATACTGAATACACATAGACACATACACATACTCACATAAACATACACATACATAATCATATGTACACACACATAGACTCACATAATCATATTTACATGCATATATACATATACACATGCATACGCACATATAGATACACATACATACACACATGCATACTAATATATATATATATATATATATATATATATATATATATATATATATATATATATATATATATATATATATATATATATATATATATATATATATTAAAAAACCCTATTATAAATATTCTAATTCAGAAATCCTGTTTCAAAAATCCTAATTCAGAAACACTAATTTTGATATTACGATTTTAAAACCCCTAATTTAGAAACTCTAATTCAACCTTTTAGCCATATGATTGAAGTACATGTACACATTGCATCTATTCCGCCGACGTCCTACTAGAGAGATGTCTCTCCTCCCAACCTTAGGCCTCTATATATAGCTACTCAAATCAACAAGGATCATAATATATATAAAGATATATACACATCATGTAGATACACATACATAAATATAAAATGGAGTAGATACATTATGCATCACACATACATGCCTAAAAGCACACATAAATATATATACATGCATACATATTTACATGTACACATTTACACATAGACACATATACATATATACATGTACACATCACATATACATGCCTACATGCACAAATGTATACTTGTACATGCATACACAATTATAAACAGTTGCATATATTACATGAATACATGAATATTTTACACAAATGCATATGCATATATACACATATGCATACTAACACATGTATACATATATCACACATATGCACACACATACATATACATGAAATACATATATATGCATACTAACACATATATACATATAATACACATGAATATACACACATATGCATACATACATGATAAAAATTTGCTCCTCGAAGATAAAGCTATACATAAAATAATTATGCATACCACCGAGATTTGTGTTCTAGCTTAAAAGAACATGATTTCATCTCTCTCATAGGATTCATCGTTATTCAAGTTGAATAAAGAATCTATTATCTGATATCCATTCAGAAGCTTCAAGTTTTTGATTGATAACTAGAGTATAATTTACTATCTAATCTGCTGATATGTCTTCATTATTCCCATCATTTTGGTAAGACATCAATATAGTCTCATCTTCATTATCCTTATTGATTTCATTTATTTTTTCTCTTGTTAAATCTGTGTTCTCATGAGTCACATCATCTATTGATGGATTAATATCGATTTCTAGTAATTCCTCTTCCTCATCAGTAGAATCAACAAGTAGAGTATTATCCTCTTCATAAAAAAGATTAGTATCATTATCATGTATAATGATTCTAATTTCTCTTTCAAATGTTGATGTATCAGTATTTGATGGTGAATCATCAAGAGGACTTTCTTCGATCTCTCTAACAATAAACTGTTCAAACAATGACCTACCTGTAGGTTGAACATGAATGACTTACCACCAAGGGTGAGCATCCATAAGTCGTTTCCTGTCAATGTCTATCAAAAACTGGCCATAACTTTGGTTTTGAGTTTTGATCTTTCAAATCATTCCTTGATGCTATGGTATCTTTTAGTCCAAGAAGATGCTGCCATAGTGAATAACCAATATTCTTGAATATATGCATAGGATCAAGAAGATGACATACTTTTAACTATTTCCAATACTCCGAAGAATACAATATTGATATGTTCTATATGAGTGCCAATTTTCCTTTACCTCTGTTCACATACTCATTATCTTCATCATCACTGAAGATTTCTGATTCTAGATCTATCAGAGGTTCATTTGTCCATTTTTTATACCAATCCATAGGTGTCATAGGTTTTGGAAACTGACCTATTTCAAGCTTTCCATTAAAATGTATCGCTTCTCTTTTAGATCTTAATGGATGATCATCAGGCAAGAATCATCGATGTCAAAGATAAATATTTTTGTTGAGATTCTTACTATAGATTGATCTCAACCAATCACCACAATATGGACAAGCTTTATAACCATTAGTAGATATTCCTCCATCATGAAAATGATAAAAATATAATTAGATTAAATCACATTTATTTATATGCATATTGAATAAAAAAATTATATCAATACTTGAACAAACACCATATCCTGGAAAATTGTGAATAGTCCAAGCCACAATACCACAAACCGTAATATGTCTTTCATTGATGCTTTTCTATACATCAATGACATTAATACCTCTCCATAACTCTTGGAGATCATCATGAGAGGAACAAGATATATATTCATATCTTTAACTTGCCTTTAGCTTGGGATTAAAAGTGAAAGCATTAAATGTTCCTTTTTAATGTTAAGATATGGTGGAAGATTGTAGTTTATGACTACCATTGTCCATGTTGACTATTTATTGGATTTCATGGAGAACGGATTAATTACCCCATCTAATGCAACTCCTAACTTTAGATTCTATGGATTTTGTGGAAATTCAGGCCATCTACAATCAATATGCTCAAAAGCAACACTATCATGAGGAATTTTGATTATTCCATCAGTACTTTTATGATCATGTCCCCATGTCAAAAGCTTTAATAATTTGGGGCTTTGAAACACATTTCTAATCCGTGGAGCCAATGGAAAATGTCTCAATACCTTTTTTGGCATTTTAGCTTCTTCCTCCTTATATCAAGGAGATTCACTACAACATATCAAGGGCATACCGACGTTGCCCATACCGACGGTCACGCCTCGGCATCAGTATGACCGTTGAAAATGCTTGAAAAACCACGGATGCAATACCGACGGTCATTTAATCGTCGGTATACAGGCATCGGTATGAGCGCCGGTATAGGTGTCAATACTTTACTGTAAATTACCGACGCTTATACCCACGCTTATACTGACGCTCATACCAACGCTTATACCGAGGCAATGTTTTAACCGGGCCCGAGAGCAAAAATTCGACATTTGCTTGCATTTTGAACCAAAGTTTACTACTGTCGAGTTTGCACGCGCGAACTACATTCTGCACCTATTGTGTACACACATCTCTCTCTTTCTCACTCTTTCTCTCTCTTTCTCTCTCTCTCTCTCTCTCTCTCTCTCTCTCTCTCTCTCTCTCTTTCTCTACATCTCTGTTTCTCTAGATCTGAAATTTTTGTAAGAATTGCACATACTGTAGCACCCTTTCTCTTTCTTTGTGTTTTCCCTTTTCTAATTTCTCTTCTCTTTTGTTTTGCAGGAGCTTTTTGGCGTCAAATCTTTGGAATTCGATGAAGGGCAACATTAAGTGGACCTTGAGGACAACGATCCAAACAATTACATCGATGTAAGTGATTGTTTTGTTTTCGATTGATATAGAGTGAGATAGAGAGAGATGAAATAGAAAGAGAATGAGATAGAGAGACAGATGCATACATCCATACACACACATATGCATACACATACTCACATACATATTACATGCACACATGCATATTACATACACACTCACATACATATTACATACACACATGCATATACATACACATACATATTACATACTCACATGCATACACACATATACATACATACATGTATATTACATAGAAACATGCATTACATACACACATGCATATTAGATACACAAATGCATATACATACACACACATATTCATTCTCATACTCACATACATACATACATGTATACACACACATACATACACACATGTACACACACACATGTATACATACACACATGCATATGCATACATACATACACACATATTTGCATGTACACACACACATACATACATAAACACATGCATATTACATACACACTCACATATGTATACACACACATATGTGCATACACACATGCATATGCATACATACATACACACACATATGCATGTACACACACACATACATACATACACACATGCATATTACATGCACACACACATATATATACACACTCACATATGTATACACACTCACATATGTATACACACACATGAATACATGCACATACACATACACACACACATCACATATACATACACACATACACACATACACACATACACACATATACATGTTTTAGGGTTATGGTTTTAGGATTAGGGTTTATGAATTTCTCTTTTCTTTTGTTTTGCAGGAGATTTTTGGCATCAGTTCTTTGGAATTCGACGAAGGAAAACATTAAGTGGACTTTTACGACAACGCTCCAAACAATTACATGGATGTAAGTGATTGTTTTGTTTTCAATTGATATAGAGTGAGAGAGAGAGAGAGAGATACATACACACATATTTGATTGTACACACACATACATACATACACACATGCATACTACATAAACACACACACATATAAATACACACTCACATATGTATACATGCACATATGTGCATACACACATGCATATGCATACATACATACACACACATATGCATGTACACACACACATACATACATACACACATGCATATTACATACACATGCACATATATATACACATTCACATATGTATAAACACACATGCATACATGAACATACACATACACACACACCACATATACATACACACATACACACATACACACATATACATGTTTTAGGGTTAGGGTTCTCTTTCTCTCTCTCTCTCTCTCTCTCTCCCCCTACACACACATCTCTCTCTCTCTCACACATCTTGGTAAATGATGTGTGTACTCTTTCACTGTCTCTCTTTCTCTATGTCTTCTATTTTTTAATTTCTTTTTTCTTTTGTTTTGCAGGAGATTTTTGGCATCGATTCTTTGGAATTTGACAAGAGACGACATCGATTGGGCTTTGAAGAGAGCGATAAAAGAATTACATCGATGTAAGTGATTGTTTCGTTCTTTTTTATAAATAGAGAGAGATAGAAAGACACAGAGAGAGAGAGAGAGAGAGAGAGAGAGATGAAAGAGAGAGAGAATGAGAGAGAGAGAGCGGGGAGAGAGAGAGAGAGAGAGAGAGAGAGAGAGAGAGATGAAAAAGAGAGAGAGAGATGAAAGAGAGAGAGAGAGATGAAAGAGAGAGAGAATAAGAGAGAGAGAATGAGAGAGAGAGATGAAAGAGAGAGATAATAATGGAGAGAGAGAGAAACAAAGAGAGAGAGGGAGAGAGAGATGAGAGAGAGAGAGAGAGATAAAGAGAGAGATATAGATAGATAGAAAGAGAGAGACATAGAGATATATACACACACATGCATACATATTTCATACACATATGCATATGCATATGCATATGCATACATACACACACACATATACATGTTTTAGGGTTAGGGTTTTAGGATTAGGGTTTTTGATGTTTACACATATACACACATAATACATACACACATGCAGACATATACACATGCATACATACATACACATACACACACATCAAATATACATACACACATATGCATGTTTTAGTGTTAGGGTTTTAGGATTAGGGTTTTGTGCTTTTACATATATACACACATGCATACACACATATACACATATAAACACATAATACATATACACATACACATACACACACACACAAAGACACACACACACACATACATACATACATACATACATACATACACACACACATAGATATATACACACATGCATACATGTTGGAGGATAAACACTCCTATGTGCACAACAAAAGCAAATGAACCCTCCTAGGATCCTGAAATTTTTCAAACATAGGCTCTGTATTTTCTGAGTTTCTCTGAGTATATGCAAAGACTGAAAATGCAATTTTGCAGGCATAAACTAGACTTTAAGAGCTTTCAAATGAAAGTAACATCACTCCATTTGGATACTGGATGATGCCTCAACCAGCTACAACAAAACAAACAACTTGATCTCTTCACAGAGTATGAGCTAACTAGACAGACACTGTTCTGGACATTTCTCTGCACATGTGTAGGCACTGAACCTGAGACTTATACCAGACAAAGTAAAACTTATAATATTTCCAACAAGACAAAAATCATTGCAAATGGATTCCAGACGAAGGAGAAACAACAATTACAAGACCGGGGGGTCTGCCAAAAACATCTAGATAGATAGAGTGTGTAAAAGTGAAATTTCTGCAAAATATGCAGAGAACAGCTAGTAGGGGGTGTGCTTAAGCAAGGGGGCAGCTTGAGCACGTATTTCCATGACTCTAAGTCATAATACAACTCATTAGAGGTTTTAAAGACCACATACTAACCTCTTTAACCAATCAAAAGCATATACATGTCAAAAGTGAGGTCCAATCACATCAAGAGGTGAGCTAAATCTTCTCTAATCAACTTCTTTCCATTATGGGCATAATTGGATGCCTCCAACTCATGGAAATCAGCCTCCTTTGATTGTGGATGATGTGGAAGGTTCAATTTGGGGCATGTTCCCACACTCTTGAGCTTGAAAAACTTTCAACACTCCCCCTCAAGCTCAATTCTTTTCCTTTGTTGCTTCAGCCTATGTCTCTTATGTTGATAGCTTCCTTGAATCCTCCAAGCTTTGTACCTTCAAGAAAATTTGTCATCATGTTTGCAACCTGCATTTTAGTGTTCACATACCTTATATCTAGCTCTTTTGCCATCACCTTTTCTCTAACGAAGTCGTAATGAACCTCTATGTGCTTGCTCCTTGCATGAAACATGGGATTGTTAGCTAGATAGATGCTTGAAATGTTGTCTCCATAAAGAGGAAACTCCTCCACTTCTACTTCCAAGTCCTTAAGTAGCTTCTTAAGCCATAATAGCTCACATGTAGCCAATGTTAAACCTCTGTACTCAGCCTCTGTGGATGAAAGAGCAACAGTGGGTTGCTTCTTAGAACTCCAAGAGATCACTTTTGTACCTATCATGAAAACATAACCCGATGTACTCCTTCGATCATCCTTGCTACCTGCCCAATCAGCATCACTATATCCTTTGACACTTAGATCAGCATCATATGAGTAAAATAGAACTTGGTTGATGGTGTTCTTGATGTAACGAAGCACCTTTCTTGCCGCCATAAGATGATCATGAGTTGCAAAAATTGAGAGAGAACACCTACTACATATGCAAGATCAGGTCTGGTGAATGTAGCATAAATTAATGAACCAATTATGCTTCTATATAGTGTAATATCTTGTATAGCCTCTCCTTGACCTGCAACCAACTTTGTATTGGGCTCCATGGGCTGAGAAAGTGGCTTACAACCACTCATACCAAACCTGTATAGCACATCCAACAAGTATTTTCTTTGAATCAAGAAGATGCCATTGTGTGCATAGATTACCTCTATTCCCAAGAAGTACTTTAGTGTTCCAAGATCAGATATCTTGAACTCCTTTCCTAGCTTTGATTTGATATCTTTAATACCTGCAATATCACTTCCTGTGATGATCAAATCGTCCACATAGATGCATATGTATACCGTCTTGTCTCCTTGCTTCTTCATGTAAAGTGATGGATCTACAACACTTTCTTTGTATCCACAACTTGATAAATAATCCACTAACCTCTGATTCCAAGCCCTTGGGGCTTGCTTTAGTCCATATAATGCTTTCCTTAGCTTGCAAACATGATTTGGGTACCTCATACTAACAAATCCTTGAGGTTGGCTCATGTAGACTACTTCTTCAAGCTCTCCATTGAGGAAGGCATTCTTCACATCCAACTGATATAAGCTCCATTTCCTTGATGTGGCCACTGCAATCAAAGTCCTAATTGTTGGCATCTTGGCTACGGGGCTGAAAGTTTCATCATAATCTATCCCGTAGCTTTGGGAGAAGCCTTTCGCCACCAACCTTGCTTTGTACCTAGCAATGGAACCATCTGAATTTCTTTTAATTTTGTAAACCCACTTATTACCTATCACCTTCATGCCTTCTTGAGCTGGTACCAAGCTCCAAGTATGGTTCTCATCAAGTGCTTTGAGCTCTTCCTTCATTGCCTCTTGCCATTCCTTGCAATCCTTAGCTTCTTCATAACTAGTTGGTTCTTTGTCCTTGATTACCTGAGTCATGTATGCATAATGCTTTGCAATGAAATTATCATATGTTAACCTTTGTACTGGATATCTTACTCTTGAAGACCTTCTTTCACTTCCTTTAGGTGTGGTTGCCATCTTCTTTCTTTGTTTGGCCACTCCTGGAGTTTGATCTTCTTCTATCTCTTCATCTTCCAACATGCTCTCGTCCACATAGCTTCCTTCTTCAACTGAAATCTTCTCTTTGCCTTTGACTTTGCTTTCTTCAGAGCTGGTCTCTCTTTCCCTAAGCCTTCCACTCCATGGTGAGGGTGTCCTTGTGTTGCATGAGTTGCTTGGACCACTCAAATCCATGCTTTCTTGAACTCTATCATCATTCTTCAAATCTGTCTCACCTATGTCTTCAACCTGCAATGGACTTGTGCATGCATACCAAGGCTTCAACTCATCAAAGAGAACATCCCTACTTACCTTCAACTCCTTGGTGATGGGATTATAGCATTTATACCCCTTTTGTTCCATAGAATATCCCAAAAAAATACACATTTCAGATTTGGCATCTAACTTTGACCTCAACTCTTGAGGTACATGTACATAGCATATACAACCAAAGATTCTAAGATGTGAAATGCAAGGTTTTCTCCCACTCCATGCTTCCTCAGGGGTTAGATGATGTATACCTGATGTAGGACATCTATTCATGATGTGTGTGGCTGTATATGTAGCCTCTCCCCAATAACAATGTGGCATATTCATTTCGTTGAGCATACACCTTGCTACCTCTGCTATCTGTCTGTTCTTTCTCTCTGCTACCCCATTTTGTTGAGGGGTATACCTCCATGTAAATTGTCTTTTGATGCCATTGACCTGCAAAAATTCAGAAAATTCATGGGAGAAGTACTCTCCCCCTCCATCGGATCTCAAAGTTTTGATAAACTTGCGAGATTCCTTCTCCACCTGTGCTTTGAATTTCTTGAAGTAGTGGAACACATCTGATTTGTTTCTAATGCAATACAACCACACTTTCCTTGAAAGGTCATCAATGAAGGTTACAAAATACCTATTTCCAGCAAGGGATGCTTCTCTTGTTGGACCCCAAACATCCATGTGAATGAGGTCTAAAACATTTGCACTTACATAGGTACTCTTCTTGAAGGGCAGCCTTGATTGTTTTCCTTGTTGGCAAGCTACACAAATTTCATGCAACATTTTAGATGTAAAATTTGGTAGGCCTCTTACCAAGCTCCTCCTTTGCATGTCCTTGAGCTTTTGTAGGTTGATGTGACCTATTTGTTTATGCCATAGATCCAAATCTGCTATCCTCTTGTCTCCATATGTGACATACATTGAATGGTGTGGCTGATTTATGTCCATTGTGAACATTCTCCCTTGCTTTTTTCCTTTTGCTATGAGCTTGAAGCCTTCCCTTGGATCCTCAAAAAAACATCCTCTTTCATCGAACCTAACTTGATAGCCTTTTTCTACCATTTGGCCTACCAAAATCAAGTTTTTGGTAATAGTAGGGACATGTAATACCTCTGATAAGCACTTTGCTCTTTGATTTCCTTCCAAACTGATATCTCCCACATGTTGAATGATATGCTCTGAGTTATCACCTGTTTCCACATGCCCTTGATGCTTTGGGACCTGCAAATTACTAAAAAAATTCTTTCAACATGACATATGATTGCTACATCCACTGTCTACATACCATACATCTTCACTAGCTTGAGTTGTATCTTCACCATACCTCATGGCAAGTAAATAATCATTCCCTTGGCTGGATGATGTGTTTGCATAATTACCTTGCCCTCTATAATTGTTGTTGTTGATTTAATTCCCTTGTCTTTGAGCTCTATGATAGCATTCATTTGCAAAATGATCGGGCTTACCGCATACAAAGCATCCTTTTGAAGTGGCTTGTCCTCTTCCACCAAATCTTCCACCTCTTCCTCTATTTGTGGCTCTTCCACCTCTTTGACCTGCGTTTTCTTGTTGTCCTTGACCTCCTTGGTTGCTTTGATATCTTCCTCTTCCTCTTGTAGCACCTCGGTTGTGTCTTCCTCTTCCTCTACCTGCATACAACAATTGCCCTTGGCTATCCTTGGCATTATGACCACCAAGGTTCATCTCCTCTGTCACCATGAGAGTGATTAGTTGATCAAAATCAGGAAGAGAGTCCCTTACATACACTGAAGTTGTGAAAGCCCTCCATTTTTCATCATCCCTAAGTCCATTTAGGGTGTGGGCGACAAGATCGTCATCATCTAGGGCACAACCGATTGACCCTAGTGCATCTGCAAGCTCTTTAACCTTTAATATGTAATCATTAGCACCTTGAGAGGGGCTTTTCCTAAGATTATTTAGCTCATTCTTGAGCTGAGTTTTTCTAGCTTTTGTGGAGGTTGAATACAATCTCTCCAAGCCCTCCCACACCTTCTTCGATGTATCCAAATCTTGAATATGCCCTACCATAGAGTTGCTAATATGCTGAGATAAAATGAAAATGACCCTTTTTTCCCTTTCATCCCACTCTCTTACTGCTCTTCTCTGGTCATTGGTTGGATTTACCTCATCTATGTAGGGTTTTGGCTCTCCACCACTCAGAAGTCCCCACAAACCTTTCCCCATCAAAAAATTGCTTATTCTAAATCGCCACGGTTAGTAGTTTCCTTTTTTGAGCTTCTCAATCTGAGCATTGAGATCAGCCATGGTGCCTCCTAACTCTTTTGAACCTCCCCCTTGATGCAATGAAGTTGAAAAGGATGTCTTTTACCTCAAAAATTAGAGCTACTCCTCTTGATGAAGCTTCATCTTTGATTTGATGATGTATTTGCTTCCCCTTGTTGTTGACGTGCCCGTTCTTTGCTTCCTTCCTTCAAACTTTGCTGAAGTCTTTAATTCACTTCAGTAGCTCCTTCTTCTCTCTTTGATACTCCACTTATGGCTCTGATACCACTATTGGAGGATAAACACTCCTATGTGCACAACAAAAGCAAATGAACCCTCCTAGGATCCTGAAATTTTTCAAACATAGGCTCTGTATTTTCTAAGTTTCTCTCAGTATATACAGAGACTGAAAATAAAATTTTGCAGGCATAAAATAGACTTTAAGAGCTTCAAAACGAGAGTAAAATCACTCCATTTTGATACTGGATGATGCCTCAAACAGCTGCAACAAAACAGACAACTTGATCTCTTCACAGAGTATGAGCTAACTAGACAGACACTGTTCTGGACATTTCTCTGCACATGTGCAGGCACTGAACCAAAGACTTATACCAGACAAAGTAGAACTTATAAGCTTTCCAACAAGACAAAAATCATTGCAAATGGATTCCGGATGAAGGAGAAACAACAATTACAAGACCGGGGGGTCTGCCAAAAACATCTAGATAGATAGAGTGTGTAAAAGTGAAATCTCTGCAAAATATGCAGAGAACATCTAGTAGGGGGTGTGCTTAAGCAAGGGGGCAGCTTGAGCATGTATTTCCACGACTCTAAGTCATAATACAACTCATTAGAGGTTTTAAAGACCACATACTAACCTCTTTAACCAATCAAAAGCATATACATGTCAAAAGTGAGGTCCAATCACATCAAGAGGTGAGCTAAATCTTCTCTAATCAACTTCTTTCCATTATGGGCATAATTGGATGCCTCCAACTTGTGGAAATCAGCCTTCTTTGATTGTGGATGATGTGGAAGGTTCAATTTGGGGCATGTTCCCACACTCTTGAGCTTGAAAAACTTTCAACAATGCATACATACACACATGTGACATATACATACACACATATTCATGTTTTAGGGTTAGGGTTTTAAGATTAGGGTTTTTGGCTTTTACTTATATACACACATGCATACACATATACACGTTTTAGGTCTAGGTCTTCAGGATTATATATATATATATATATATATATATATATATATATATATATATATTGTTAGCGGCCGCCGGATTGGAAATGTATGACTGAATCTTGTTTGCACGAGCAAAAAGTTGTTACAGACAGTTTGTAAAAGTTATATAAATCAAACAAAGACACGCCAGTGACGTTTTCCGTGGTGGATCACCAGACTGTCTGTCTGGGTGATTTGTCTGTAGCGTTACTGTGTGTCGAGTGATTAATTCAGAGTATCTTGTCGACTTTCTGAGTATTCTGTGTGTATCTGTGTTTTGCCTTGTCTATTGTCTGTGGGTATCCATTGCGGTTGTGAGTCTCAGTTAGTTCGTGTATCGTGTTGTTTCTTTTCTTGAAATGTTCTGCAAATATGTGGCGAAGTCTGTGCAGCTGTGGTAACTCTTCTGGTATTCGGGTTGTCTTAAGTTGTCTGTAGTATCGAGGTCCAGGATCAGACGGCATAGTTTAAACGACAGTAAAGATTTCCTGGGTTGCGTACTAAATCTTCAGTACGAGGTATCTGAACGCTTGGATTCTCTATGTCTTCAGACACTAGTAGGATTGTGGTACCTATTCGGTAAAGATCGAACACTTACTCTTGCTTCTGATATTGTCAGTAAGTTAGGAGCAGATGCAACATAGCATCTTAGCGTATTCGGTACATGTGGTTGAGCTAAGACTGTGAACTGTGATGTAAGTACAGCAGATTCTTGATAGAGCTCTCAGCATTAGTATATTGATGTGTGTAAGCAGTTAGTTTGGGAACTAAGTACAGAGCCTCTGTCTATCAGACCCCTTCCACTCCCAAGAACCCAAGAATCGCTTAAACGCACTTCTGATAGTTAGAAGAATAAACAGCATTTAACACTGGCGCCGTCTGTGGGAAGGTGGCAACAGATCAGATTGTTGCAAACGTGTTGTGGAAACGTGACTGTAAATTTTTAATCGACAGTAATAGTACGCGATTAGTACAAAAGATGATACATGCCGGTTACTCGATCCGGTGAAACGTATCCAAAGAACCGCCAGCCTGGGGTACTTAATTTGCTAAAAACGACTCCGGGAGGTAGAAGTACAACTAGGTCTAACTCAGTTGTCAAGAAAGTAAAGAACGTTAGTAGTGATTCCGGTCATATTCCGGTGGAACATGTTACGCCTCTGGTTAATTCCGGTACTATTTCGGCAGAGTCTGTTGAAGATATAGTAACTCTAGAATCTACCGAAATTAGTGAAGGAGAAAAAGCACCTTGTTTTGACGAAGATTCGACACATTACGGTGATATTTCGGTAACAGTTACTAAAAGATCGTAGTTTTCCGGCGACGGTTTACCATTCCTCGGTGAATCTTCAGCCTAGTCACCACTATTGGGAGTAAGTTTCCCTACATTTGACATCAAGAAGGAAGGTAGCTTGTTCGAAACCGAGATTCGAAACATACTGAATAAGATTATCGAACCGGAAAGTGCACAGTCCGACGATACAGATTCCGATAGTTCAGATATTCAGCCCCGTGATACAGAAGATAGTCACAATACAACCATCAGAGCCATGAACGGGAAACAACAGCAGCAACAACAACAACAGCAGCAACAACAACAACTATGCCCACCAAGGCCGACTCCAATAGGAGTAACGTACACCGAATTTGGTGGATTCCCAGGAGATGACCTGGATGCTCATGTATGCACATTTGAGATAAGTTACGCAGTGCTCAACCATCCACCTGATCCGGCGTATAAGGCTATTGTTTTCCAATCGACATTGGTTAACGAAGCAGCTAGATGGCTTACAAAATATGATATTAACCATTTCGGCACCTATGAAGCAGTAAGGGATGCCTTTTTGCAGAGATTCAGGCTAAAGAAGAATCCAGCCGAAATTTTTGACTACCTACAAAACAATAGACAGAAGATAAATCAAACAGTACAGGAATACGCCACTCTATTCAGGACTCATTTGAGGTAGTTACCACCAGCACATGCCAACCTATCGGATGACGTTATTACTCAATGGTTTATCAATGGATTGACTCCACAACTTAAACAAATTATGATCATACGCTGTGTAGGAGCTATGACGCTAGATGCCGTGATCGCAATGGCTTTGCAACTTGAAAACAAGGTTGGAGGATTTACAGAAGATCTGGAGTGGTTAAAAGCAAATAGAAATATCACCGAAGACCCGACCAGACAGATGTACTGCACTACATGCAAGAATTCAGGCCATACTAGTGCCACTTGTGCACTTAACCAGTTGTTTTGTGCTATCTGGAACACTACCGGACACACCACCAAAAACTGCGCATATAACGCCAAAGTTCAGGGAACAGCAACTGTCAATGCAAATATACAAGAACCAGGGCAGCTAGCCAATCACTATGTACCTCCCCAAATGAGAAACAACCAGCAACAAGGATATCAAAATTACAGAGGACAGAGAAATAATAACTACAATGCAAACCGCTGGCAGGCCGGAAAATCCCAATTTGCCACCACCGCACTGTCATTTTTGTGGTGAATTTGGTCACATTAGAAGATTTTGTAAGGATGCAGCTGAGTATGATCAGAGGAAGAAAGAACGTCAAAACCCAATGGCTAATATGGTACAAATCACACCAGTAGAAACGCACGCTGCAGTAATTCAGACTCGATCCGGTAAACAACTACAACCAGCAGCAGAAATATTTGAACCAGGCATACGTGAAAAACAAAGGATGTATGATAAAGCTAGTCAATGGATCACCGCAGAACTTCCAGTCTTCCCAGATCCTATTCCGGTGACCCAGACTCCGTTAACCGAGGAAGGAACACAACAACAGGATTCTAATTCAGCAGCAGGCACATCATCTTCAACAGGCGCATCATCTTCAGAATCTGTGGAAAATACAATCCAATCACAAAAGGCCTCGGAAATTTTATCTAAAGCATCCATCACTCTTCCTCTGGGCCAATTACTTGCACTAGTACCGGGAGTTCGACAACAATTCCAACAACAGTTCAGTCTTGTGCCTTCTTGCATTCCAGCAACAGCAACAGTGCAACCGGAACCTGATTCTACGGTCGATCATTCAGTTCCTTTAATTACGGTATGGTATAAAGATCATAAGATCACACAGGTACTAATTGATGGAGGATCTGGTGTCAACATTGCTACTGCTGCACTGTGTAAAAAGTTAGGGTGGACCGAAATCGAACGAGTTCAGTTTTTTGTCAGAATGGCCGACCAGTCAAGAGTCCATCCAGTAGGACTTGTACGAAATATACCAATAACTTTACAAGGTACAACATTTAAAATGACCTTTGTCATACTAGAATTACCGGAATCCACCCTTGATTATAATCTCCTTTTCGGCCGACCTTGGCTGAAGCACGCTAAGGTGATACAAGATTGGTCTGCACAGGAACTCACTTTCAAAGATAATAATCGTAAATACGTTGTAAAATTAGATGCTATACAACCGTGCGAGTTGCATGCTAGACCGTATTTTGCGGAACCAGTCCATATGCTAGATGGGTTGTCAGTTGATGAAGAAGAAGAGTTTCTGAAAAATAACATTGACTTGATCTCCCTAGGAACCGTTGATCTACAATCTGTTGTAGATAATTGGAATCCTACAGTTTGTACGGTGGTGACTGTAACAGAAAAAGATATGAAAGAAAATAAGGCTACCATAGATGACGCTGATCTACAACAACTTTTTAAGCCAGCTAAAGATACAGAGAAGCCTCGACAATTCTATGTCCCAACCAAGTATGTTCCAAAGGTGTATGCAAGAAATATTTTCTCCTTACCTTACCTCTTTATGCAAGTATATCTTGATGATTTTTCGATTTTCCGTAAGATGATAGCACACCTGTTCCATTTACGGTGCTGCTTTGAAAAATGCAGAGAATACAGACTCTGTTTGAACCCAAACAAATCTGTGTTTGCGGTTTCATGTGGAAAGCTACTTGGTCACATTGTATCTGCACAGGGCATACAGGTGGATCCAGATAAAATCACAGCTGTGTTAGAAGCACCTGTACCCACTACACCTAAGGAAGTAATGCGCTTCATGGGCCAAGTAAGATGGCATGGTCGGCACTTCTGGTGGCTTGCTCATTTGGCAATACCACTGAACGGATTGATAACCAAGACCCCTTGACAATTTGACTGGACCCCGGACTGTCAAACTGCTTTTGATCGTATAAAGGGATTACTAACACAGGTTCCAATCTTACAACCTCCTGACTGGGATCGCCCATTTCATGTATTTGTTGATGCTTCAGATATAGCAATAGGGAGCGTTCTAATGCAACAAACCGATAAGTGGTTCAGACTAGTGTACTATGCAAGTCGAAGATTAGCCCCTGCTGAAAAGAATTACTCTGTAACAAAGAGAGAATGTCTAGGTCTAGTATATTCTGTCAAGAAATTCAGACATTATTTGCTGGGCCGTAGATTTACTTTTCATGTAGATCATGCTGCACTTGTCTATCTAGTTGGGCAACAACATCTAGGTGGTCGATTAGCACGATGGGTTCTGCTTTTACAAGAGTTTGACTACGAAGTTATTCATCGGCCAGGCAGTTCACATGCCTTAGCAGATTTTCTCTCGCTTAGATTCCGGTGAAGCTCCGGTCAGTATAGATGACACAACACCGACAATTTATGTCTCTGAACCGACTAATGATGAAATTACAGACCCACCTATGCCATCTACCTATTATGATCAGATCTTGACCTTCCTCACTGATGGATACCTTCCTACTCAGACTTCTCCTGCAATACGAAGGAAAATTTCAGTTTTCAGTCGCCGATTTCGGTTGATTGGTGGGGAATAATACTATATAGATCACACTGGAGTTTTACTTCGTTGTATTCCACCACATGAAGTTAACTCAGTCATTAATTTGGCTCACTCAATTCCTTCCGGTGGCCATTTTGCTGCAGACTTAACACACCGGAAAATTCTGCAAAGTGGTCTTTGGTGGCCTACTATGTACAGGGATGTATCACAGTTTGTCAAACAATGTGATAGTTGTCAGAGATCTGGACAGCCCCTGCAACGTCACCTTTTCCCTCTACAACCTGTCTTGCCATTAGGTCCTTTTCAGAAGTGGGGTCTAGATTTCATTGGCCCTATTACACCACCAGCAATCCTCAATAATAATCGTTATATTTTGACATGTACTAATTATGCTACCAGATGGGCAGAAGCCTGGGCTTTACGGTCTGCCACAGCTGTTGCGGTAGCTAAGTGTCTACTGAAGGATGTCTTTCCACGTTTTGGCTTACCGTTGGAACTTGTTACAGATCAAGGCACTCATTTTCTCAACAATTTAATGAAAGTACTCACACATTCGTTTGAGGTCACACATAAATTTAGTTCACCATATTATCCTCGTGCAAATAGTTTGGCTGAGAGTACAAACGAAACTTTGTTGAACATGCTTCGAAAACTCATTTTGGAAACACCGGAAAGATGGGACCAACTGCTACCTGCAGTATTATGGGCATATCGGACTACATACAAGGTAACAACAGGATTAACCCCTTTCAAACTAGCTTATGGATTAGAAGCAATAGCACCGATGGAGATAGTTATACCAAGTTTACGAGTAGAAATCACTCAGAAACTGCTACCTGAAGAATCACTGTCATTTTGATTGGATACACTCAGAGAATTAGACGAGCATCGATGGCATAGTTTTTTGACTATGCAGTAAGTAAAGCTAAGACAAGCTCAAACACATGATCGATATCTAAAGACTCCAATTTTTTCGGTGGGACAACTTGTACTCTTTTACAATGCAAAGTCGAATCGCTCTGCTGGCAAATTCAAGTTACGATGGTTTGGTCCCTATCGGATTTCTGAACAAGTGGGCCCAACAACTTTTCGGTTGACTACGTTGACCGGAATTCCTCTTCCGAAAGTCATCAATGGTTCGAAGCTGCGGCCGTATCAACACACATCTAACCCACACTGAAACGATTCGCGGTTAGCCGCGTCTTTTGGCATTCTCTTTTCTTTTATTTTCTTTTCTTTTCTTTTTTGGCATGTTTAATAAAATAAGTATGTAAATATCCGCGTTTTGATACCTAATTATGTCCACAGCCACCCTGCCCTTGCCAGCTACTCACGCATGCACACCGAAGTTAAGAATTATCATCTCAATACCGCGCGATGATTAGTCACTCTTGATTGCTCTCCACTGCAACGCATCTACTCAACCTTTTCTGTTTCGACGAAAATCGCTATTGTGTTTGTGTGATTTGTGTTATTGTGCGTACCCTGTACTCTGTGTGCTTGTGATTACTGTCTCTGTGTGCGCCATGGAAGCTTTGGCTAACTATGCCGCCTTCCGTGATGGACTCCCTGCCGACGTAGGAGAGTTCCTGCGCATTCGTGGACTATCCAACCTCGCTGAACTGCCTTGGCATTCAGTGGAATCCCACCCATTCTTTGCCCAGATCATCTCCGCCATTGCCAACACACCTGCCACCAAGCAGATTTGGCCGATCACCTCCCTCCCATCCCGTACACTTATCACCTTCCAAGCTTTTGCAGAAGCGTTTAGACTCCCTCGGCAAGGTCGGGAAAATGGCCCGAGTCTGCCAGTCGCAAGAATGATAGAATTATTTCCTAGGTATTCCTCAAACGAGTATGCGATCATGTGTCGACCGGAACCAGAAAGATCAGCCCTCCAATTCTTAGTAGCTATTCTCAACCTACAGAAACGCACCTATGGAATATCCCGTCCCTTCTACTCCGCCATAGATTTAGCTGCTCAAGAACCAGTCAACTTTGCATCATTCTTCTTCCACCGCATTCACCGAGAATGCGTATCCATAATTAAACAGGTGAACAAGGGAGGCATGCCAAGGTCCAGATTGCCGCACATCCTGTCCTTCCTTTTTCCGGCAATACTTGCAGCACAACCACCACCCCGAGGGCCTGTTTTGCGACATGAAGAATCTGTACAATTATGGGACGATGAGGAAGAAGACGAAGAGGAGCTAAACCAACTCTTCCGCAGAAAGAGAATCAAAATCAGTTCTTTTGAGAGTGAAGCACATGGATCAGCCAAAGGAAACAAAGATGACGACAAAGAAGAAGCAAAACATGACGAAGAAACATTCCACGACACCGCAACATCGATGCAGCATGAATCCTCCGCACAATCATCTTCCTAGGAGCAACAAGAACAGGAAAATCATACTGAAGCTGACACAATCTCTACAGAAGAAGCATCCTAGCAACATTCTGAAAGGGAACAGCAAGAAAATGAGGAACAAACTGCTAAAGAAGTTCTCGAAGAGCTGCTTAAGGCAGTTGACTCCACAACCGAAGAAACTGCACAACACACCAGCGATAAGGTACAACAATCAAATTCTGTTCTTCCCACTCCCCCATCGGAGCCGCCAATCGAAACCATTATCCCCATCCAACCCATTCACCCTGACGAACCCGCTGACTCCTCTTCATCATCACCAAAATACTCCCCACCCAACTCCCAACAACTCCTAACCGCGTCCTCATCTCAATCTCGCCAACACCTCCCACTTCCTTCGATTCCCGTAATCTTTGAATTGGCAAACATGGGTCAATTGCTCATTAACCTATGACAGCAATTACCAATCCAAATGAGAGAAGTCACAGATAACATCCGGAATGAGCTACAACACAAGGTGGACGTCCTAGAAGCAGACATCACGCCCCTCCAAGAAGAAATAGATGCGGTCAGAGAAGAAAACCATCAGCTGCACTCACAAATTACCCATCTCCAAGCTCAACTTGCAGAACAACAGAAAATTGCCGATCAAAGAGATACCACACTGGCAGATCTCAACCAAAAGGACAAGCTACTAAGCGAAGCACAGGCCGAAATCAGTCAGTTGAACATCGATCTAAAGGATAAAGAAGATGCCAAAATAGCATTAGGTAATCTATTGGAAGAGACTAGAGTGCAACTCAATGAAGTGGTGCAGCAAAACCAAGAACAACAGAGGCAAACTAAGCTAACCGAAAAAGAACTTCAAAGAACAAAAGAAAATTTATCAGATGTCAACAACATGCTCAAACATTATTTGACCAAGGAAGCTCAGACACAGAAGCTAATATCAGATCTCCGACACAAAAAGGAGTCATACTCCAGAACAGTAAACTTTCAGATTCAAGAAATCGAAAGAAGGGAGAATCAACTGGAAAATCAGAAGGAAAGAGTACAGAAGATGGAGCAACAGGTTGCAAAAATGAAGACATCCAGAGATGCGGCGCTTGCAAATGAATTTTATTTACAGGAAGCCTTTCTGCAGACCCAAGGAGAAATTTTGCTCACCGAAGTCATAGCTCTAAGTTCGGTAACACCCTAAAACAATTATTAGAAACTCTAAAGAAAAAGATCGCCCGCATCTTTAGATTAGCTAGAAATATGTACTTAGAAGGCATTATAGATGAGCAATAGTTATGTAAATCTGCGGGTTTGAGTCCACCGTGCGTGCCAAAGTGTTATCGGCCGCCGGATTGGAAATGTATAACTGAATCTTGTTCGCACGAGCGAAAAGTTGTTACAGACAGTTTGTAAAAGTTATATAAATCAAAGAAAGACACTCCAGTGACGTTTTCCGTGGTGGATCACCAGACTGTCTGTCTGGGTGATTTGTTTGTAGCGTTACTGTGTGTCGAGTGATTAATTCAGAGTATCTTATCGACTTTCTCAGTATTCTGTGTGTATCTGTGTTTCGCCTTGTCTATTGTCTCTGGGTATCCATTGCGGTTGTGAGTCTCAGTTAGTTCGCGTATCGTGTTGTTTCTTTTCTTGAAATGTTCTGCAAATATGTGGTGAAGTCTGTGCAGCCGTGGTAACTCTTCTGGTATTCGGGTTGTCTTAAGTTGTCTGTAGTATCGAGGTCCAGGATCAGATGACACAGTTTAAACGACAGTAAAGATTTCTTGGGTTGCGTACTGAATCTTCAGTACGAGGTATCTGAACGCTTGGATTCTCTGTGTCTTCAGACACTGGTAGGATTGTGGTACCTATTCGGTAAAGATCGAACGCTTACTCTTGCTTCTGATATTGTCAGTAAGTTAGGAGCAGATGCAACATAGCATCTTAGCGTATTCGGTACATGTGGCTGAGCTAAGACTGTGAACTGTGATGTCTAAGTACAACAGATTCTTGATAGAGCTCTCAGCATTAGTATATTGATGTGTGTAAGCAGTTAGTTTGGGAACTAAGTACAGGGCCTCTGTCTAACAGACCCCTTCCACTCCCAAGAACCCAAGAATCGCTTAAACGCACTTCTGATAGTTAGAAGAATAAACAACGTTTAACAATATATATATATATATATATATATATATATATATATATATATATATATATATATATATATATATATATATATATATATATATATATATATATATATATATATATATATATATATATATATATATATATATTCACATACACATATACATACACAAAAATACTCACATACACATGTTTTAGGTCTAGGTCATTAGGATTAGGGTTCTAGGGTTTTTAAAAATTCATACAAATATTTAGACATATACAAATATACACACATAATACATATACACATACACATGTATATACATAGGCATACACACATATAAATGTGTTCTGATTGTTGTTTATAAATATCATGTCAATGTGTCTCATTTCTTTGTAGATGGTTCATGATTGATTTCTCCCATGTCTTTTGTATTTGCCAGTATGTTTTGCTTTAACAAATCATGTTTCTGTTGCCTGTCATACATGTCACATGTTCTCCAGTTTTTCTTGGGCAGAGTGTATTGTCTTTTGCTACACAGCAGCATGGGAATGTTGCTGTAGCAAGAGACAACATACTCTGCCAAAAAAAATTTTGCAAATATGTTCGTCAGTATAGGAGACGGTATAAGCGTTGGTATCCCCAGGCAGATACCGGTGCTTATATCGACTATTTTGCCCAGGGTCATACCGTCGCTTATACCGACGCTTATACCGTCGCTTATACTGACGCATATACACCGATGCTTATACTGACGCTTATACCGAGGCTTATACCGAGGTTTATACCGGCGCTTTGGTTCCGACGCCTACACCGACCCTTACACCGGCGTCGGGACAAAATTGCACCCGTTCATTTTCCTCGGTAGAAGCCTCGGTATACCCCTGATATGTTGTAGTGATTGAGATTTGGGACATGTCAAAGAGTCTGAATGTTCACCTCTATATAAAATACAATCCTTAGGACATGCATGTATACATTGATAATCTATACCAAGATTGTTGATTATCTTCTTGATTTCATCATGTGAGGTAGGAAGAATATTCTAACTTGGTAAAAAATTTTCAGATAATAACCTGTAAGTTCATAAAAAAAAGATATATTAAAAAAATATATATATAAGCATACATATATATGTGTATAATTTTATATATGTGTATGCTTATGTGTATGTGTAGTGGATGTGTATATGCATGTGCATGCGTATACATATGTGTATGTGTATATGTATATATGTATGTATATGTGTTTTATAGGTCTATATGTATGTATATATATGTATGCATATGTGTATACATATATGTATATGTATGTGTGTATACATGTGTATGTATGTATGTATGTATGTATGTGTATATATGTATGAATGTGTATGTATGTATGCATGTGTAGCTGCGTATATTTGATTTCGTTTTTAATTTTTTTTGTATATTGTGGTTTGCAAATTTTCATATCTAGACCATTGACTCGTCTAGCTGTCTCCCATTTTATAGTCAATCTATTACCTGTCTTGCTAAGTTGTTTACAAATATAAAGTATCAGTTAGTTATGTCATTAGTAAATTGGGAGGATCAAATTTATCGCGAATATTTTGAAAGATGCATGAATAATTTTAAAGGATGGGCGAACCAAAAGTGTCCATTCAATGCAAGTTCTTGTTCTTACCTTAGCTAAAGCAAGAATAAAAACCTGCATTGAATGGACGCTTTTTTTTCACCCATCCTTTAAAATTATTTTTCCGTCCTTCAAAATCTTGTGGATAAATTTGGTCCTCCCATTTTACTAATGACTTAATACCTTCATAGCTAACTGATACTTGATATTTGTATGCAAAAGAGTTAGGAGCGCAGATATTAGGTCGACTAAAATAGGAGAAAAATATGTGTCAAGAAGATTCTAAAGGTTGGGTGGACAATTCTAAAGGCTAGATGAACAAAACATCTTCATTCGATACAGGTATGCATAATTTGACCTTACTCTCATATGTGTATGTGTGTGTATGTTTATATGTGTGTATACATTCATGTATATTATGTGTATGTTTATATATGCATGTATGTATATATAAACATATATATATATATATATATATATATATATATATATATATATATATATATATATATATATATATATATATATATATATATATATATATATATATATATATATATATATATATATATATATATATATATATATATATATATATAGAAAATTGAAAATTACACCTTAATAGTGTGGAAACAGATACATTACTCCATCCAAAATGATTTTGAAGATTGAGAATAAGTAAGCTCGCGCTTACTCATGTCAAACGACTTCCTTCATATACATGCTTTAGACATTCCTCTCGAAGATATTTCTCATTTTTAGAAATATCAATGCTTGTTATTTTGATACCAATCCTCAATAAAATCTGCCATTCCATCATCTTCATCATTGTTGCATAAATCTTGTACTTTATCTTCTTTTGAATATAGATCTTTCAACCTTGCATATTCCACAGGATCACTTTTTTGTAGCCTCCTCATAGAAGCTTCTAATAAATGAGGTCATACTGGAAGATGTGAATGGTGTGGAGGAATATCATCAACATCATACATTGGAATCTACACACATGAATAAAATTCATTAGTATTACATAAATGAATAAAAAGTAAACTTTAAACATAAAATTGAATACATAAGTTATTAAATATGGATAGAAAATTTTCATCCTCTCTAGCTAAAAGGTGCTCTTGGAGGTCTACGCCATCCATAATTCACTAATAGTTCATCACGAGCATGTAATGTAGTAATAGCATTGAAAACTATTTATCTTGATACATCTCTACTCATGTATGGTGGTTCATGACTATTTTCATGCTCCTCAAATGTTCAATTAGTCCTTGAACTATTATGTAACCCTCGACTACTATTTATTAAACCTGCTATATTTCCATGCATGTAACGTCTTCCATCAATATATAATCTTTCATTTTCTACATGTGAAATCCTTCTACTAGTAAGGGATGCTGCATTCAAGCATATTCCATAGGCACTCATGCTTTGAACATAGCGTGCAAGTCGATGCCAATCTCCCCATCCATGTATAGGACCACAAAATGAAATAAGAGTGACTTAAGAGTTCGGAGGCACATACAAATCCTCTACAATAAAGAGACCACGCTCAACATTAGTAATAGGGGATGGAGCAATCATATAATGATTACCCCAAAAGTTGAAAACCTCTCCATCTAAAGGAAGTGGTCCTCTATTCCATCCTCCATATCTTCTTCTATCATATGTTTGTACTAGAGAGCGATCACGAGCTGGCAATGGATAATCTCCAACCATTTCAGTCTCTAAACTAGGAGGTAGAGGATTTCTAGAAACATGTGCTTGTAATTGATGAACAGCAAGTCCATGACGTGTACAAGGTATATTAACATTATGAGAAAAATTATCATCATCATCATCATCGAGCAAGTATTCATGTATATCAACAGTAATTTGATTTTTTATATGGTTTTTAAATAAAATAATGAAATTAATTTATAGAGAAAATACATACCCAAGCATTATTACGTTGACCAGGTGATGGTGCAGGCTCAAAAGTACCATACTCTAGCTCATGTTGAATACATTCCAATCGTGGTCTTCGATACGTGCCATAACAAGAGTTACACCAACATATAATATGCCCTTGATAGTAAAATTCATCATAATTCCTATCGGAGGACACATGTGAAGTTGTTGCATGGATAGGAGGTGGTGGAGTGCCCTCCGATTGATCAGAATCTAATTATAATAAGAAACAAAAAAATATATAAGTTATGTATATATCAAATATATTTAATTTAATTAAATGTTTGATATACTTACAGTATATAGTCCTTGCACGATGAGGAGATGGTGGTGGAGTTCCATCTGATTGATCAGAATCTACAAATAATGGTATTTGATATTACTAATATGATTATTTATATACATAAACATTCACATATACATATTTACACATACAAACGTATTCACATATACACATTTACACATACACACATATTCACATATACACAAATACATATTATTGTGGGATAAATGCATGTATTTTGTATGAATGAGTGTATATGCATGCATGTGTGTGTACATATATATGTGGATATGTATATGTGTGTTTATGTTATATGTATGTATATGTGTATATGTATGCATATATTGTGTATATGTTTGCATGTATATGTCTATGTGGGTATGTGTATGTGTATGTATGTGTGTGTGTATATATGTGTATGCATTCTGATTTTTTTTTTCTGTTTGAGATCAAATTAACAGGAGATATTGCATGGTGGCAAAAAATAAGAGGCGACCTAACATACTACCTGAGATGTGGCAGTTTTTTCGTAGACAACTACGTCTTCAAGAGTCAATTCCTCAGCAGAAGGTATACATATTAATAGTTTATATTTATAATTTTCATATAGTTTAGTAATTTTTTACATTTAATTTATGTATTTCTTTTTTCTTAAATAAACAAGTTGTTGCAAAGAAGAGAGTTGAGTCGGGCCACACATCGCACCTAGGCCAAATGGGCCATCATGGTTTTGTAGCTACATTTGTAAGTATATGTGTTATTGTGAGTATATTTTTTATTTTAGTTAAAATGCAAGAAACTAATATTTTTTATTTGTTTCAATGAAGCGAAAGGATTATGGCCGATATCCTACGAAACAGGAGATCACGTATGCTACACATTTTGGATACCAGCATTTGAGCAAGTATATGCGAGATCATCCGGATGCCTTTGTGACTATTATTAAATTTTATATAATTATTTTATTTATATGGATGTTTTAATTATTTTACTTATTTATGTTTGTTATATGTAATACACGAGTATTATGGAGGGGCAGATATGGATGAGGTGGAGAGACAGACACAGGAGGGACGATCTCGATCATCACAGGGTGATCATGATGATGAGAATGAGGATGAGGATGAGGATGATCATGATGCTGAGTGTTAAAAGTCAAGCTTCAAGCTACAAATTCGTGGGGAATCTTTTATGGACATGTGGAGCATTCAAAGGAAGCCAAAAGCCACGAGATTCCATCAAGAAAAGTCACTCAACTACTCCCCAATTCATCTCAACTAAATCCTCCAAGTTAGGAGGCTGATTTGGAAAGGTAGTTCCTAGATTTTAGGGGCACGCTTCTCACTATAAAAGGAGCATGTATCCAGACTTCTTTTGGCCCATATTCTTGGAGTTTTAGCTCATGTAAAGTGAGCACTAAGTGCTGGAGTTGTGATAAGCAAGCCCCTTGCTTAAGCTAGCCCCTTGCTTGCTTGTTTGTTTTCTTTTAGTAGGCATATCTATGTGCGTGCGCAGGCAGTGTTGCAACTCTCTACCCCTGAGTTGTTAGCATTGGTTCTCCCTCATATTGTATCCATTTGATGTAATTCGTGTGTCATTGGATAGCTATTAGAGTCTATTTTATGCTCACAAAGTCTCTGGATCATTCTCTGAGTAATCTAGGAGCAACATGCATTTTAGTGAAGTTGTGTGATTGAAATCTCTCTTGGTGTGTAGGCTCTGTTGGAAATATTTTGATCTCTGTTGTAAGGGCTGGTTCTCCTTCTCTATGTATCCATTTGCTATGATTTTGGTGTCATTGGGTAGCTATTAGAGTCCTCTAAAGTTGACTCAAGTTTGAGATTCATTCTATGTATAATCTCTGAGAAAAGCTTGCTTGAGTGAAGTGAGGTATCTGCTTGACTGGCAGTTGTGAGCATTCAACTAGCTCATGTTGTAGACATTGTTTATCCTTGTGTAAGCATCCATTTGAAGTGAAATTTGTTTTGTTGGAAAGCTCTTGGTGTCTACTACAGGTCTACAAAAGCTCACTGGAGTTCGCTGCATAAGCTCTGAGTAAGAGCATTTTTGGTGTGCAGAGGTCAAAGAAGGATACCTGTGGAGGTCATTCACGCTTCGTCGTTGCTTAGGGGTTGAGATACTTCCCCCATCAGTGGTATCAGAGCATTTGGGCATCTTGGAGGCATCACATACAATCAAGAAGACCTCTTGGAGTTGGTGGTTGAAGATTTGCATCAACAAAAGCTTCTTGGAGGTAGCTCACATCAAGGGGGAGCTATTCTACTCAAAGTTTCAAGAGCACAAGGTGTCCATCTAAGGAAACCTTTGGATTGAGGTAACCTCAGAGCCTCATTTTCATTTTACACACATTGGAGCATTAGCCAAGGGCTAGGTCAAGTATCAAATACTAGATATGGGAGACTTCAACACTCAAATTGAAAAGCTAGACAAAGGTAACTATCAACCATGGAGATTTAGGGTCTCCAACTATCTTATGGGCAAGGGCCTTTGGGGGTTGATTAGTGGAAGTGAACCAAGACCTAGGTTGGATGAGAATCCAACCAATGACCAGAGAAGGGCCTTTAGGGAATGGAATGAAAGAGACAAGAGGGTTATCTTTATTCTTTCCCAACACATTAGCAATAGCATGATCCGCCATATCCAAGACTTGGATTCAAGCATGAAGGTATGGGAGACACTTGAAAGGCTTTATTCAACAAGCACCAAAGCAAGGAAGATCCAACTCAAGAATGAGCTCAAAAACCTTAGGAAGAGCTCAGGGAATAGCATAAATGACTACATACTTAAGGTCAAGGAGTTATCAGATGCATTGGGATCCATTGGAAGCCACATAGATGATGACGATCTTGTGGCTTATACTCTCAATGGTTTGAGAGATGATGAGAAGTGGAAACCCTTTACCACTTCAGTTTATGTAAGGGATAATCTTCCCGATTTTGAGCAATTGGTTTCTCTCATGATCACCGAAGAAATGAACATAGGTGGAAGTTCAACTAAAAGCAAGGATGCACAAGTTTTCTATGGAGGTAATCAAAGGGGCAAAGGAAGACGAGGACAAGGAAGGGGCAAAGGAAGGTTTGGAGGAAGGCAAGGCCACTCAAGCAATCAAGGACATGACCAAGGCACCTCATCACAAAGAGGGAGAGGAAGAACAAGAGGAAGAGGAGGACGACATCAACAAAACAGGAATCAAGATGGTGAAGGATGTTACATATGTGGCAAGTTTGGCCATTATGCTAGAGATTGCTACCAAGGAGGAAACCAAAGGAGCTATAATCAAGGTTCTTCATACAAAGGCCAAGGTAATTATGCTTCTACAAGTTCAGAAAATGACAATCTCTTGATGATGCACATGAATGGGAATTCAAGCAAAGTAGATAACACTTGGTATATTGATAGTGGATGTAGCAAGCATATGAGTTGCAATGCTTCTTGGTTTACTAATCTACATGTTCCCAAAGGTAAAGGACATGTAGAAACAGGTGATGATACAGCCCATGAGATCTCCCATGTTGGAGATGTAGCTTTGGATGAAAAGGAGGAAGGAAGATGTCTCAAGGATGTCTTGCATGTACCTACTATCACAAAGAACTTGGTGTCCGTTGGGCAAATGGTTGAAAGAGGCTATCAAGTAAGGTTCAACAAAGGTGGATGCTTTGTGGAGAACCCTAAGCAAGGTTACAAGGTCATAGCAAGAGGAAAGAAGCAAGGGAGACTCTTCACTTTGGAGGTAAATTCTCATTCCACTCAACATGTCTACTTCACATATGGAAACAAGAGGATTTCGGAGTTGGACTTGTGGCACAAGAGGATAGGTCACATCAACATACAAAGAATGAAGGAAATGCAATTCAAGAGGCTGGTTGAAGGTCTTCCCAACTTCCAAGGACAAGGTATGAAGCATTTATGTGAATCTTGTCAACTAGGAAAGCAAGCGAGACTTCCATTCAAGAAGAGTGGCTACATAAGCCAACATCCATTGGAGTTGATACATACAAATGTGTGGGGGCCAACCAAAGAGCAATCCATTGGAGGTAACAAGTACTTTGTCACTTTTATAGATGATTGCACAAGGATGGTTTGGGTTTATTTCATAAAAAACAAATCAGATGCGTTTACATGTTTCAAAGCATTCAAGGCAATGGTAGAGAAGGAAATAGGTACATATATCAAGAAGCTAAGGTCCGATGGAGGGGAGAATATTTCTCAAATGAGTTTTCTGATTTTTTTAATGGATCAAGGCATCAAGAGGCAAGTAACATGCACGTACACACCCCAACAAAATGGAGTAGCAGAGAGAAAGAATAGATACATTGCCGAGATCGCTAGAGCAATGCTTAATGAGATGAATGTACCTAACATGTTTTGGAGTGATGCAGCAAATACCGCCATGTATCTTATGAATAGGGCTCCTACCTCAGGGATCCATGGCTTGACACCATATCAAGCCTATTATGGTAAGAAACCTAATCTTTCCCACTTGAAGATATTTGGATGTACTTGTTATGTACATGTGCCAAGTGAATTGAGGCACAAGCTACAACCAAAGGCAGAAAAGTGTGTGTTTCTAGGATATTCAAATGATCATAAAGGTTACAGGTGCTTCAACCCAAACACAAAGGACTTGAGGATATCAAAGGATGTAGCATTTGATGAGCTACTCCCTTGGTATAAGAAGTATGATTGCATGCAGGACTATGAAGAAGAAAAGCATGGACATGATGAAGAACAAATCGACCTAGAGCTAAGCGGCCCAAGGTGTTCCATCAATGAAGATAGTTCAAGCATGAACTCACCATGGAGGGGGAGATCTTCATCAAGCTATGAAGCAAAATCAATCAACAAAGGCAAAGCAACATTGGTGGAGTTGGATGAAGAAGGTAATGAAGTTGAAGATGATGAAGGACACATGATGGAGAAAGAAGCCATGTCAAAGAAAGAGATCAAGTTCCCAAGGCAAAGGAGGTTTATTCCTCCAAAAGGTGAAGAAAGGAAGTCTTCTAGAGTTAAGTATCCAACTCAAAGGTTTACTTATGATTCATACATGGCAATTCATTATGCATATATGAACAAAGTAGTAGAAGATCATGAGCCCGATTGCTATGAAGATGCAAGCAGGTACACCGAATGGAAAGAGGCAATTCAAGAAGAGATCGACGCACTTGAGGAGAATCAAACATGGACTCTAGTGCCCAAGAACGATAACATGAAGGTAATAGGTAATAAGTGGGTGTATAGAGTAAAGAGGAATTCAGATGGATCTATTTCTAGGTTCAAAGCAAGATTGGTGGCCAAGGGTTTTGCACAAACCTATGGAGTGGACTTTGAAGAGACATTCAGCCCCGTGGCAAAGATGAGCACCATTAGGACACTCATTGCAATGGCTGCTAGCAAAGGATGGAAGCTTTTCCAATTGGATATCAAGAATGCCTTTCTCAATGGAGACTTGGAAGAAGAGGTATACATGGAGCAACCACTAGGTTTTGTTCATAAAGAGTTTCCACATCATGTTTGTAGGTTGAAGAAGGCACTTTATGGCCTAAAGCAAGCTCCAAGGGCTTGGAACCAAAGATTGGTGGACTATTTGATCAAATGTGGTTACAATCAATGCAAGGCGGATCCATCTCTCTTCATCAAACAAAGAGGAGAACTTGTAGTCTACATGTGCGTGTATGTAGATGATCTTATCATTACAGGTAATGATACAAAGGGCATTGAGGAGATCAAGGCAAAGCTTGGAAAGGAATTTAGGATCTCTGATCTTGGAGATCTTAGGTATTTTCTTGGCATTGAAGTTGTATACAAAGAAGAAGGTATTATGCTCATACAAAGGAAGTATATTCTAGACCTACTTGAGAGGTTTGGGATGCTACATTGCAAGCCTATTTCAAATCCCATGGAAGTTAATGTAAAGCTAAGCTCCATTGATGGAGAGCCATTAGAGGATGTAACCTTGTATCGATCTATTGTAGGATCTTTCAATTATGACACAATAACTATGCCCGACATAGCATATGGAGTTGGAGTGTTATCACAATTTATGCATAGTCCAAGGACTACACACTTGCAAGCTGCAAAAAGAATGTTACGATATCTCAAGGCCACTATAAATGAAGGATTGTTCTATTCATTTGATGATGATATGCAGGTCAAAGCTTATTCTGATGCCGATTGGGCCGGTTCAAAGGAGGATAGAAGAAGTACAAGTGGTTACCTAGTCATGCTAGGTAGCAAGATCATCTCATGGATTTCAAAGAAGCAACCCACGGTGGCATTATCTTTCACGGAGGCTGAGTATAGAGCTTTGGCTCAAGTCACATGTGAGCTAATGTGGATTAAGAAGTTATTTATGGAGCTTAATTTACAGGTTGACACATATCCAATTTTTTGTGACAACATGAGTAGCATTCATCTAGCATCGAATCCTGTCTATCATGCTAGAACCAAGCATATTGAAGTGCACTATCACTTCATAAGGGAAAAGGTGATATCCAAGGAAGTTTCAATACATCATATTGGTACCAAGGACCAAGTTGCAGACATGTTTACAAAGGCTTTGGATGGGATGAAGATTTCAAAATTCAAGCAAAGCATCAACATGAAGGAGCTTGGATGAGGATGAAGAATTGAAGCTTGAGGGGGAGTGTTAAAAGTCAAGCTTCAAGCTACAAATTCGTGGGGAATCTTTTATGGACATGTGGAGCAATCAAATGAAGCCAAAAGCCACGAGATTCCATCAAGAAAACTCACTCAACCACTCCCCAATTCATCTCAACTAAATCCTCCAAGTTAGGAGGCTGATTTGGAAAGGTAGTTCCTAGATTTTAGGGGCACACTTCTCACTATAAAAGGAGCATGTATCCCGACTTCTTTTGGCCCATATTCTTGGATTCTTAGCTCATGTAAAGTGAGCACTAAGTGCTGGAGTTGTGATAAGCAAGCCCCTTGCTTAAGCTAGCCCCTTGCTTAAGCTAGCCCCTTGCTTGCTTGTTTGTTTTCTTTTAGTAGGCATATCTATGTGTGTGCGCAGGCAGTGTTGCAACTCTCTACCCCTGAGTTGTTAGCATTGGTTCTCCCTCATATTGTATCCATTTGATGTAATTCTTGTCTCATTGGATAGCTATTAGAGTCTATTTTATGCTCACAGAGTCTCTGGATCATTCTCGGAGTAATCTGTGAGCAACATGCATTTTAGTCAAGTTGTGTGATTGAAATCTCTCTTGGTGTGTAGGCTCTGTTGGAAATATTTTGATCTCTGTTGTCAGGGCTGGTTCTCCTTCTCTATATATCCATTTGCTATGATTTTGGTGTCATTGGGTAGCTATTAAAGTCCTCTAAAGTTGACTCAAGTTTGAGATTCATTCTCTGTATAATCGCTGAGAAAAGCTTGCTTGAGTGAAGTGAGGTATCTGCTTGACTGGCAGTTGTGAGCATTCAACTAGCTCATGTTGTAGACATTGTTTATCCTTGTGTAAGCATCCATTTGAAGTGAAATTTGTTTTGTTGGAAAGCTCTTGGTGTCGACTACAGTCTACAAAAGCTCATTGGAGTTCTCTGCATAAGCTCTGAGTAAGAGCATTTTTGGTGTGCAGAGGTCAAAGAAGGATACCTGTGGAGGTCATGCACGCTTCATCGTTGCTTAGGGGTTGAGATACTTCCCCCATCACTGAGGATGATGATGATGATCATGATGATGATGATGATCATGATGATGATGATTAGAATTCTTGAATATGACATTGGATTATATGTATTTACATTGAGATATACATATATATTTTTTTATCTATATATTGTTCATTTCAATTATGTTTTGAATTGTGTGTATGGTATTAAGTAATGAAAAGTTTTGTTCTATTGATTGCTATTATTGTTTATATTAAGCATGTGTTTTAGTACTTTAATTATCTAATTCATTAATATGTGTGTACTTATGTGCATGTATATGTGTGTAATATGTGTGTACGTATGTGCATGTATATGTGTGTGTATATGAATGTATGTACATATGTATATGTGTATATGCATGTATGTGCATGTGCATGTGTAAGTCTATATGTGTATGTATGTGTATGTGTATGTGTATGTGCATGTGCATGTGCATGTGCATGTGTATGTGTGTGTATATGTATGTATGTGCAAGTGCATGTGGAAGTGTATATGTGTGTATATGAGTATGTGCATGTTCATGTGTATGTGTGTATATATATGTGCATGTATATGTGTAAGTGTATGTTTATATGTGTGTATGTGCATGTATATGTGTATATGTATGTATGTGCATGTGTGTGTGCATGTGTATTTGTGTGTATGTATGTGCACATATATGTGTATGTGTGTCTATATATACATATGTATATATGTATGTGTATAAACATATACAAATGTATGTATATGCATGTGTATATGTATGAAACATGCATGTGCATGTGGATGCATTTCCATTTGCATCCATGTGCATGCATGTGGATGTGCATATACATGTATTTAAGTATATGTTAATGTGTGTATATGTATATATATATGCAATAATGCATGCAAGTCTTTTTATGTGGTTGTAGAAGTGTTTGTGCATATGCATGTGAATGTGTGTGTATGTGTAAGTGTATGTGCACATGTATGTGTGTGCATTTATGTGTGTGTATTTATGTGTGTATGTGCATGTGTATATGTGTATATGTGTGAGCATGCATCTTCATCATGTATAAGTGTATATGTGCATATCAATAAGTGTGAGTACGCTAACTAATGAGGATAACACAATTCAAATGGTATACAAAGAATGGAAATTGTACTTACAATAGGTAGCCATACTTTTTTCTTGGTTAGCTTCTTGAATAACCTGTAATAAAGAGAGAGAGAGAGAGAGGAGAGAGAGAGAGAGAGAGAGAATTCAAAAAGAGAAAGACGTATAAAGGGAGAAATATAGACAAAGAGAGACAATAAGATAGAGATTAGGCAAAACAACAATTAAGCATATACTTGTTTCAGCTCGTAAGTGTAGCGTGATTGCGAACATTGGAGAGCTCTTCAATCAGATGCATGAACATGCCGCTCAAAGAGCCTTGTAGCTCAGTGATGAGTAGCACCTCCTTTAATGTCAATCCGGGAAGTCGTGAGGATGGTATGATGACCTCGAGCAAGTGAAGGCACAAGTGCGTGAGTGAGAAGCACACTAACATGCACACACATACACACACACGCGCACACAAGGTAAGACAAAGAGTGAGAAGCAATGGAGTTCTTTCGATTACTTCCAAAAAGCTCTTACAAGTTCAAATCAATTACAAGCTAGCCCCAAAAATGAGCTCTCTAGCTCTATTTATAGTTTTTGACTAGGTTTTGGCCATGTCCAGACCTAGTGTCCGGCCTAGTTAAAAATTAGGTTCTAGGGCCTATTTGAAGACTCAAACGAAGTCTAAAAATTATGAAAATTGGTAGGTAGCTACTTTGAATGCTCCTCAAGCTCAAGGACTCCTTGGCTTGCACAAAATGGAGCTACAAAAATATGAAATGGTATCTACAATGGCTTTTAGTGATGAAAATTACTATTGTTGTAGGGATTTCTTCTAATGATTTGACATACATATCTTCGAGCTCCCTACATGCTCCTTCTCATTGTGTGTCCACTTCTTCGATATGCTTTAGTGTCCTAAAAAAATATTGGCCTACTTGCCAGATCGTCGTTGACTACCCTGGCTGCTTGTGCTTTCTTTTCTCTTTGACTCCCTTCGTAAGCTTCCTTGCCTTGTGAGTCCTTCAGTTCCAACACACCCCCCCTCTCTCGCATCTGTCGTCCCTGACAGACCCTTGTTGGGTGGGTCGTTGGATGTAGTATTCTACAACGTCTTGTGCTAAGTGATGTTCTACAATTCTCAACCCTTTGGCCAAGTCCGTGAGCAGAGCATCCCAATCTACCGGCCCGGGAACCTCTGGATGTGGTATACGTAACTTTTCTAAATGGAGAGCTTGTTCCACTACAAACAACTGTAATAAATGTGATGGTCTGGGAATGAATATCTCTTAATGATATTCCCAGAATCCCGTGACAAACATTTCTTCAAACGTATGTTTGAAGCAGGCTGGTAGATACTTTATACGCGCATGCTATGCATATACAACATTAATAGATGGTGTTGCGCTCATGTCGTAGACAAGGTCCTGATTGCCTTCATTAAATCCAAGACCTGACAGATGAGGTTCCTTGACATTCTTGAAGGTCCTGAAGGTGACCAACATGAGCTCAAAAATTTTAAGACACATTTGGGCCATGACATCTGGTACATTTTTGAACCGAACCCCCCAATGGCGAATTGTCGAAATCATATATCCTATGGTGGGTTGGCCTTTAGGTGGTGCTAAGTAGACATAATTGAGCCATTTCTCACATCCTTTGGTTGTCAGCACAGTTTTTGTGTATTCCGGCCACGACCTTCTTCGGAATACAGGGCACTAGCATGGGTTGTATTTGATATACAAAGGCATGTTATTCCAAGTCCTTACCATCTCAAGGTAGGTTTCCAGCAGACGAATCCTCCACGTAGGTTGGTGTATATTTCCCTGCTTGGCACTTGTTGGGATGTCGTCCGGTGCAAACTGTGTAGCCGAGGTTGGTTCTTTTGAGGTTTGGTGCTTGATTTCAACATTGTAATCCACCATTAAGACACAGAAAGGAACATACAAATCGTCGGATGTGCCGATCCACCTATGATGGGAGAGGTTTCTAAAGTAACCCGATTTTATGACTACCTCTTCCAAACGTGACATAGACGCTATCTGAACTGCCACTCTGTCATCATGGGTTGTGGCCACTTTCTCTAGCCTCTGCATCCATTCAGGAGCCTCGATCTCGATGGTGTCCATGCCCTCTTCTGTTTGCTTGCCCCCTGGTGCAAGCATGGGAACGTATGGGTCTTCGAAGGTCTCCTCTATTTCAATTGGCACTAAGTCTTCAGGCTCGGGTTCTACAAGGGGAGAGGGTTGACGTTCGTATTGCATGACTTTACTTCGTAATTCTTCTAGTTCTCCTCTGAGTTTTTCGACTTCTTCAGACGTGTCAACTATGGTTGTGACTTTGCTTGGTGACTCCTGTTGGGTTGCCAGCTGCTTCAATAGGTCATCTCTTTCTCTTTCTAATGCTGCATGGGCTTCCAGAAGGTCGGCATGGGTTTCCAACACAATTTGCATATTCGCTGAGGGTATGTCCTTGAATTTATCTGGGTCGATTTCCTGTGGGGAACCCTCCATGGCTGCTTCTAAGTTTTCTTCGTTCTGTTTCTGTAGTCGTTTATTCTCCTCGAGTGCAGTAGACATGTGTTTGCGTAAGAGGGCCAGGTTGCGTCAAAGCTTGAGATTCTCTGTTATCTGGGAGTGTAGCAGATCATCCATTTGTTGTTTTTCTTCTGCATCTGATTGGGGTGGATTGGCTACTAACTACTCATGTTGTTCCTGTAAAGTGACATACTGTTGTTGTAGTAGCCGCTTTTCCCTTTCTAGATCAATGAATCGTTCTTGAAGTTCTTCATGGCTTCGGAAGAGTCTCGTATGTTGGTTATCTAGATGCTGGTAGTGTTGTTGTAGTTGCGACATACACTGATACATATTATTAAATACATTGTTAATAGGGGTGGGTGCGGGAAGGGTGTTGAATGCAAAAGGGAAGGGGAAGGGGAATGGGAGTGTGGATGCGGTGCTGGAAAATGGTGAAGTGGGAGGTGGGGGAATGGGAGATGGTGGGTGTATGGGGGGAGGGAGAGGTGCGGAGGTGGGTGATATGTCCATAAAATCAACAGTGGATGCAGTAGTGGGAGTGATTGTGAATATTGGAATTGTGGGTGCGGTGATAGTGGTGAAAGTGTACAGTGGTGTGTGCAATTGTGAATACGAACTGCCAGGAAGTGTGATCGGGGGAACGGGGATTTCCGTGGCTGCGGTTAGAATTACTCTGTCAGTGGCCGTATAGACAAGAGAGGTGGAGATAGGGTGTGTGGGTTGTGTTGGTTGACTGATGGTCTGTGCTTCGGTATGGGTAGTGGACTCGGAGGCGGTGACAGTAGTGGTTACACTGGTAGTGGGAGGCGAATGTGGTGGAGTTGGAGGCAGGGGTGGCAAAGGGGGTGACGGGGGTGCACTTGATGTATGGGTTTCCTCAGTATCATGAACGGTGTGTGCAATGCTCGTGGTTGTGGATGTTCCTTGTGGTTCTGATACTAATACATTCATCTATTTTCCTGATCGTGGGGGGCGCCTGCCATATCTTCGCTCCGTTCTACGTGATTGTGCAAGGGCGGTATGCACCGTCTCAGGTACTCCTAAAGCATCAGATATCATATCAAGTGTGGCGCGGTATTGCTCGTCTACTCCTTCCTCCTCAAGGATTTGGTTCATGAGAGCTTTTCGCGCTGCGAGGGACAGTCTATGTTGCTCTTGAACCCTGTTGATGGTATCATAGAGCTTTTTCAATTCCTTCGTATAAGCTGGGGCACCCTCAAGTACTTGTAGAGCTTCCTGATCATATTCCTCCTCTTCTTCCTCGGATTGTCCACCATGTTCCTCCTCTTGTTCTTCTTCTTCTTCACCCTCCACATTGACGACATCTGGTTGTCTGGGATGGGGTTGGTCTGTAGCAGTTTGTTGTCCACTAGCTTGCTCTGCCTCGACTTCCGCGTCAACAGCTTCGATTATTCTGGCAACCTCCTCATCAGGTAGGTCTTCTAATGTGAATCCATGAGGAAACTCTAGGTCGGTTGGTACAGGTGGGAACACCAAATTCGGTCCATCAGTGCTATGTCTTGGTAATCTGATAGTGAAGGGTTGTACCCGCCTAGGAAGTCGTGGAGTTGTCTCAGGTGTCAGCGTCGCACCGCGAGGTTGTGCACAGGGCATCTGAACTGCACCTCTCATTTTCTTAGATGGCGGTCCTGTGGTTGATAGTCTACGTTGGAATTCCTGTACCCTTGTCCAAATTAATGCCCTCTGAACTGGCACATCATAAGCCAAACATCTATACACAATCCGGGTGAGAGCACAGCATCCATACAGTACAGACTTTTGTTTTTTATACCACCTTTGATGAGCCAAGTGGATTTGGTCGATTATCCAGTGGGGCATATTGATTGTCAAATTGAAGGCGTCAGCCAAATATAGACTAAACCATATCTTCTTAGGTGGCATTGTGAACCTCTCTTGAGCGGGAAATGCAAAATGCTGCATGACCATTCGCAAGTGAATGGCAATTGTAGGTGTCATTGCCACCATGTCCTTTAATTTCGTCAGATTCTTGTTCTTCATATTGTCGGGGACCATAGTCTCCTTCTCCGTAGGAATGTGCATACCTTTCATGTCTAGAGCTTCCCTCACCAAATTGATAGTCAACCTGAAGCGCTTCAGCTCATTGCCCCTTGTGAGAGATGGGAGGACAAAGGTGCTGTATCCCTTTTTGTCTTTGCTCGGAGTGAGGGTGCTAATCAAATATGAGCATCTTAGAAAGTCGGGCTTTGGCAATTGGAATTTGAAGTAATCGTAGAGTCCTGCCTTCTTCCATATAGGTTTCAGTCCTTCATTATTCTGTAGTCTCTCAAATTCCCTGGTGAAGAAGTGATACCTGCCCCAGTGCCCGTTGAATTCTATCTCGGCCTCCCACATGTAAGTGCCTTCACCCAGAGATCCTGCCACATCACTGAACCAATGAGTTTTTGCTGATCGGCATTGTGTGCCCCTGTGGAGGATTCTGAATCGGTATGGCGTATAATGCCCTCAATGCCACTAGGCGTTCCTTCAATTCCTCCTCAACGGGAAGACTTTCAATGTCCACGACTTGGGGGCTGGTGCCTGCCTGGGAGCTAGTTCCTGCCATATCTGCCAGGTTACTTCTTGCCTCTTGACTCTGTGAGAATATAGAAACAGGTGTTAACATTGTAAAGGACAAGATAGAACCGTTTTTGTCCCCATTACAACATTAACATGAGGTTCGGGGGAGATTAGTAGGCTATTAAGTGCTCGGTGCTTGTGCGTGTAGTTAGGAATTGGGTAGACCTAGAAGCTAAGTGGAATGATGTAGTGAGAGAGTGATGTAGTTAGTAGGTGGGCATGGATTTACAACTAGGGTCTGGGGGTTTATTACAAGTTTTAGGTTGCCAAATGTAGTGGATGGGCTTTGATCTTGATTTTGTGGAGACTCTGAAGAGTTTGATAGGGGTATCTACTTGAAAATGAGGCTTTTTAGGGACCCATTTACAAGTGATTCTACTTGTGCTTATGGAAGAATATGTGCCCGTGCGTGATGTATAAGCATGGGCATCTGATGTTCGAGTGAGTGAAACATGTTGTACCGGGTGTGGCCTCGGTGTAGCTATTTGAGCCCGCAAGCAAGCCTTAGGCACCCAGATTTGTCGTGATTGTGGGCTGGCCTTCATCGACTTCTTGGGTACCCATATAAACTTTATTTTCACAGAAGAATTTATGAAAGACTTCTTATTAGTGTCGTGTTGTTGAGTACTAATAAGAGGTTTTGGCCGTGGGGTTGGCGTGATCACAACAGGGTGTTCGCCTTTCCGCACCCACACTTGTTTCAACGGCTGAGACATTCTGCTTCGCACGTGTTTTTGGCCTCCAGTGTAGGTAGTACTCTGCTCCTTCTGTATTTGATCTGCCTTTGGTTGCTGCGTCCCTCTGGCCTTCGGAAAAGAAGGGAGTGCCGTCTTATCCTTGGCTCCGTTGTTGAGACAATCCTCTTTCTGCATCATACAGTTTTGGACAAGAATAGCATTGTCAACTTCATGTGCGCCCCTGGAAGGACCAGGAGTTCATGCATTACCTAGTTCCTTGAGTGCCTCATTTTCCAATTCAACTGTAATTCGACTATGATTTACCCATACCTGAAGAAGTCCACTTCTTAGGTTTAGGTTGACTGCATGATCATAGATCCAGTCCTGACCCAAGACAAGGGGCTCAGTGAGGTCCTCATCTTGACACACTAGTACTTTGACTGTCATTACTTCGTCTTGAATATAGAGGGGAAGTTCCACCTCGCCCATGCAAGGGGTTTCCACACCTTCCAATCCTATGAGATATGCTTCTATAGGATTGACAGTTAATTTCAACTCTTGACAGTACGAAAATTTAACAGCACTAGTGGCTGCACCTGAGTCAATCAAGGCTCTTACAGTCCTTGCACCCTTTCCTTGTCCTATCTCTAAGGTTATAAAAGGACGTCGATCAATTATCCTATGAGAGCTAACACCTGAAACTTCACACATAGCCACATGATATCCTTGATCTGCATATGCATCTGTCCTAGGTTGCTCTCTACCCGGTCTTCTCAACTTCATTCTACGGATGCGTTCCAATGCTTCTGCTTGAGCTTCTTCTCGAATTCGTCTTTCTTCTTCTTTGCGTTTCTTAGCAGTGTTGAGTCGACTTAGCATCTCTTCCGTCAGAGGTTCCTGATATAACTTGACTCTGCATCCGCTTATGTAGCTCGGGAGAATATCGCCTTCTAATGTGGCGAGTTGCACTGCTCCACTTGTTGAGATTCTATTAATGATCATGGGTCCGTAGCCTCTCTTCTCTAGTTTCCTCGCATGTTGTTTCAAAGTGTAGACTAGTACTAGGTCACCTGCCTTCAAACCTTTATCCTTCACATGTGTATCAAAATATGCCTTTTGCCTCTTCTTCGCTGCATAGATTCTTGCTGCAGCTCTCAATCGTGTCTCGCCTATACGTTCAAGATCAAAGATTCGAGAGGAGAGTTCATGGCCTTTCCAGTCATGCTCTTGTGCTACCTTCAATGTAGGTATCAAAAAGTCCAAGGGTAGCACCGCATTCTGACCGAACACCATCTGAAAGGGTGTGGCTTGGAGTACCGTTTTATAGGCCACTCGGTATGCCCAAACAGCATGGTGTAGCTGTTTGTCCCAATCAGAGCATTTATTGTTCACTAATTTCGTCAGTACATTGCATAAGATCTTATTTGTGCTCTCAGCCTGGCCATTAGCTTGGGGGTGATAGGGGGCAGACTTCTTATGTACTACCAAGAATTCTTGGAGCAGATTTTCAATAACTTCATTCAAGAAGTGAGTCCCTCTATCACTAACTAGCTCTATAGGTAATCCATACCTGGTGAACACATTCTCAAACAAGAACTTAGCTGTTGTTTGTGCATCATTCTTTGTTGTGGCTTTTACCTCTACCCACTTAGTTAGATAGTCAGTGGCCACAATGATATACTCAGCATGTGAACCCTTAGCTGGGGGATTAATAGGACCTACAAAGTCTATTCCCCATTTAGAGAATGCACGTCCACCCATCATAGGTTTCAGTGGCATCTCATCTTTGCGTATAGGATATTGAGTTCTCTGACACACATCACACCGTTTCACATAGGTATGAGCATCCATGTGAAGGGTCGGCCACCAGAAGCCCGCAAATAGTATTGCCTTGATCACCCGATCTGGTCCAAAGTGTCCTCTTGCTACGCCTTGGTGAGCAGTTTCCAAGATCTTTAGATATTCACTCTCATGAACACAGAGTCTCAGGTAACCATCTTTTCCACGCTTGTATAGATTATCACCAATGAGTGAGTAATCTAGGGCTTCTTGTTCTAGACTTCTTTGCCTCGTCATAGTCATGTCTGGAGGGAATGTTTTCGTCCTCAGGAAGGATACTAGGGGTTCGCTCCAATCTGGCACTATGGACACTTGATAAAGAGTGGCATGTTCCACAAGGGGTTTAGTGCAGCAGATTGGGCATTCCTTGCACCACTTCTGGACATCAGCTTCCATAGTCGGCCAATGCACTCCTAGTCTCCTCTGGGTCTGTAGGGTTCGTTGTTTTGAGTAGTGTTTCTCTAATGCACCTACATGTGCTAATTGCAACCACTTAGCGTACTCGTCCTCTTCCACACAACAAGCCAAGATCCCTTGATCTGTGTGCTTGTACATACTTCCTGCCATGATGTGGTACTTTTGGGCTTTTACTACCTCTCTATCCTGTGTGGCTATTACTGGGTGGTTAGGCCCGTATCATTTTAAATACTTCCCCTTGTGGGGTAATAGGGATATCTCGTACCAACCCAACTGGGTGAACTCGGGACTCATCAGCCATACAAACAAAAAAATTAACGGGTTTGATATGGTTCCATCCCAACTTCTAGCAAAGGGCTGTTGTGGCAATATTCACTCCTAAGCCTCCATCACTTAATACCTAAGGAATCTTATGATTTTTGAACCACACAGTAATTAAGGGAGCAACATGATCTACTATAGCATCACTTTCTAGATTAATTGTAGCTGTGGCGGGTGCACGAGTTGAGCTCGAATCAATCTGCTATTGAAATTATTATCAAATTCATGGTACCAAGGTTAAAAGCTATCCCAAGGGGATAGTGATCGAAGCTCTAGGCAAAATGTCCTAGCAACACTTGAACTGCTCAAGTTAGATGTGAATTCTCGTGAAATGGTTGACCGAACTACAATCAGATCCAGTGTGGATTTTGATGGTCCGAGTAGCTGTTGAGTGACTGGCACAAGATCAGTAAAGACTCATGGTTCTTCTCTAACCCATCGAGTTGCCTTAGCAAACATACACTACTGTTCCTTTACTCCTGGTTAAAAAATTTCAGAGGTCGGATGTAGCATCTTACTGGAACGTGTCTGAACTGTTGCTTCCTGCATGTCTACTATGGAAATTTGAAACATGTTGGCCATTGGGTTTTTCCCCTCTTTATTTCATTTATCATACCCTTGGGCATCCTTATAGTGCCTTCGGATGTGTCCCACTTCCTCGCAAAAATGGTAGCATGGCGGAGGTAAGCTTGAACTAATATCAGGTTGATCCAGATTCCATCGGGTCTAGTTTAAATTTCCTATGCACCCACCTCTATAATTGGTATAATTAGTATAAGTTGTGTTTCTCAAGTCAGTGGAACATAACTAGTCACTTGTTGGCCGTGTTCTTGTAAAACAACATTCACCATGAGCTGATTCTGAGTCTTAGCATTATATGAACAAATCTTTTTAGCGTGGCTAGTGGTGTCACAGATTGCATAATAAATTTGATTAAGACAGAATAAATGTGATTAAGAGCACAACTATTTGCAACATGTCCAGGGTTTTTACATTTAGTATAGTAGACCTATTTTAATGGATCATCACTTTTACTTTTTCCAGCATTTAACCATTCCAAGTCTTCTATAAAACCACCCACTTTGCATTCTAATTGGAGTGCCATAGCAATTACCACATTGAGACTCATTCCACCAATGCAGCGAATAATCATTACTTGCTTCAATTGGGGGTTCAAACCATTAATGAACCATTGGGTTATTATGTCGTCTAGTAAATTCACATGAGCCAGTGGCAGTTTCCATAAATGGGCACCAAACAGGGTTCCATATTCCTACACACTCTAATGTGGTTTCTATGTGTTATTTTGTAAGTAATAAAAAATCTCTATCGCATTTTTCTCTAAGCAGAAGTACTGTAAGAAGGCGTTCTTCATGTCATCATATAGTCTAAAATGATTAATATCATACTCCATCAGTACTCCATCATCCACTGAGCTTCTTCATTCACTAAAGTCTATTGAAACACAATAGCTTTATATGCCGAGTCCGTTGGGTTATTTGACACTGCATAGTTAATCTCACAAGTCCAGACGTATGCATCTAGATCACTGCCCAAGAAACCCCCAAAATTTGCATAGGTAACCCTCATAGTGGAGGGTCTCCGGTGGCCACCCTACTACTGTTGTTGTTGATTCTATTGTTGTTGTTGTTGTTGTTGTTTGTTCTGATAATCTTCCATATCGTCAAGATGAAGGTATGTTGGTTATTCAGACTCTTGTGCCTCAAAAGTTTTTATAGGATGATGTGTTACACGGTTCTCTGATGACCCCTCCAGAGATAACAACTCACTATTATTTTCTAATCCTATGGGCTTAGGGTTGAGAACCAAGCCTTCCAAAAATGTAATTTTCAAGAAACGTGCAAGATCCCACTCTCTTGACAAATAATCAGCAATTGAAATGCTCGGATTACTCACCAAGTTAGAGGATTCATCTTGCACCAGTTGCTCAATAGAATCTCTTGGTTCATGGTTAGGAGACATAATTTGCTCAAGAATCCCAAAAAGTTAATTGGTTCCATCACTGAAGTCTCTGGTCACTCCATCTCCCATCGGAGCTCTGTAGATTCGATAGTTTCACCGAACACCAAACCACTGCCATCGGACACGGACCCGAATTCTTTCTGAACCTCTGCCAGATGGTATCGTATTGTGAGCAAGCTAAATACCAGGACCACTTATCACATTCTCACCGAATTGTACTCGCCTCAATTTTGGTATGCTTTGCAACCCGGAAATAAGAAAGTGTTGTGGTGCAATCCCACTTGTTTGTGTCACACCTCCTCCCTCAGATGATTGGCCTTCACTATCACCACGTGGTGGTGTTCCGAGTGCGTTGTTCACTTTCCAAGCGTGTCTATCATTCCGGTATTTTGGATAATTTTTAGCAGAACGTGTTATAGGCATGTATTACAAAGTCTTTCTACAAAGTGAATCTTATATTTTTGACTTATATTCCAACCCCATGGATGGCACTAATGTTAAAATCTCTCTTTACCCTACCCTGACTGTTTCTAGTTAGGATAGCATTAATAGAGATTTCCTATAGGGTTCTTGGGTTGGACAGGGGTGTATTGAAACAGAGGCCCTATATTGCTTTTTCCCAAACCTCAATTTAATCTTCGCCGCTCTTACTGCTTAGTGAACACTATCTTATCATGACCAAAATCAAGTACAAGGTTACATTAACATCTTCAGTCCTCTAAATACTAGTTACTTATATAGTAACAAATTTACGGATGGGTATCCTCTAGCATCAATTTACTTACAATAGACACACACACACACACACACACATATATATATATATATATATATATATATATATATATATATATATATATATATATATATATATATATATATATATATATATATATATATATATATTCATGACACTAAGCATTATTATCATCCACAAGATTGCAGCGCTCCTTAACATCTTTAACTGAAGTTACTATATGATTAATTACTTCAATTAGAACCGAGAACTTAACTGACACAAGAAAATATGATACCAATTCAAGATATGAATCCACAATATGAATCAATACAGAGTATGCCCGATCACTCCACCATGTGCACTTTGGCAAGGACCTATCGTGCATCTTCTTCACTAGTAAGCAATGCGAACACATCCCCTTTTTATATTCATCAAGCAAAAGTTACATCGTTTCAGTTTTTTATGGCGCTTCACCAAAATAATTACAAAAATTTTATGAATAATACATAGGACCATTTGGTGGCCTAACAATAATCATACCTTGATTAAGATGTATTATCAATCATGACATATATTTATTTATAGAAGAAGCACATGCACACAGATTAGCCACACATTCCAATTATAATTGAGAGATCATAAAATTCTCCAAAATAGTCTATGGCGGCCTACCCTCTATAAAGATCTCAAAGACATAGTCGCCCAATATGACTCATGTTAAAGAACTTTAAATCCGAAACTTGCTCATCCATTGCCACTACAATGTAGTTCTTTCTTGAGAAGAAAATAAAATGCGGCCATTAGATATTAAAGGTCCTATTGGACCACTAACTGCTCACATAGGCAAAGCTTTTATATTAATTTTTGTAGATTATGCAACACCCGACCTAGAAGCCTCAACATTACAAAATGTAAATGCAAATAACATTTCAATCATAGTAAAAAAGAAACTTTTTCGTTGGTTTGGGTTACCACCAAACTAAAATGAGATAGGGCACTCAACTCCTCAACCAAATAACATGACCTCCTTTCGTGGCCTTCATTGCAAATATCCTCCTTTGTTGCCCTAGATTGGAGGATCTCTTGGCATGTTTTTGGCATTCCATAGTCTATGGCCTTATTTGTGGCCAAGGATGTAGGCCTTCCATCACTAGGGATCCTCATCCTTGAACCTTCATAGTTAGCATTAGAGATTGAGCTCTCCATTCTTTCAAGAGATTGGTTGGTTTAGAAGGTCAAGTAGTTAGGCCTTCTAGATTTGTGGTTTTTATCTCACAAGGTTGGTCACCTTGCAAAGGAGTGCCCTTCAAGGACCAGGTGTGAGTCTAGGCTGCATAACTACAAGGAGCCACATCGTCCCCCTCTCCCCCTCTCTGCCTCCACCAAGTTCTTTGCCCTTGGATGAGGGTGGGTTCCGACACCATTATGATGCCCCTAGTCCTCTGGTTCATCCTTCTTCATCTACTATAGGCCAGTGGTAGCTTGGTTGGCAATAGTAGATGGGACAACAATACCATCGGAAAGCTCCATAGGTCTTTGTCCCCTTAGGGGACCATTTTACTATACTCTAGAAAGATGTACTTACAACCCTTGGCATGGAGTTGGAGCAGTTGCCCCCCAGTTTTGTTCCCACTCCCTCAGTTTCCGCTCTTGAGCCTTCTTCCTATTTGTGTCCCTATCCATAGCCTGGTACTACACCTCCTTGCTCTTGGCACTCTCTTGACAATGATTTCTTGGTGATGGGGGTGTCCCATGAGGGGGGTGTCCCATGAGGGACAATCTCCTCTACATCCTCCTTTCATGGTGGGTATGTCACCCTTGGCTGGTGACTTTTGACTACTACTTATGGGGAGAGCATTTTGGGTATGTGTTCTCGTAGTTGTTTGGTCCATATGAGGACTCTATCTCTTCTCCTATTTTGGTCCATGTTGTGGCTCTTGTATCCCATTTCCAAACTACATTGGAGTCGATAGTTTTCTTCTCTTTTTCTTTGTGCAAAGCCTTGCAGTGTGATTGGTCTCTTGGGGAGGCATTGCACGTTGTTCATGCTCGCGTTATTGAGTTCTCCCATCACCCCAAGGAGCTTGATCACACTCACATTTTCATTAGTGCATGGGATATAGCTCAGTTTATGTTCATTAATGGTTCTCAAGAGATTGAGATCATTTTGTATATGATTGTAGACACTTGTACTGTACCTTTCTATATGTATATACATGAGGAGGAGCTCGGCCATGACCAAGCAGGAGAGGTAGGTTAGTCCACTTGGCTCACTCTTTGTAGGGTTCTCCCTAAGCAATTGGCTTCTTATAGGGGACATTTGGATCCAGATTACTCACCGCCAAGACAAGCCTCAAAAGATGGCTCATTTAGCTATTGCAACAACCTCTTGGTTTGCCCCCTCTCCATGAGAGTTCTTTGATGGGATGTTCATTGATTGGGTTGGCTATAGTTTTTTTCATTATAGAGCTCGTCTTTGGTAGGAGCTCTGATAGTGCTTGGTAAGAGGGCCCATTGACATTCTAATGCTCCATGAACACCTTCTCTCCTTTGGCCATACATGGAAATGTAGGTAGCTTATGTAGAGACAGAGTGAGGTCTTTTGGTCGGCTAGCTACAGGCCCAATGGGTCCTAAGGTGGTGTATGTATTTTAGTTGGGGAGTACTTGTAGTCTGTGATCATGGGTATAGAGGGGATTATCCCTACAAGGGCAATTTGGTTGATCTTATAGTGGGGGGCATTAGATATGGCTTGTTGAATCTTTATGCTCCGAACCATGAGAGTGCTCATGCCACGTTCTGCTCTCATATCATTCGTGGAGTTCCATATGCTAATGCTTAGTGTGTTGTGGGTGACTTTAACATGATCCAAGCACCCGAGGATTGCCAGGGAGGTACTCACATCACTATGCATGGATCTCAGCTTGCGACGTTGGAGAGATTATGTCTAACCTTGAGGTTGCATGATGTATGGCACATTAAGGGGTCTGTTAGGGAGAGAGGAAGTATCCATTTCCCATGCTCAAATAGGTGGATTAGTGGGATGAATCTCTCCAAGATCGATGGCATTTATGTGAGTGATGTACTAGTTGATTGTGGTGGTATGACATATTGTGGTGGATTCTTGCTTGTTAGATCATGCATCTATGGTTGTAACCTTTAGGCAGGAAGCTACTAAGGGCTGCTTGAATTTTCACATTCTTGAGAAGAGTAAGCTGGATAGGATCTTGGTTGTTCAAATTCTAATGGTTTTGTCCCAACTACCATGGAAGGAGGGCTCTCAAGCTCAATCCCTTGCTCCTAGTCTTGAGCAGATTAGTTTGTATTTGCATGAGGACTCATCTTGAAGAGATCAAGTGCTGCCTCCACAAAGGTGTCATCTCCCTCAAACATTTCTTGGAGAATTGCCCAGACTGCGAGTGGATTGGCTCACAAATTGTCCTAGCCCAATAAGAGTTATGGGAGGTTCATGATAGGTGATCAACATTTTTCTTCTATACGGAAGCTTCTCAGTAGAGTCGGGTTGGTGACTGTGTTTCTAGTGAGTTCTCCTCTATGATTCTAGCATGACATGTGCATGGTAGGATCACACAGCTTTGTGACATGGATGGCTCTATGGCTACGGAGCCTTGGGAGCTGAGAGATATTTCCACTCAATTTTACTACACCTTTTTATATGTGGAGACTCCCTCTGAGTCTTGGGAGGAGAACAAATGCTACATCCTTCACCATGTGCATAATTATGTGACTGATGAGATGTAGGCTTTGCTTCTTGCCATGTTTATTGAGAGTGAGCTTCTTGATACATTGTGTGGCATGGCTAGGGACAATTGCCCTAGTGATGATGGTCTCTTGCCCAATTTCTCTCTCTACTATTGGGGGTCCTTGGTGATGGGATCAAATTCCTTCCAAGAGGTCATGGAAGGGGGGTCACCTTCCCCCTCTCTTCTTGAGGTTCTCAAATTATCATTTTGAGATAATTTAGGTAGGGCTATCCTCTTGCTCCTACTTTGTTTCTATTCTTTGCAGAGGGCATGAGTGCTTTTCTGTTTGCTCAAGATACTCAATTTTTGGGGTAATGGGCATTGTATTAGAGAGGAGGTTTAGTTGAATGTTGGCTTGTTAATAACACTATTTTCTAGTTCTAGGGCCATGAGGCCAGTATGACAAGGTTTTAGTATGCTTTGGATAGATTTTGTGATGTCTCTGGTGCCAAGATCAACTAGCACAAGTTGGTTTCTGGATTGGCCCCGATGGTCTCCCTAGATGGTCTACTTGTGCTCAATTTTGGTGGGTCCCACTTGGCACTATGTTGGTACCTTGGGTGCCATATTGGACATGAGCTCTTGTCTAAACAATATATCTTGCCTCTCCTCTTCACAATCAAGAGGAAGTTGTTGCACTAAATTACTGCCTGCTAATCCCTAGCTAGGAGGGTTGTGGTGGCTAACAAGGTTCTCCTAGCTACGATCTGGTATGCCACCTCCTATTGGAGCTTTTCAAGCTCTTGTATTAGCCATATTTAGTAGCTATCAAGGAACTTTTTATGATCAAGAGAGGATGGTAGCCTTGCTCGGGCTAAGGTGGCTTGGCAGGTCATCACCCTTTCCAGGAAGTAAGGTGGCTTTGGGATCATCGACCTTGCATGCGAGATCAGATCCCTACGAGGCAAGATTCTTTTTCAAGGTTTGCGTCCTAGGTATGAGCCCTAGAAGGATTTTCTTCGTCAAAGACTAGGCCTCTTTGCACTAGTTATTGGAGGGCCTTGGTAGCATGAGATCATATGGATATTCATTGAGATGAGGTGTACATGGTTCTCAAGGTGGAATGAGAATTGTTTTGCTTGTACTATTTTGAGATATTTGGAGATGTTGTGGCCTACTCTTTTTTAGCCTTCTTCCTCATTTTTTGAAGAGCAACTTCATCAGCCCTTTACCTTGAATCCTCTCATTTTTAAAGAGAGATGGTTCATGATTCGCTCCTACCCTCATGTTTCGTGTGGAGATTTTAACAGGGGACCTGGGTGCAGTGTGGTATATTGGATCAATTTTAAGAGTCTTATAGAGGTGTAGTAGCACGTGGATTGTATGGGATGTGTGGCATGCCTCAAATTCTCAGGGATACTGAGGTTGTTATTTTGAGAGATCAGGGGACCTAGTCTCATCTCTCACCTTTGATAGCATGGTTGGATGCCTTCACTCTAACCAAGATCTTGATTTCGTTTTATGCCTTTACACAAGATGGGGCTCTCTCCTTTGAGTTTAGCATGGAGAGGTACTTAGGGTGGTCTCAAGGTTGAGCAAGGTTGGGCAAAGAAGTCCTAAGGTAGTGGAAAAGTCACAAGCGGCATCCAAAAGCTACAAAAGAAGGTGAAGATTCATCAATTGCATGGAAGTCTTATTGTTCATGGAAGATTAAGAGACATATACTCAAGGAGGATCAAGGAGAGAGTCATCCAAGGCTCAAGGAGCTAAAATGATGTTGTCCAAGCTAGGAAGAATGCAGAGGAAGGCATTACATGCACAGAGGGGGAGGAAGGAGGAGCTATCAAGCCCACACCCCCACGGAGTCTATTCTCTTGCAGGTATAGACATAGATTGCTTGTAATAGTTGTAACTCTTTGTGTACATATCCAATTCAAGAGATTTAAAGTGAATTATATATCTTATATATTTGTCTTATTTTCCCTAAGAGGCATTCTTGAAATCATGTTTATGTAAAGAGTAATTGTTGTATCTCTGTAGCCCTAATTTTTGCATATCCTACATCTCTACATAGTCTATTTTGTACAAAGTTTTTGACTCGGCTGAACATTTGAGGTGTTCTATAGCTTGTTGAAAAGCTTATGAACCACAGTAAGTGTGGCTAAAATCTTAGGTGATTTGTATCAGTGTAAGAGAGGTGAATTAGACTTTTTCTACGGGGTAGTAAAAAAGGTGTATGAAGGGACCTAGACATTGACTTCATTTCATCTGTAGTGTGCAAATCTAAGGGATCCAATTCCATGAACTGGTATCAGAGTAGGAAACATCCTTTGAAGACTCTAGGAGAAGGACACAAAAGCTTTGACATCAATGCTAAGAGGTACTTTTCAGTGTAACCTTAATTTCCCATTTATAATGGCAGATCTAGGTCAAAAAGTGAAGATGCTTGGTGAAGATAACTATTATTCATGGAAGTTTTGAGTCATGAAATACCTCATGAGCAAAGGTTTATGGCCTATTGTGTTTGGATATGAAGATAAACCTGAGGTGGATCCCAAAGATCCAAAGATCACCAATCAAGTTTGAAGGATTGGGTGGAAAGGAATAGGAGAGCTATCTTCAACATATCACAGGTAATCTCTAACACCACGATTGGTCATATATCAGATTTTGATCATGCTAGAGATGTTTGGGAGGCCTTAGAGAAGATATATGCCCCTTCCACAAGAAAAAGAAAGATGCAGCTCAAGAATGAACTCCATTCCTTGAAGAAGGGTAGTGGTCAATCTATTGTTGATTACACATTGAGGGTGAAGACATTGAGGGAGCAATCGACATCCATTGGGTGCAAAGTAGATGAGAAACACCTTGTGCAGATTGCTATAAATGGGCTGAGAGGCGAAGACAAGTGGAAGACTATCATTACTAACATCTTGTAGAGATCCTCTACCAACTCTTGAGAAGTTGATCCCACACCTAGTGGGAGAAGAGGTTAGCCATAGGAGATAAATTCAAGAAAGATGGCCACTCATAGGTCATATATGCTAGCAAAAACAAAGGAAAGAGTGGCAAGAAGAGAAAAGTAGAAAAATAAGGTGGAATCAATCCAACGAAGAAGATTCATATTCAAAAGGAGATAGCAAGGCATCATCTTCAAGGAAGGGCAAAAATGGCAAAGGGAAGAACAACGCTCATTGAGGTAAAACTTGTTTTATATGTGGTAATCAGAATCATATTTCTTCAAATTGTTGGTTCAAGGATGAAAAAGTCAAGAAGAAGAAGGAGAAAGGGAACTATGCTAACAACTGCAAGAAGGATGATGAGAAGAAGACCCTCCTAGCCATGAGACATGGTTGCACTAGTGATCCCAAGGACACCAAGTGGTACATAGACTCTAGATGCTCTAATCACATGTCATGTATGGAGGAATCATTTGTTCATATGAAAGTCCCAAGCTCAAAAGGCTGTGTGGAGATAGGAGATAACATTAAGCATTCCATTACACATGTGGGAGATGTGAAGCTATGTGAAGGTAACTCTATCAAGACGCTTAAAGATGTGCTCCATGTTCTGTCTATTTTCAAGAACCTTATCTCTATAGGAGAGATGGTAGAGAGAGGTTTCTAGGTTATATTTGATGCAAAAGGATGCATGGTGAAGCAAGGACGCAAGGTCATTGCCGAGGGAAGGAAAGAAGGCAGATTGTTCACACTAGATGTTGCTCCTATACACAACAAGGTTTTTATGTGATGATTTGTAACAAAAGGATTGTCGAGATTGATCTTTGGTGCAGGAGGATAGGACATATCAATATTCCAAAGTTTAAAACTTGGAATATTGATATGTCCTAAGAAAGATATGTCTATATGTTATCAAGGAGTTAGGTACTTTGTCACTTTCATTGATGAACACTCAAGAAAGATATGGCTATATGTTATCAAGGAAAAATAAGAAGGTTTTCATGCTTTCAAAAGTTTAGGTCTCTTGTTGAGAAAGAATGTAATGCACACATCAAGAGACTTAGGTCGAATTGAGGGAGAGAGTCTTTCTCCAAGGAATTCACAAAGTAATTGCAGGACAATGGTGGTACTTTACATGCAGGTACACCCCTCAACAAAATGGTGTTTGAAAGAGGAAGAATAGGCATTTGGTTGAGATAGCTAGATGTCTCATTAGTGAAGGTATGTTACCATTCTCTTATTGGGTTGAGGCTCTGAACATAGCTTTTTACTTGATAAATAGGGTTCCAATAGATGGAGTGCACAAATTGACTCCACATGTAGTCTATTATGGAAAGCAACCAACCATGGAGCACCTCAAGGTATTTGGATGTGTATACGTTGTTCATATTCCTAGTGACGTGAGAACAAAGTTAGATCCCAAGAGTGAGAAATGTGTGTTCATTGGCTACTCAAATGAGCAAAAAGGCTACAAGTGCTACAACCCTCTCTCAAAGAAGCTATATGTGTCAAGAGATGTTGTGTTTGATGAGTCAAGGTCTTGGTATGGAGACATGGGCAAGGCAAAGTTGGATGAAGAGGATCAAAAGGAGTATGAAAACTTATATGTGTAGATTCAACCTTGAGAGTCAATCAAAGAGGAGTGAGAAGAGGAAGAGCTTGATGATCTCATTACTCCTAATGTAAAGCTAAATAGAATCAAGAAGCAATATCCCAAAGGTCAAGAGAGGAGGTCTACAAGGAAGAAGGCACCCCCACAAAGGAATACATATGGTTCCTTCATGGCAAAGTAATATGCATACATGAAGAATATCATTGCAGATCAAGAGAAAGATTCTTATGAGGAGAGAGAGACCAAACTAGGGTGGAGGAAGGCTATGTATGAAGATTTGATTGCTCTTAAGGAGAATAACACCTATAAACTATTACCCAAGAAGCAAGGATGAAGATAGTCCAAAACAGGTGGGTATGCAAGACCAAGAGGAATGCAAATGGCAGATTTGCAAGGTACAATGCTAGACTAGCAGCCAAAGGCTTCACACAAACAAAAGGGGTGGAGTCTGAGGAGAATTTTAGCCTTGTGGAAAATAGGGCTACCACTAGAGCTCTCGTAACCCTATGTGCAACAAGGATGTGGCCTATCTAGCAAATGTACATAGAGAATGACTTCTTGAATTGTGAGTTACAAGAAGAGGTGTTCATGGAACAACCTCAAGTGTATGTAGATCCACATCATCCTACCTATGTTTCCAGATAGAAGAAGGCCTTGTATGGACTAAAGCCAGCCCCAAGGGCTTGGAATCAAAGGCCATTGGACTTCTTGAAGACATGTGGTTTCTCTCCAAGTGATGCAGATCCATCCTTGTATGTGAAGAAGTCAAATGAAAAGATATGTTTGATATGCATATATGTAGATGCTCTTCTTGTGATAGGTGATGATGATACAAGGATAAGGACCATTAAAGACAAGCTTGAAAGATAGTTCAAAATGACATATTACAAACCAATAGCTCAACCTATGGACTCAAATGTCAAGTTAAGCAAGAAAGATGGTATGATGAAGAAATTCAAGTAAGAGCATGGAGTGATGCAGATTGGACAGGGAGTGTTGATGATCGAAGGTAAACTTCTGGCTATGTTTTCATGCTAGGTACAAAAGCAATTTCATGGATGAGTAAAAAACAGCCAACAGTTGCATTGAGTTAAACAAAGACTGAATATAGAGCTTTAACCCTCACTACATGTGAAGCAATGTGGCTTAAGAAGCACTTAAAAGATCTTAGTATACAACTTAGACCAATTCTAGATTATGGGGATAACATGTCAAGCCTACATCTTGCTAACAATCACATGTATCATGCAAGGAGCAAGCACGTTGAGGTCCATTACCATTATGTAAGAGGAAATGTTGCAAGTGGGGACATTAATGTTTATTTTGTAGGTACAAAGGACCAAGTTGCAGATATCTTCACCAAAACCTTGCATGTGACCAAGTTAACAAAGTTTTCAAAAGCTATGAGCTTGCTTGGTATGGACATTACCACCTTAAGTTGGAGGGGGAGTGTTGAAAATATGAACTATGCAAGCTCTAGGTGGATAAAGGGGCCAAAAGACCTTAATGTGGACAAAGTCACAATTCAAATCACTTATGGCAGTCTAAAGTTCGGGCAAGGTAGTCGTAAGGTAGTGGAAATGTTGGGACAGGCATCCAAAAGCTATAAAAGAAGGTAAAGAGTCATCAATTGCATGGAAGTCTTGTAGGTCATTGAAGACTAAGAGAAATATACTCAAGGAGGCTCAAGGAGAGAGTCCTCCAAGTCTCAAGGAGGTAAAACATAGTCGTCCAAGCTAGGAAAAACATAGAAGGTGGTGTTACATGCACAAAGGAGGAGTAAGGAGGAGTTATCAATCCCACACCCCTTCTAGTCTCTTATAGGTATAGACATAGTCTGCTTATAATAGTTGTAATGCTTTTTACACATATCAAATTCAAGATATTTAAAGTTCATTCTTTATCTTATATATGCGTCTTAAGTTTCCTAAGAGGGCTTCTTGAAATCCATTCTATGTGTAGAGAAACTGGTGTATCTCTGTAACCCTACTTTTTGCATATCCTACATCTTTGCATAGTCTATTTTGTACAAAGTTTTAACTATCCTAAACAGATCCATTTGAGGTTTTCTATAGCATCTTGGAAATCTTATGAACCACAATAAGTGTGGCAAAAAGCTTAGGGAATTTGGGTCACTGTAAGGCAGGTGAATCAGAGTTTTGCTATAGAGTAGCAGAAAAGGTCAATGAGTTGTCTCTAGAGAGAGAAGCAATCTTATAACCAATGTGGGCCCAAAAATTTAAATTTTTTAAGGGCTCTAAAAACATCATAACACATGAGACTAGAACCCCATTACTTTTTACAGTCAAAAGTGCTCTCTATGACCCTGAATTCAAAATCGGTCCATGTTTTGAGCCAAAAGAGAAATGACTTTTTCCAAAAAAAAACATTAAAAAAGAGGTATTTCCCTCCTAAAGCTCCCATTTTTATACCCAAGTCCCAGAATGTCATCTTTTTCCACTAGTTTCTCTCGATATCACACAATTGAAGCTCTTGTTTGTATATTCATAGCTTTTTGCCTCTCCCATCTCGAGGTACTATTGTAGGTTGTAGACTTTGAACTTCAATGGCAACATCTAAATCTTGTAGGCAATCGAAAGATAAAGTTCTCACATTAAAGTGTCACAATATCAAATCTAGAGATGGACAATGAGGGCCACTTGACTACTCCAAAGGTGTATGGGTGTACATATTGTCCTCTAGAGTTAGGCCTCATTGCGTTAAAGATTGTGGAAACTTCGATCTTCAATGGAAGGGAAAGCTAATTTGCTTAAAGAATCACAAAGACAATGGGATGCTCGCTATTGTACAACATGTCTCTACAATGGCAACTATGAAAATAATAAGTTTTATAGAAAATTCTTTTTCCTTTTTTACCTCTATTTATAGATCACTATGTATTACATCTTCTCATCAACAAAATTTCAAAATATTTAAATCAGACAAGAGAGATCATGCTTTTGTTTCTATCTTGTCACAATACTATGATGTCATAAGATGGAAGTTGAGACAAATTTCTATCTTTCTCTTAGACCTTTTGCATCACTTGCTTCCAACTTGAGATTTTTAACGATAGCATTCTTCAAACTTCTTTGCTGACATCTTTCTTTTCTACTGATAGCTAATTATTTTTCACTTTAACATCTACATCTTCATTTTTCTCATTACTGGTTCCATGTTATATCCCAAAATACATCTTAACATCTTATATTATGAATTAGACTTACTCACTAAATCATTTTGGATCTTATATGCATTATTCCTTTATGAATGATCCAAATATGTGTATTCTTTCCTCAATGACTCCAAGCATTCTTCCTTCAATTTCAGAATTGACAATGCACATTTTTTATTTTGACTCCAATTGAGACATCAATAACCCCAAGTGATAGATATTGTGCTACTAGCTATCATTTTTATTAAACGTATATATGTATGTAGCTAGAATTGAGCATGGAGATTGGCTTCTACTCCCCTGGAGATTGGCTTCTACTTCCATGTAGATACATAAAAACTTATGTGCTCCTTATGGGTATATGGTATTGAAAGTGAGTTCAAGATTATGATATGTTAGTATTGACTATATTTTCGTTTGTATGAATGAATCAATTTATCATTTATGGATGTTATAATCATTTATCTTACACACATATCGTTATGATGATGAGTGTTTAAATATAATTTTATGAAGATTTTTCCTTTGAATAAAATTTCTTTAAATTATAAACAAGAAAAAGATTTTGTAACCTAATACCACACTCTAGATATGCTACAAATTCTTTGCCACATTGCTTCCAACTGCATTGCGTGCAATGATAAAAAAGGTTTAATCAAAGGTAGACCCATTCTTGAAGGGATCATTGGCATTTGGGAGGTGGATCCATTCTTGAAACGATCATTGACATTTGGGAGGATGGATCATTGATATTTTAGAGATGTCCAAAAGCATTCTCTTCCTCAAGATTGAATTTGACAAAGCATATGATAATTGGATTGGGATCTTACCGTGTAATCCATAAAGGACCTTGGCTATGGATATAATTGAAAGAACTTGGAGAAGCTTGTAGAAGGTAGAAAAATGTGTTTCAAAGAGACGAAGTTTGGTCTAGCCAACCGGCACAAGACCGGCCCTTGAGCTTATGGAGACTCAAATAGACCTTATAAGCATGTGATAAGTGAAAAGAAACACACTATGTACTTTGGCGTATCAAGGAGAATGAGTCGATGCAAAAGAGATAGGTTAGCGGGTCAACTAGCTCAAAAAACTTACTATCTATGGAAGAGACAATGAACTTCAAATGCCCATAGCGACCATCGTGATTACAATTAGAAACAATCCTTTTATGGGAGTGATAAACATAGCGTTGAGTGTATAGAATGCACAAATTTATAAGGAATAAGAAAAATATGCTATAGGAATGAATGAGACATTCATCGGTGGTACTTCCTATTTTTCAGGAATACATAGAGATTGACCCCGAGTAAAAAAAAACTTTGATTTCTCCCAATCTACTGAACCAAATGCTATGAAAATTTATAGGCATAGACTAGACACTAATAACTTTCCAATGAGCAATTTTGCACTCAATGTAGAGCTCTGGAGAGAGAGCAGCAGCCTCTGCAAGATTACTGTTGGTGAAGAAGATGATATAGAGAATTGAAGGAGCAAGACAATGATGGTCACAAGTGTATGTATATTGCTTCCATGCAATGTAAAAGTGATTTCAAGTCTTTATATAGACTCTAGGAGTGTTCCAAAACTTCTAGAAGTGAATTTTGATTTCAAATGAAGGTGGGAATGGTTGTTGGAGGAATCAATTCACTTTCCTATAATCTAGGAAAATTGAAGATCTAGTTTGATCTACTTTTAGGTGATTTGATTGCTTGATTGAATGCAACTTCAACCACCAAAAATTCATGGGATTTGGGCTTTATCTTTATACCTTTACATGTGTAAAGCTCAAGGCTTTTACAATGGTAAATGAACCATCAAAAATCTCTCACAAAATACAATAAATGAGAATAAGAAAAAGAACTCTCCAACGAATATTCTTTCGATGTGATAGCCGTTAATGTAGATCAAATCCACCTCAAGCATAGTGTAATCTTGATGTTCCAATAGCTCCCCCTCAAGCTAAAGTATGCTTGAGTCTTCATTCTTTGATAGGTTGAATACCTGCCATAGCTTTGAATTTACAAAGCTTTATTCCATCAAGTACCTTTGTCATCATATTTGCTACTTGCTTTTCAGTTGGAACAAAAGAAATGCCAATCTCCTTTGCCATGAGCTTCTCCCTGATGAAGTGGTAATGGACTTCTATGTGCTTGGTTCTCCCATGGAAAATAGGATTTTCTGCTAGACGCATGGAACTTACATTATCTCCAAATATGTGAGGTTTGGAACTCACAAGTCCCATATCTGTATACAATGCTTTTAACCATATTGACTCTTGAGTTGCTATGGTCAAGCCTCTGTACTCTGCTTCAGTTGAGGATAAAGCAACTATGGGTTGTTTCTTGGAACTCCATGACACTAGCTTTGAACCTGCAAATGCTAAGTAACTAGATGTACTTTTTCTATCATCCTTAACTCCTACCCAATCTGCATCTAAGTAGATTTTGATATCCAAATATGAAGAGTAAGGATAGAATATACCTTCGTTGATTGTACCTTTGAGATACTTAAGTACTCTCTTAGCCGCATCCATGTGTGGTCTTCTCGGTGAGTGCATGAACTGACTAAGCATTCCCACACTATATGAGATGTCTGGCATTGTATGAGTAGCATATATCAAGCTACCTACCAAGCTTTGATATTCTTTTAGGTCTTCAATTTTCTCACCTTCATAAACACTAAGTTTATGATTCATCTCCAAAGGTGTACCTGCAAGTTTAGTGTTCTCCATTTTGAACTTGAGAAGAAGATCCTGACTGTATCTTCTTTGGGTCAAATACATTCCTTCAATTGTGTATATCACCTGCATATCTAGGAAATATGTGAGCTCACCTAGGTCACTGATTTTGAACTCCTCTTGCATGTGTCTCTTGATCCTTTGAATGCCATTTAGATCATCACCTGTCACAATAATATCATCTACATATACACATAGATAGATAACCTCATTGTGATCCCTTTTGATGAATAGAGAAGGATCTGAGCTGCTAGCTTTGAACCCTTGATCTTGAAGATACGTAACCAACCTGTAATTTCAAGCTCTTGGAGCTTGTTTCAATCCATACAATGCTTTCTTAAGTCTGCAAACATAAGATGGATGATTATGGTTTTCAAAACCTTGTGGTTGTGACATGTATACATGTTCACTTATCCAACCATTTAAGAATGCATTTTTCACATCAAGCTGGAGGAGTCTCTAATTCCTTGCAGCAACTACACTTATCAATGTCTTGATTGTAGTCATCTTTGCAACTGGTGAGAATGTCTCCTCATAGTCTATACCATGAGTTTGTGTGCATGCTTTGACAACTAATCTTGCCTTGTACCTGCAAGCTGATCCATCTGAGTTTCTTTTAACTTTATGTACCCATCTGCAACCAATTACAATTTGATTTGGCGACATTGGAACCAAATCCCAAGTGTCTATCTCCTTCAATGCATCTAATTCTTCTTTCATGGCCTTTTCCCAATTAGGGTTTCCCTTTTCCTCTTCATAGGTTGAGGGTTCCTCTGAAATAGAGTCTTTCACCAAGTATATTGAATGCTTCATAACAAATGTGGAATCATATCCATACTTTTCTAGTTGTTTCTTCTCTCTTGCTGATCTTCTAGGTACTTGTTTGGAGCATTCTCCAACCTCTTACATCTTTGCTTTGCCTCTTGACCTCCATAGCTTGTAATCCTTTTCTCTTTCATCTTGTTCATCGTCTGTATCACTTCTTGGATCCTAGACCTATGTATCATGCTTGCTTCCTAATTGATGAGAGTTAGAATCAAGATCATATGGTAGTGTTACCTTTTGTTTGTCTTCATCATACCAAGACCTGTGTTCTTCAAACACAACATCTCTACTTGTAGTGAATTGCTTGGTTAAAGGATTGAAGAACCTGTAACCCATCTGAGTTGAATCATATCCAATAAACACTGCCTTTGTTGCCCTTTCATCTAGCTTACCTCTTATTTGTGATGGTACATGAACATAAGCTAAACAACCAAAAACCTTGCAATGTCCAAGAATAGGTTTTCTTCCATGCCATGCTTCATAAGGAGTCATATCTTGAAGTGATTTGGATGGTAGTCCATTGACAAGGTACACAGCAGTTGAAATAGCTTCCAGCCATAGATAATGTGGAAAGTTCTTGTCTTCAAGCATTGTTCGGGCTCATCCAGCCAATGTCTTTTTTCTCCTCTCTGCAATTCCATCTAGTTGAGGAGAGTACCTAGTAGTCACTTCCCTTTTGATACCTTTGTATTGCAAGAACTCATCAAACTCTTTGGAGAAGTATTCTCCCCCTCCATCAGATCTGAGCTTCTTTAGTGATCTACCTGTATGATTCTCCACATGTGCAAGATACTTCTTGAAGCAATCAAACACTTCCTTCTTACTCTTGATAAAGTATAGAATAGTCCATCTACTATGGTCGTCAATAAATGAGACATATTACCTTGATCCTGCCAATGAATGTCCTTGACTTGGTCCCCATACATCTATATGTACTAAGTCCAATAATTTGTTGTGGATGTAGCCTTTGTGGTTGAATGGTTGTCTTTGTGCCTTACCAATTTGACATGCATCACACTTGTTGATCATGTGTTGCTTTGATATGTTCGACAGTCCTAGAACACTTTGATCCTTGCATATATCCTTCAAGGTTCTTTCATTCACATGAGCAAGTCTCTTATGCCACACTTCAAGCTCACTTAGGTTTTTGAGACCCAAAGTTGAATAGAGCTATGTTCCTGGTTTCTCCTAGTTCAAAAGTAAAGAGCCTACCATGCTTCTCACCTTGGGCTATCTTTTTGAAGCCTTGACATGGATCTTCCACAAAAGCTCCATGTTGGGTGAACCTAACTTGCAAGCCTTTTTCAACTATTTGGCCTACACTTATTAGGTTTTTCGTGATAGTAGGTACATAGAGAACCTTACTTAGAATGTTTGTCCTGCCATTGGAAGCTTTGAGATTACCAATCTTTTCCACATTGTGCTTTGTGTCATCCCCTGTTTGCACTTCATGTCTATGCTTTGGACTTTCCAAATCAGATAGAAGAGCAATGTTGCCTGCAACATGATTCGAACATCCTGAATCTATGTAGAACAAATGATCATCTTCTTTACCTTCTTTGTGGCTTAGATTCATAAGAAGCAATGAGTCTTCATGTGGTTGATCTTTTGAATAATTGTTGTAGTCCCTTCTATTATAGCCTCTATTGTTATTGTTGAAGTTGTGTCCACCTCTGCTTCTATTGCTGCCATATCCACCTCTTCCACTTCCTTTCTGGGTCTTCCCATTGAACCAGCAATTCTGAGTGGTGTGGTTGGTCTTATCGCATATGGCACAAGGTTGAACATTCTAACCTTTGGCTTTGTCTTGCTTTGGTCCTTTGTTCTTCCCTTTCCACTTGCTCTTGCTTGCGAAGTTGGCTTGGGATGTCTCTTCTTCATCTTCTTCCTTATTCTTGCCTTTCTGCTTCTTATCCTTCTTATCTGCATATAGAGAACTAATTGAATTACCATGATAATAGTTACCTTCCTTTATGCTATTGTTGGCTTCTAGATTGAAGAGTTGTCCAAGAAAGATGTTGAAGTCTGGAGTTTGCACATCCATGATGAGATCATAAGCCATCGTGAAGGATTGCCATTGCTTATCACTACAAATGCCGTTGAGAATTTACCTCATGATAAACTCTTCTTCAGTCAGCTCTCCAATGGATGCTAACTGATCCGCAACCTCCTTGAACTTGGTAACAAAATTTGTGATGGTTTGTTTAGGTGTCTTTTTCATTTGGTTGAACTCGTTCCAAAGATGATTCTTTCTTGCTTTGGTACTAGCAGAAAAGAAAGTCTCGAGGGGATCCCAAGTCTCTTGAGATGTCTTGTATCCTCTAATATGTGGTAATAGAAAGTCAAAGATAGAGTTTAGTATGTACGACCTTGCTTGAGCATCCCTTTCACACCAAAGTGTGAGCTTATCTGTCTCCTCTTGTGTAGGTCCTCCTTTGGATCTTGGAATAGGCATAGCTGCATCACTTTCTACAATTCCATAAAGATTTCTACCTTGCAAATAGGCCTCCATCTTGATTTCCCAAGCCGCGTAGTTGTGTCAATCAAGCTTCTCGATCATTGACGGAAATCCGTCACCCATCTTGATCTAGCTCTGATACCATTGAAAGAACTTGGAGAAGCTTGTAGAAGGTAGAAAAATGTGTTTTGAAGCGACAAAGTTTGGTCTAGCCAATCGGCACAAGACCAGCCCTTGAGCTTATGGAGACTCAAATAGACCATATAAGAATGTTATAAGTGCAAAGAAACACACTATGTACTTTGGAGTATCAAGGAGAATGAGTCGATACAGAACAGATAGGTTCGCAGGTCGACTAGCTCAAAAAACTTACTATCTATGGAAGAGAAAATGAACTTCAAATGCCCATAGCAACCAACATGATTACAATTAGAAAAACTCCTTTTATGGGAGCGATAAACATAGGGTTGAGTGTATAGAATGCACAAAAGTATAAGGAATAAGCAAAATATGCTATAGCAATGAATGAGATATTCACCAGTGGTACGTCCTATTTTTGAGGAATATGCAGAGATTGACCCCGAGCCAAAAAAACTCAGAGTTCTCCCAATCTACTAAACCAAATGCCATGAAAATTTCTATACATAAACTAGGCACAAATACCTTTTTAATGAGCCATCTGGCACTCAATTTGGACCTCTGCAGAGAGAGCAGTTGTCTCTGCAAGATTACTATTGGTGAAGAAGATAATACAGAGAATTGAAGGAGCAAGACAATGATGGTCACAAGTGTATGTATATTGCTTCCATGTAATGTACAAGTGATTTAAAGTCTTTATATAAACTCTAGGAGTGCTCCAGAACTTCTAGAAGTGAAGTTTGAATTCAAATGAAGGTGTGAATGGTTGTTGGAGGAATCAATCCACTTTCCTACAATCTAGGAAAAGTGAAGATCTAGTTTGATCTACTTTTAGGTGATTTGATTACTTGATTGAATGCAACTTCAACCACCAAAAATTTGTGGTATTTTGGCTTTATCTTTATACCTTTACATGTGTAAAGCTCAAGGATTTTACAATGCTAAATGAACCATCAAAAATCTCTCAAGAAATACAATAAATGAGCATAAGAAAAAGAACTCTGCAACGGATATTCTTTCGACATGATAGCCTTTGATGTAGATCAAATCCACCTCAAGCATAGTGTAAGCTTGATGTTCTAACAATAATGCCATGAGAATGGTTTCCACGGTCATGGGGAATGTTTATGTTCATATTAACATCAGGAACAACCTCCACCGAACGTTTTTACTAAGCACTCCATCAGTCGAGGTTGTCCACTAGACCCATTGTTGTTTGCTATCATTGATGATGGGCTCAGGTTCCTCATTAACAATCAAGTTCAGTTGGCGAAAATCCAAGATCTCTAACTTCCCCACAATGAGGATCCTATGGTTCTTAGACTCTTCATAAATGACACCAATATGTTTTTGCAAAATGACACTAGATGTGTTCGTCAATTATGGAATGCATAAATTTTTGTTGTGAGGCCTCTATTTTGAGAATCAACCACTCGAAGATGTGGTCAATGTTTGCAATTTTAACAAACTAAAAGATGTTAGAAGCTTCCCAAAATTCAAGTCTTCTATGTGCTTGGCATTCTAATGGGATTTGGAATTTCCATAAAGATGGGATTGGGTTCTTGCCAAGATTGAGGGAAAGTTGTATTAATGAAAGGATATGCAACTTGAAGTGGCTAGTGGTGATCAACATGATCCTTATCTAAACTTGTCATCTACTTCTACACATGTTGGATACCATGCAAGAAGGACATGCTGAAGTTGGAAAGGATATCTTGTGCTCTGCACATATTGATGAAATGTCCATGCTCTACCCTTTTGTAATCACATGCAACCACTTTATCCCAGATGCAAGGGCCTTCTCACAAGCTATCATGTACTATCATGCAAGCTCCATTTATCCTTCATAGAAGGTACTTTTCCCTCTACTGCATGTAAGGAGGCCTCAATTCACCTCTTATCATTCATTCATGTACTCTCCATGAAGCTCTCTCCTTGAGGTTCAAACCACAGGCTTGTCATGTAAATTCGTAGTTCATTTTGAAGTTCATTTCTATCTCTATTTCTATTTCATTTCAACATTATGGTCTTTCTAGCTTATTTTGATCCACCATAGCTTGTTTTAGCTTTTTTGTTACCTTGGACCATGTTTCACAACTTGGTATCAGAGCATAGCTTCTCTTTTGGGTCCATGATTTCATTTTTTCAATCTTCATCATCATTAACCTAGACGCATTCTTTTTTCAATCCCTCCCTCTCTCCCTCTCCTATTACTTTTTCTAATAAAGTGCTTCTAAGCACTAGTTCTTCTATCGTTCTCCATAATTTGATTTGCTTACTTTTATAATTTTTGTAGGATTCTTAATTATTTTAGCATGTGTTACACAATAAGGTTCATAGATAGCGAGCTGATCTATGATAATCACTTTATCATTCATTTCATGCCTAATTTTCTCTTTCTCCCTCCATTATCCTACTCCTCATTTGTCAAAAACGTTTTAATCACTTGTCAAATTCTTTTCAGCAACATTTAAGTGTTTTTGGCCATGCAACTTGAAATAAGAGTGCTTTTGAAAGCACATGGAATCGATGATTATCCATTGCAAATCTGCAGTCACTTTGTGAGATATCTAAAAAAATAAAAGCACAATAGAATACACCATTACATAGAGTTCATAGAAAAATGGTGACAAAGATAGATGTAGACTGAGAAATAGAGAACTCAAATTCTCATATTGCCAAGAGTAATATAGCTACAGCGATGGTGTTGTCCACCCATGTACTCCCAATGTGGATCTTAGATGGTGATCTAGACAATAAAGCCATCCACTTAAAAACCTTACTTTGAATTTATGCATCAGCCAATCCCATGTTTGATCAAAGGAGACTTTAAATCCCATAGGTATTCCAAGTAGTCTAAAATAACACCATCCTAAATGATTTCAAAACTCGAGTTTACAATACAAGCATGAATATAGTGATTAGAGGACTTAAAAGAGATCTTTTTATGATTAGCTTGGCAACCATTGGCAATAGAAAACAATTCTAACCACTTGTGAAAACTTTTATTATATAAATCATTAGGTATAGTTATCATATTCGTGTCATCTGAAAAAAATGTAATCCAAGCTGAGAATGATTATTAGGAATATTTATACCTTTAATGAGATAGCCATGCAGTTTTTAACCAACCAACCAAGACCATCATTAGTAATGCAAAATAAAAGGGGGGCCAAAAGGAAGCTTTGTCTGATGGATTTGTAAAGCCTAAAAGGACTAGATACATGCCCATTCATGGAAACTCTAGAAATACAATTCCCAAACAGGATACTCACATATCTGATAAAGTTTCTAGCAAACCTGATGCCATGTAAAGACTGAAGGATGAAGCTCCAATCAACCCGATCATAAGCTTTTTCATAGTCAATCTTAAAAAATAAAACGTCTTGATTGTTCTCATTAGCATAACCCATACCTTCTCATAAGGAAATAATAGCATGCAAAATGAACCTACCTTTAATACAACCTTTCTACTCAGGGATGATAATTTCATCCTTAACAGGAATCAATCTTCTAGCTAGGGTAGAGGAAAAGATCTTATAAATAGAAGTGGCACAAGAAATGGTTCTCCATTTATTGATGTCATCCATGGGTCCTTTTTGTGTATAAGCTTAATCACACTAGTGTCATAAAGGTATAAAGAGCAACTTTTCTCATGGCATCTTGCCAATTCAAGATAATATAAGGAATAAAAAAATCCCTAGAAACAAGAAGAACTAATTAGGAATCCAATACTAGGGTATTTTCAAGGTGTTAATTTATCAATGGTTTCTGTAAACTCATCTACAGTAAGGGGCGGGCCCAAAATAGAATTAAGGCCTTGAGGAATCATTTACTTCTTTTTTGGGGTAATAGGGACCGTGTCTCTTTGGATGTCATCCCCCCACTTAGGAGGCCTAGAGAAAACATTAGTAAAGAATCATCCTTCTTTGAGATCTAATCTTCTTGGCCAACAACTTATAATAAGTAAAGAACTTTTGAACATCCATAATAAGCTTCTAGCAAGTAGCAAGTACAGACTAAGGGAATATTGGAGGTAAAATGGCCTTGAAAGGTCCTTTTAGTTTTATCAACAGTACTAGGAAGCTTACGCAAGGTGGCATTTAAATGGGGCCAACCTGAACTCTAATCAGGATAGTTCGCATAAAGCTTGAGAATTAAAAGATTATGGTAAGACGATTGCAAAGACGGATCAGTGTCACAACAAAATTGGTGAAAGCTCTTGATGACTATTCACATCCATATCTAACCTAGCAGCCAGAAAGGGACTTTTACGCCCGTTATTCTAAGTGTGGCTTGTATTTGAAGTAAAGTCTAAGAGATTTTTGGTTAAACCAAGCAAGTTTTTCATTTCCGTGAATAATGTTGTTCTTATTCCTAAGTTTGTATTTATGGCCAATTACCATATTTAAATCACCAAGAATGATAAGGTAATCGGAAATAGACTTAAAGTGTAAGAGTCCTCTTAATTACTATGTTTTGAAATTAAATCAGGAGAGAGACAAAGAAATGGTTGTTTCACTAGAAGCGAGATGGTTCTACTCTCCCACTCCCGTATATTTCCCGACACACACATTTCACTCCTACCTATATGTGCAGACGAAACACTTGTAGACAAATCACCTTCATATTGAACCACTGGTCAGAGGGTGGTGCTAAGATTGCATCTTCAAAAGTGACATGCATTAGGGGTACTATCAGCACTGTACAAAGAAACAGCATTGATGCTAGCATTCCAAAAATGGATTTGAGGAATCATTGAGTAGTTACATCATCAATGATATCACTTGCCACTCTAAATTTCCATTCATAGAATGCCTAGAGAATGCAATCCAATTTTCATGTATAAAAATGAAGTAATCTTTTCGAAAGAATATATAACCCCTCTCCCTTTCTCTACAAACAGACATACACACACACACACACACATATATATATATATATATATATATATATATATATATATATATATATATATATATATATATATATATACCTTTCAAACGATTCGTGAACCGGCCCAACATCCTAAACACTTTTGCACCTTCTAAAACGTTTTTGCTCAAGACGGGGGTCCAAAACCCATGCATAACAGTTAAATCGACAATCAATTACGATCAATGGAATGAATCACACAGATACTTTGTGCAAATCCAGTGCTCTAGTTTCTCGCTGCCCATGACAAGATTGATGCTTTTACAGTGTCATGCATTCATCGGCTTTTACAGTGTCGTGCTTTTACAGTGTTATATGAAGGGACGCCATATCAGACCTCCGAAGTACCAGGAGACAGGTGACTGCTAAAGCTTTGATTATATATATATATATATATATATATATATATATATATATATATATATATATATATATATATATATATATGTGTGTGTGTGTGTCTGTGTGTGTATAACGATGAACTAAAAAAAATGTGCGGGAGATGTTTATCGATGCTTTATCTGTTGCAGAGATAGAGAGATCATCACATCTAGTTTGTTACTCTGTAAGCTCACATTCATGTCGTTACTCTGCGGGTTGTGCTTGAACAATCTGGTTGCCCACTGGAGTTCAGTCTCGTTCAATCGAACCAGTGTTAGCTCACATGTAGTTTGCTACGCACGCTGTAAGCTCACATTCATGTCGTTACTCTGCCGGCTTCGCTTGATTAATGGAAACAGAAGGGATTTGAACAATCTGGTTGCCCTCTGGAGTTCAATCTCGTTCAATCGTACCAGTGCACCATTCTCGGTGACACGGAGACTTAGGAGAAGATCCATGTGACAGAATTTAATGTATTGTTTGTGAGTTGCTGCATGGCTGCGTCTTTTTCCTGCTTGCGGACTTTGAACGTGGTCGTCGCATGCAAGTCTCGGATTTCGCATTCCCGTTGGAGTTTATCTTGTAAGTTGTGGGAATGAATCAGTAAAAAAAAATGGATAGTGTTTGTGGCTACATGCAGTAAAATCCAGAGAGAGACAAAGAGAGTTTGTCGTAGTACTGCATATATTAATAGATTATATATATATATATATATATATATATATATATATAAAGAGAGTCAACATTAATCAGTATTGTTCACTAGTACGCGTAGTAAGATGGTGTAAAGCAAGACAAAATGTGGAGATGAATAGCGTTTTTGTAGTGTGTGGAAATTTAAAGGAGAGAGATAGCCGCTCATTGGACTACACAAGAGCTTGCTGATGGGGTTTAGAAAAAAGGGCTCTTGGAATAAGATTTGCCCAAATAGCATAGGACCAGCCCTTACTCTCTTGGAGTATCAAATATACCTTATATGCTTGCAATTAATGCAATAAAACTCATAGTGTACTTTGGAACATCTATGAGAAATAGTTGATCCAAAATAGATGACCTTGTATAATAACTAGCTCAACAACCTGCTATTTTTTAATGAAACATTCAACTTCAAATGCTCAAAGCACCCAACTTGATTACAATTCGAAACATTCCTTTTATAGGAATGTTATAAATAGGTTTGAGTAGCTAAAATGCATAAGATTACAAACAAAAAGCAAGTTATGCTCTAGGAATAAGCTTAACACTCAATAGAGGTATCCCTGATTTCTCACGGTTGTGCAAAGATAGACCCCAAGACCTCAAAATGGAGATCTCTCACAATCCACTAAACCAAAGGATACCAAAATTTATCCATCTCTACAATAATACCTTTCCAACTAATACTCATGCATCCCATTTGGAGCTTATTAGAGAGAGAAACAATTCTTGTAAGTTGATTGTAGTTGAAGAAGATGATGTAGAGAAATGAATTAGAGCAAAGTATGAAGATCAAGTCATATGTATATTGAATTTACTTATGTATAAGTACTTGTGAGTCTTTATATAGACTCTCATGAAGCTTTCCATGAATCTTCTTCCATAAATGCAAATTTGAATCCACGCTGCTTTTAATTTGGTATATGAATGGAAGCAATCTCCTACAATCTAGGAAAAGGGTAGAGATCTAATTTTAATTTGGTATATGAATGGAAGCAATCTCCTACAATCTAGGAAAAGGGTAGAGATCTAATTTGATCTACTTTTTGCTGATTGATTCAATATCAAGTTCAACTATCTCAAACGTCTCAATATGAATTTTCCTTTTATTCTTTTAAAATGATAAGCCTCTAAAATTTTACAAGATTAAATGACTTATAAAGAATCCTTATGTAGTACCAAAATGAACATAAATGAGAAAAACTCTTGAATGGATATCTTTGACATAATCCAAAGATTATTTTTTGATGTAGAGCTAATCCATCTCAAGCATAATGCAAGCTTGATGCTCGAACGACTGCCCCTCAATCTAAATTATGCTTGATTCTTCAATCTTTGACAAGATGAATACTTGCTATTGATTTGAAACTACAAATTTTGATTTCATCAAGTGCCTTTATAATCATATCTGCTACTTGCTTTTTAGTTGGAAAAAGCGTTTTGTCAATTTCTTTTCTATGATCTTTTCCCTAATGAAGTGATAATGAACCTCTATGTGTTTTTGGTTCTTGCATGAAAGATAGGGTTTGCTGCTAAGTGCATAGAGCTTACATTATCTCCAAATACGTGAGGTTTGGAATTGACAAGTCCCAAATCCAAGTACAATTCTCTTAACCATATTGCCTCTTAAGATGCTATGATCAAACCTATCTACTTAGCTTCATTTTAGGATAAAGCAACTATTGGTTGCTTCTTGGAACTCCAGTACACTAGCTTTGAACCTGCAAATGCTAAGTAATCAAAGGGTAATTCTTCTATGATCCTTACCTCCTGTCCAATCTGCATCTAAATATATCTTGATATCCAAATATGATGACTAAGGATAGAATATACCTTTATGGATTGTACCTTTGAGGTACTTAAGTACTTTTTTAGTAGCATCCATTTGTGGTCTTCTAGGAGAATGCATGAGTTGACTTTGCACTCCTACGCTGTATGAGATATATGCCCTTGTATGAGCAACATATATCAAGCTTTCTACCAAGATTTGATACTCTTTAATGTCTTCAATTTTCTCATCTTCATAAACACTGAGTTCATGATTCATCTCCAAAGGTCTACCTATAGGTTTAGCACTATCCATCTTGAACTTAAGGAGTAGCTCTTGAATGTATCTCCTTGAGTGAAATAAATTCCATGATTTGTGTATATGACTTAGTGCATACCTAAAAAGAATGTGAGCTCACCTAAATCACTCATTTTGAACTCCTCTTGCATATTTCTTTTGATTTGTTGTATACCATTCAAGTCATGTCCTATCACAATTATGTCATCTATATATAAACACAAATAGATAACTTCATTGTGAACATTTTTATGAAAAAGGAAGGGTCTACATTACTTGACCTATAACCTTGAGCTTATAGATGGGTTACCAATCTGAACTTCAAGGCTCGAAGAGATTGTTTCAACCCATACAATGCCTTTTTGAGTCTGCATACATAAGATGTGTAATTAGGGTTTTCAAATCTAAGAGGTTGGTACATGTATACCTCTTCACTAATCCAACCATTGAGAAATGCATTCTTCACATCAAGTTGAAGTAGTCTCCAATTTCTTGTAGTTGTCTGGATGTACCCTGAGACAAGCCGTGTCTCGCCGCCATCTACTATGCCCAATTTCTCAACTAGGCTCTGATACCAATGTTGGGAATCGAACCCACAACCTCCCAGTTATAAGGAGTGCAATGGGCTAACCACTTGCCCCAAAAGCCATGGTTGAGGATTAATTCCTAATCCTCTCTCTTAATGTGTGGTTCAACCATCTGCTACTAGGATTATGTGACATTCCTTCCCCCTTAGATTGAGCATTGCCCTCAATGCTCACTTTGTGGACCTTCTTGACTCTCTTGGACCCACTTTCCATGCATGAGTGCTTCTACCAACCTCAAACTCTAGCACATGGACCTATTTTGGACTTATCCAACCCACCTCTCTGTGGTGCCCAATTGCCCACACACCTTCATCTAACACTAGTTTCGCACTCACCACGGATAAGTGCTTCTTCCAAGTGCCCACGGACGTACCTTGTCTGGATGTACCCTAGGAGGATGTACCCTTACAAGTGTACCCTGACAAGATGTACCCTGAGACACGCCGCGTTGCGTCGCCATCTCCTATGCCCAATTTCTCAATTAGGCTCTGATACCAATGTCGGGAATCAAACCCACAACCTCCCGGATAGGAGCGTGATGGGCTAACCACTTGCCCCAAAAGCCATGGTTGACGATTACTTCTGAATCCTCTCTCTTACGGCGTGGTTCAACCATCTCCTACTAGGATTATGTGACATTACACTTAATAATCTCTTGATTGTAGTCATCTTGGCAATTGGTAAGAAGGTCTTCTCATAGTCCATACCATGAGTTTAAGAACATCCATTGAAAACTAATCTCGCCTTCTACCTACAAATTGATCCATCTAAATTTATTTTTAACTTATAGAACCATCTACAACCTATTACCTTTTGATTAGTTTGCATTGGAACCAGCTCCTAAGTATCAATTTCTATTAAGGCTTCTATCTTCTCTTCCATAGCTTTCTCCCAATTAGGGTTACCCTTAGCTTCAACATATATTGAGGTTTCCTCTAAAATTAAGTCTTAGGTCAAGTGATTTGAATGCTTTGTAACAAATGTAGAGTCATATCCATATTTTTTTGGTTGCTTTCTCTCTCTTGTTGACCTTCTAGGAGTATGCTTGGAGCATTCTCCAAATTGTTACATTTTGACCCTTCCTCTTCACTTATGGAGCTTATAGTTTCTTTCCTTCTCATCTTGACCATCATCAGATTCATTCCTTGGATCTTGGACCTATGTATCATGCTTGCTACCTAATGGATGGAAATCAAAATCAAGATCATAAGGTACGTTTACGTTCAGTTTCTCTTCATCATACCAAGAATTGTGTTTTTCAAACACAACATCTCTCTGTATGTGGTCAATTGCTTGGTAGAAGGATTTTAAAGTTTGTAGCTCATCTTAGTTGAATGATAGCCATTGAATCCACCTTGGTTGCCCTTTCATCAAGTTTACTTCTACTTTGCGAAGGTACATGTGCAAAAGCTAGAGATCCAAATACCTTGCAATGACCTTGAGTTGGTTTTGTACCATTCCATGCTTCATAAGAGTCATACCTTGAAGACATTTGGATGGAAGTCTTTTTCACAAGATATACAGTGGTTGAGATTGCTTTTGCCCACGAGTAGTGTGGTAACTTTTTCTCTTCAAGCATTTTTCTAGTTGATGCAACTAGGCTATCATTTCTTCTCTTTGCAATACCATTCAATTAAGCAGAATACCTAGTAGTCACTTCCCTTTTGATGCCTTTATCTTGCCAAACCTCATTAAATGCTTTGGAGAAGTATTCTTGACCTACATCATATCTGAGTTTCTTCAATGATCTTCTTGTATGCTCCTCCACATGTGCTAGGTGCTTTTTGAAGCATTCAAACACTTCATTCTTATTCTTTATAAAGTACAGGATGTTCTATCTACTATGATCATCAACATAATACATTGAATCTGTCAATGAAGGTTCTTGACTTGGTCCCCACACATGAGTGAGTAGTAAATCTAAAAGGTTGTTAGGGATGTATCATTTGAGGTTGAATGGTCATGGGAGTTGGTAAGATCATTCTAACTAGTGCTCATGGTAGTTTATTTTACACTGTCATATGCTTTATTTGTGTCAAGGATCAAGAAGAATTTATTATCAGTTTTAGCTTTAGCCAAGATTAGCTTGGTTGTGAAATTTATTGATGTTAGATGTACAATTCATGATCTTTCAAATGGTGATGTCACTATTGCTTTTGGCATTTTATGTCGTGGGATGTATAAGCTCCTAGAGTATGAAAACTCTATGAATGATTCACCATGTGTAGTGCATGATTCTCAGGCTTTGTTAGCTGCAAAGCTTTGGCATGCATGCTTTGGTCATTTGAATTTTGCTAGTTTGCTATGCCTGGAAATCTGAAATGGTGTCCTCTCTGCCCAAACTTGAAGCAGCAGGTAAACATGTCTTTGAAGGCTATATTTTGGGAAAAAATGAAAATTACTCATTCCCAAAACATTGTTCACTTTGAGCTAATAAAAAATTGTAGCATGTTCATAGTGATGTCATTGGTCCTATGCAAACACGCTTTTTTGGAAACTATCTTTACTTTGTGACCTTCATTTATGATTTTTCTAGGCATGCATGCATATATCCATCAAAAGAAAAGTCTGATGTGTTTATGTGCTTCAAACAGTTTCTGGTTTTGGATGAAAAATCTATCAGTATGTAGAATGGGCATCCTTTGTTCTAATCGAGGGGGAAATATATATCTTCTGTTACTCATCGAGATGGTGAGGTGTATGGTCAAGAGTCAGGCTTTACCACATAGTTTCTGGCTTGAGGTTGTTATGTTTGTAGCATATGTACTTAACAAGTGTCCCACTAAAGCATTGCAATCTATCACTCCATACAAGGCTTGGCATGGTCGCAAGACATCTATTGCTCACCTACGTGTTTTTGGTTGTCTAGCATATGCATTAGTGCCTGAACAACAACATAGGAAATTGGATGATAAGTTAGTGAAATGTTTTTTGGGTATAGTTATAAAAGAAAAGGTTATAAACTGTATCATCCATCGACTAAACACATTTTGGTTAGCTGTGATGTTTTTGTGGAAGATGCTATTGAGCCATTACTTTCATGTACTAAGGAGACATCAGTTAGCTCCAAAGGCATGTATGACACTTTGTTGCCTCTTTTTACAGGTGGAAAGTCTAGTGCTTATCCTAATGAGGCAACTTCCCAGCCTTTACAAGTTTCATGTGATGATATAGATCATTCCATTTTTTATGTACTTGTTGATGAGCGAACTAATATTAAGGAGGAAAAAACTATGCCAAATGGCTAGTGCAAACTTTGTGTGACAGCAGACTAGATGGGCCTCTATCATATCATACTTGTTCTAGCTCTCATAATGCTTCTTTTGCATCAAATTGCTACGCTATGGCTATGTCTAGTCTCTATGATGAGAATGAGCCGATTTCGTTTGATGAAACACAAAATTTTGAAAATTGGATGGCTACTATGCAATCAGAATATGATGTTATAGTGAAAAATGCTACCTCGTCATTATGTGACTTGCCTCATGGCAAGAAGGATATTTGCACTAAGTGGGTATACAAGTTGAAGTTTAAGTCTAATGGAATAGTTCACATGTGTAAGGCTAGGCTTGTTGCAAAGGGTTATGCTCAAGAAAGAGGCATTGACTTTGATGAGAACTTTTCTCCTACATACTGAATGACTATTGTTTGTAGTATCTGTGCACTTGCAGCCCATCATGGTTGGAATGTACATCAGTTGGACATTAAAACTGCATTTCTGAATGGTGACTTGCATGAAGAAGTGTATGTTTTTTAGTGCCATAACTTTGTGCAGAAAGGGCATGAAAACAATGTGGGCGATAACTTTCGCTCTGATATCGCTGATGATGGTCGTCACGTCAAAGGCTTGAACCTTGTCAGGCCTTCTACTTCAGCAATCCTCCTCTGAACTGAGATTAAGTGTATGTGTCGCAGCAACTGGAGTAATCATAGGTTGATTGAAGAAGCTTCTCATTTCAGAAAAGTTATTATCTCTGAAATCAGCTGTCAAATCAGAACATGGATTTTCTCCCTTCTCCACTGCATGCTTGGCAATTTCTGCTTCACAATGATAGAAAGAACCAACATCGAAGGATCAAAAGCAACGTCGTTATGAGCGCTTGGCTGTCACAAGCCACTCAGGAATATGGAATTGGGCTTAGTATCCTCAGGTGGAGTACTCAATATAATTCAATAAATTGACATCCTGCCTCTATCTGCTCTTCGTCATCCTTTCATCGGCTCTCTCTTTCAGCAATTAGCCTTTCCATGTTGCACTTTATCCCATATCTTCTGCGCCAATGATAGTGAATAATTACAGAGCTGATTCTAACGTGGATAACAACGAGCAATTTGCACATTCAGAAGAAAGAAAACTCTGCGCACTTCTCTTTGTCACAGACTTCGTGATTTCAAGAGATGAACGCCTCAGTCATCCGTCTTTAGCATTGTTTCCCGCCTCAAGTGTCTGACTAATCCTCCAGCTCTTCTCTGATTATTGTTTCTTCTGCTCTATGATGAGCGAGCTCATTCAAAAGAAAACTCCAGCGCTCCCCTGATCCGTTGCAGCACCATAGATTGGAGGAAGATGACACATAGATGTACCAGGAGATTCCCTGTATCGACGGAAGAGGCCAGACTATTCTTCCCTTCCTCAGATGATCAGCGTGTCCATATCCTCTATGCCAAACGATCTCTCCCCTACTCTTCTGACAACGACCTTTAGCCCTTCTTTTGGCCGCTTTTTCCTTTCGATTCTCTGCATGGCCCCTGCGCCTCCCTTTCTCTACCAGTTCTGCAGCCTCTTTCCTCTTTAGGCCTCGGAGATCTCTTTCAAACTTCCAGCGGCCTTCAGTGTTGCCTCCATAAACTTCAGTTCATCCACCTTTTTCCATGCAAAATCCTCTCCTCCTTCATAGATCTCAAACTCTACTTTTAATTTAAAACAAGAACTCTTTTTTATTTACTTTTAATTTAAAACAAGAACTCTTTTTTATTTAGAGTTGCTTCATAAAAAACGTACACCCATCCAATATATGCTCATATGCTATAGTCGCTTATATTGGTGATGGCATATACATTTCTATACATCTTAATGGGAAAAAAAGAAAGGCCACCAGTTTTTAAGAGCATAAAATATTTTCCAAGAGATAGAACGAAGGTCTCTTTTTCTTGATCTGTCCTTAACACTTCTGTTTCGATCATGCCTTCCATGTTATCTCCACTACACATATGTTTTGCTTTGTAGAATAAAATTGAAGAAACCATCCAGTTGCCAAAATCTTCACCACCAAGGTGATTATCTCTAATGAACTTTATGCGTGCGAATCATTTTACTAATTTGTCTTCCAAGCGAGGAGAGTATTTCTCTCCAACACCGTGCACTTGGAGCTCATCATGCTTGGAATGTACATCAGTTGGACATTAAAACAACATTTCTGAATTGTGACTTGCATGAATAAGTGTATGTTTTTCAAGCCTGTGGCTTTGTGCAAAAAAGGGCATGAAAACTAGGTGTGCAAGTTAAAGAAGGCATTATATGGTTTAAAGAAAGCACCACGTGCTTAGTATGAAAAGATACATGCTTATCTGTTTACACATGGTTTTGAGAATAGTCCAACTGAAAGCACCTTATATGTTAAGCCTGCTAATGATGTGATTCTCATCATTGTTGTGTATGTTCATGATATGTTGCTCATTGGTCCTCATGAGAAGCATATTGCTGATTTCAAGGCCTCATTTGAGATGTATGATTTGGGACATTTGCATCATTATTTGGGCATTTAGTTTATACAGATCGATGGCAGAATAGCTTCATGTCAAACGAAATATATTGACACTTATTGCAGCATTTTGGCCTTGAAGGATCTAAACCTATTGCCACTCCTATGGAGACAGGTTTACGATTGAGTCTTCATGATGCTGGAGATGCATTTGATGTTGTTCTCTATCAGCAAGCTATTGGATGCTTGATTTACTTATGCATTACTTGCCCAAATATTTAGTATGTTGTCTCACAGATGAGCAGATTTATGTGATTCCCAAGTGTCAAGCAATAGTAGGTGGTTAACTGCATTTTTCACTACTTAAGTGGTACCCGACTACTTGGATTGTTTTATCCCAAAGGGGCATCACTACCGCCAAATTTGCATGCTTTTTTTGACTCTAACTGGGTTGATTGCTATGACACTTGTGTGTCCAGTAGTGGTATTTGCTTGATGCTTGTTAGCTCATGCATATGTTGCCTAAGCAAGAAGTAGACTACTCTGGCCACTTCCTGTTGTGAGGCTGAGTGTATGGTAGCTTTCATAGTGACTGTTGGGTGTGTGCGGCTCAGATGTCCTATGGCTGATTTGGGTGTTTGTCAGTCTTTTGCAACCACCATCTTCACTGACAGTCAGAGCGTATTAGAAGTTGTGAGGGACCATGTGTTCCATGCTCGCACTAAGCACATTGAGGTGCATTATCATTATGTGTGCCCAGGGAGAAGTTTGAATCTTTTCGCAAAGCTTTGGGGTTACTTCCTTTTGTGGATGGATTCCACATAACTTGGCACTTCCTTATATATGAGTGCCAACTCCTTGTTCATCACATCACTCCTAGGGGGATTTATTGATATATTTAGGTAGTATGTGTGTGAACACAATAGGATTGCTAGGGCACTTTTTTCCCTGTTTAGGAGATTTTTCCCCCTGGCTTGTATATACATGTATTGCCCTAATGGGTTACTTATCTTTGTACATTCTAGTGGTAATACATTCAACATTGTGTGTTGTGGTGCAAGCTTCTTCTTCTTCCTTGTGTTGTTCCTGTGCTTCTGCAAATGTCTAATTCCAACACATTTGTGAATTTAATCCATAGGTAAACCAATGATTAATACAATTTATGGGTAAATTTGCATTTGTTGTAGGTAATTGTCTAAGGCACATCCAAAATATTGTTGCATATTCTTGCACTCCTCGATTGGATGTTTTCTTGTTTTTCTATAAGAAGTCAAAATTTTCTGTTGGGTTTTCTTTAACGTGAATCTTTGCAAGAAAGCATCTCTGACTACATATTCATATTGCTGAAAATAATCTAAATCAAATCAACCTTCTTTTCTAATGTTGCTATTTATCCTAGGCTATGGCCTGATGTACTTAAGACACTATTCAGTCATGCATGATGCTTATCAGTTTTATATTTTGAGTAGGTTTCACTGGATCGCATTACTCGCATATAGGCTACAAAGACCACTCCCTAGCAAGATGGCTAGTGTTAACCTCTCTCTTCTCTACTGCCATTAGGAAAGGAGTAGGTCACATAGGGTTCTTGGGTGGCAAAAGTTAGATCACTCTAAATTCTTCCATTTCTCTCTTCTTATCTACCTCTAAGATAACCATACTTAAGGAAATCACCACTTAACTTATAATTTGACAATTTATGCATTGTACACTCAAAGTCACATCGATTACACCAAATTAGACACTACATTATTTTGTAGAAAACTCTCTGCGCTAAATTACTATGCCTAACACTTCCTACAATGGTCATTCAACCATCACCGAATCAACAACTATTTAATGGAACATTCTTAACATAGATGGGTATTTGCTTCAATTAATTACACACACACCAATTATACTTAACCAACAAGGCACACAAAATAGAATAACTAATCCAAATAGTACACAAGATGTATCAAATAGTGTTTGCAACAATACTTCGCTCATATGTTGAAAAATCTAGTACCTGTCCCCTCTCCTAGTGTGCAAAAAAGAACTCTTCTATAAATCTATGAAAAGGTACATCATACATGTTTGAGTTTTGATCAAGACTATTCACCAAAATAGCACACCTCAGTTCTTACAAAAAATAATATCTTTTTCCTCTATGGACTAACACTCACACTGAAGTACATGAAAGTACATGATAATTCATGCATTGATCACTTAGAGTCACACCGATTACACCGAATTAGACACAATGAGATTTTGCACCAAATACTCTATACCAAGTTACTATACCTAACACTTTCTACAACGCTCACTTAGCGATCATCAAATCAACAATTATTTGAAAGAAAATACTTAACACAGATGGCTATTTGTGCTAACTAGTTGCACACATCGACTATACTTAACCAACAAGGCATACATAATAGAATAACTAATCCAGATAATACATAGGCTATATCAAAAAGTGTTTGCAACATGACAACCCTGCAAGTCTAGTACATGTCCTCTCTCCTGTAGTGCATAAAAGACCTCTTCTATTAATCTTTAAAAAGGTACATCATACATGTCCGACCTTTGGGTTAGGACTTCACCAAAATAGCACACTAGAGCCTCTAGAATATCTATGTCCTCTACAACCTTACATTGGCATGCACAGAGGACCTAAACCCAAAAACTAAACCTAATTTATTCTTCTTCATCATTTTCAAGATATGAAGGAGTATGTAAATCTATTTTAAAAGATTATGGTGCTATACTTAAAACCGTTTGGATATTTTGACCATACTCTTTATCGATTTTCGTACCTCCTACGAGTCCAAGAGTATGGTAGCTTTAGAGTCCTTACTTTTAGAGGCTATAGAAGAAACAATAGCTTGAATCCAAGCTTTTACCAATTAGAGATTGAACTCTTCTTGCAAATAAAAATCTTGTTTCTAACATTTTCTTTTCATTTGCACCTACTACAAGGCTTCATTCTTCAGTGGTTCAGCATGCTCCACTCTGGTCTATAAAGTCTGTAGGATGGCTTGATATTGGGCTGCTACATCAATGCATTATGTGAATTTGATGGATAGGTGAGTGTTTGTTTCTTGTGACACCTCTACGGTTTGATGCAATAATTCTTTATCTACAAGAGTCCTCTGGAGTTTCAACTTAGCTTCATCTAATATAGAGGGGGATAAATGAAAGGCACTTGTTTAGAAAAAGGCATCAGAGATGTTTTCGGTACGTCTCACAAATCAAAAACTAAAAAATGCATTGGTTTTGTACTACAACACATTGCAACCTTCTCATCTAATGTTGTTGTTTTCCTTGGGCTATGCCATGGTGTTCCTAATGAACTATTCACTCGTACATGATGTTTATCACTTTTATATTTTGAGTAAGTTTCATCAAACTATGTTACTAGCAGGAAGGCTACAAAGACCACTCGTAGTGGAATTGCCATTGTTAACCTCTCTATTCTTAGTTTGTTTAGGGAACGATTAGGTCATGGAATGAGTGTTGCAACATCAAGATTAAATTATTCTTGAGGTGGATTTGATCTACATCAAAGGCTATCGCATCGAAAGAATATCCGTTGGAGAGTTCTTTTTCTTATGCTCATTTATTGTATTTTTTGAGAGATTTTTGATGGTTCATTTACCATTGTAAAAGCCTTGAGCTTTACACATATAAAGGTAGAAAGATAGAGCCCAAATCCCACGAATTTGTGGTGGTTGAAGTTGCATTCAATCAAGCAATCAATCACCTAAAAGTAGATCAAACTAGATCTTCACTTTTCTTAGATTGTAGGAAAGTGAATTGATTCCCTCCAACAACCATTCCCACCTTCATTTGAATTCAAAATCCACTTGTTGAAGTCGTGGAACACTCCTAGAGTCTATATAAAGACTTAAAATCACTTGTACAATACATGGAAGCAATCTACATACACTTATGACCATCATTGTCTTGCTCCTTCAATTCTGTGCATCATCTTCTTCGCCAACAGTAATCTTGTAGAGGCTGGTGCTCTCTCTCCAGAGCTCAAAAGTGAGTGAAACATGGCTCATTGGTAAGGTCTTAATGTATAATTTATGCATATACATTTGCATAGCAATTGGTTTTGTAGATTGGGAGCAATATGAGTTTTTCTATCTCATGGTCAATCTCTGTGTATTCCTGAAAAATAGGAAGTACCACCGGTGAATGTCTCATTCATTCCTATAGCATATTTTGCTTATTCATTATACTTTTGTGCATTCTATACACTCAATCTTATGTGTATCACTCCCATAAAAGGATTTTTTCTAATTGTAATCACGCTGGTCACTATGGGCATTCGAAGTTCATTGTCTCTTCCATATATAGTAAGTTTTTTGAGCTAGTCGACCCCCGAACCTATCTGTTTTGTATCCACTCATTCACCTTGATGCTCCAACGTACATAGTGCATTTCTTTGCACTTATCGCATGCCTATAAGGTCTATTTGAGTGTTAATAATCTCAAGGGCTGGTCTTGTGCTGGTTGGCTAGACCAAACGTTTTCGCTTCGAAACACATGTTTCTACCTTCTACAAGCTTCTCCAAGTTTCTTTCAATGGTATCACAGCTAGACCAAGATGGGTGACGGCTTTCCCTCAATGATCGAGAAGCTTGATCGACACAACTACGCAGCTTGGCAAATCAGAATGGAGGCCTATTTGCAAGGTAGAAATCTTTATGGAATTGTAGCAGGTGATGAAGCTATGCATATTCCAAGATCCAACGGAGGACCTACACAAGAGGAGACAAATAAGCTCACACTTTGGTGCACAAGGGATGCTCAAGCAAGGTCGTGCATACTAAACTCTGACTTTCTATTAACACATATTAGAGGATGCACAACATCTCAAGAGACTTGGGATGCCCTCGAGACTTTCTGTTAACACATATTAGAGGATGCACAACATCTCAAGAGACTTGGGATGCCTTCGAGACTTTCTTTTCTGCTAGTACCAAAGCAAGAAAGAATCATCTTTGGAACGAGTTCAAGCAAATGAAGAAGACACCTAAACAAACCATCACAGAGTTTGTTACCAAGGTTAAGGAGGTTGCGGATCAGTTAGCATCCATTGGAGAGCTGATTGAAGAAGAGGTCATCATGAGGCAAATTCTTAATGACATTTGAAGTGATAAGCAATGGTAAGCCTTCAGGACCGCTTATGATCTCGTCATGGATGTGCAAACTCCAGACTTCAACATCTTTCTTGGACAGCTCTTCAATCAAGAAGCCAACAATAGCATAAATGAAGGTAACCCTTATCATGGTAATTCAATTAGTGCTCTATATGTAGATAAGCAGGATAAGAAGCAGAAAGGCAAGAAGAAGGAAGAAGATGAAGAAGAGACCTCCCAAGCCAACTTCGCAAGCAAGAGCAAGTGGAAAGGGAAGAAGAAAGGAACAAAGCAAGACAAAATCAAAGGTCAGAATGTTCAACCTTGTGCCATATGCGATAATACCAACCACACCACTCAGAATTACTAGTTCAATGGGAAGACCTAGAAAGGAATTGGAAGAGGTGGATATGGCAGCAATAGAGGCAGAGGTGGACACAACTTCAACAATAACAATAGAAGCTATAATAGAAGGGACTACAACAATTATTCAGAAGATCAACCACATAAAGACTCATTGCTTCTTAGGAATCTACGCCACAAAAAAGGTAAAGAAGATGATCATTTGTTCTACATAGATTCAGGATGTTCGAATCATGTTGTAGGCAACATTGCTCTTCTATCTGATTTGGAAAGTCCAAAGCATAGACATGAAGTGCAAATCGGGGATGACACAAAGCACAATGTGGAGAAGATTGGTAATGTCAAAGCTTCCAATGGCAGGAAAAACATTCTAAGTAAGGTTCTCTATGCACCACTATCACTAAAAACCTAATAAGTGTATGCCAAATAGTTGAAAAATGCTTGCAAGTTAGGTTCACCGAACATGGAGCTTTTGTGGAAGATCCATGTCAAGGCTTCAAAAAGATATCCCGAGGTGAGAAGCATGGTAGGCTCTTTACTTTCAAAGTAGGAGAAACCAGGAACATAGCTCTATTCAACTTTGGGTCTCAAACCCTAAGTGAGCTTGAAGTGTGGCATAAGAGACTTGCTCATGTGAATGGAAGAACCTTGAAGGATATATGCAGGGATCAAAGTGTTCTAGGACTGTCGAACATATCAAAGCAACACATGATCAACAGGTGTGATGCATGTTAGATTGGGAAGGCACAAAGACAACCATTCAACCACAAAGGCTACATCCACAACAACTTATTGGACTTAGTACATACAGATGTATGGGGACCAAGTCAAGAACCTTCATTGGCAGGATCAAGGTATTGTGTCACATTTATTTAAAACCGTAGTAGATGGACTGTTCTATACTTTATCAAGAGTAAGAATGAAGTGTTTGATTGCTTCAAGAGGTATCTTACACATGTGGAGAATCATACAGGTAGATCACCAAAGAATCTAAGATCTGATGGAGGGGGAGAATAGTTCTCCAAAGGTTTTGATGAGTTCCTACAGGACAAAGGTATCAAAAGGGAAGTGACTACTAGGTACTCTCCTCAACTAAATGGAATTGTGGAGAGGAGAAACAAGAAACTGGTTGGATCATCCCGAACAATGCTTGAAGAGAAGAAGTTGCCACATTATCTATGGGCAGAAGCTATTTCGATTGCTGTGTACCTTGTCAATAGACTACCATCCAAATCACTTCAAGGTATGACTCCTTATGAAGCATGGCATGGAAGAAAACCTAGTCTTGGACATTGCAAGGTTTTTGGTTGTTTAGCTTATGTTCATGTACCATCACAAGTAAGAGGTAAGCTAGATGAAAGGGCAACAAAGGCAGTGTTTATTGGATATGATTCAACTCAGATGGGTTACAAGTTCTTCAATCCTTCAACTAAGCAATTCACTACAAGTAGAGATGTTGTGTTTGAAGAACATAGGTCTTGGTATGTTGAAGACAAACAAAAGGTAACACTACTATATGATCTTGATTGTGACTCTTATCAATTAGGAAGCAAGCATGATACAGAGGTCAAAGATCCAAGAAGTGATATAGACGATGACCAAGATGAAAGGGAAAATGATTACGAGCTATTGAAGTCAAGAGGTAAAGCAAAGATGCAAGAGGTTGGAGAATGCTCCTAAAAAGTACTTAGAAGATCAGCAAGAGAGAAGAAACAACCAGAAAGGTATGGATATGATTCCACATTTGTTACGAAGCATTCAATATACTTGGCAAAAGACTCTATTTCAGAGGAACCCTCAACCTATGAAGAGGCAAAGGGAAACCCTAATTGGGAAAAAGCCATGAAAGAAGAGATAGATGCATTGAAGGAAATGGATACTTGGTATTTGGTTCCAATGTCACCAAATCAAAAGGTAATTGGTTGCAGATGGGTATATAAAGTTAAAAGAAACTCAGATGGATCAGTTTGCAGGCACAAGACAATATTCGTTGCCAAAGGATGCTCACAAACTCATGGTATAGACTATGAGGAAACATTCTCACCAGTTGCAAAGATGACTACAATCAGGACATTGATAAGTGTAGCTGCTGCAAGGAATTGGAGACTCCTCCAACTTGATGTGAAAAATGCATTCTTAAATGGTTGGATAAGTGAAGAGGTATACATGTCACAACCACCAGGTCTTGAAAACCCTAATCATCCATCTTATGTTTGCAGACTTAAGAAAGCATTGTATGGATTGAAACAAGCTCCTAAAGCCTTGAATTACAGGTTGGTTTTATATCTTCAAGATCAAGGGTTCAAAGCGAGCAGCTCAAATCCTTCTCTATTCATCAAAAGGGATAACAATGAGGTTATCTATCTATGTGTATATATAGATGATATTACTGTGCTAGGTGATGATCTAAATGGCATTCAAAGCATCAAGATACACATGCAAGAGGAGTTCAAAATCAATGACCTAGGTGAGCTCACATATTTCCTAGGTATGCAGGTGATATATACAGATGAAGGAATGTATTTGACTCAGAGAAGATACATTAAGGATCTTCTTCTCAAGTTCACAATGGAGAACACTAAACCTACAGGTACACCTTTGGAGATGAATCATAAACTTAGTGTTTATGAAGGTGATAAAATTGAAGACCTAAAACAATATGAGAGCTTGGTAGGTAGCTTGATATATGCTACTCATACAAGGGCAGACATCTCATATAGTGTGGGAGTGCTTAGTCAGTTCATGCACTCACCGAGAAGACCACACATGGATGCAGCTAAGAGAGTACTTAAGTATCCCAAAAGTACAATCAACGAAGGTATATTCTATCCTTATTCTTTAGATTCAGATATCAAAATCTATTCAGATGCAGATTAGGCAGGAGCTAAGGATGATAGAAAAAGTAGATCTGGTTACTTAATATTTGCAGGTTCAAAGCTAGTGTCATGGAGTTCCAAGAAGCAACCAACAATTGCATTATCCTCAACTGAAGCAGAGTATAGAGGCTTGAACATAGCAACTCAAGAGGCAATATGGTTAAAACCATTGTATACAGATTTGTGACTTGTGAGTTCCAAACCTCACATATTTGGAGATAATGTAAGTTCCATGCATCTAGCGGCAAATCCTATTTTCCATGCGAGAACCAAGCACATAGAAGTCCATTACCACTTCGTCAGGGAGAAGCTCATGGCAAAGGAGATTGACATTTCTTTTGTTCCAACTGAAAAGCAAGTAGCAGATATGATGACGAAGGCACTCGATGGAATAAATCTTTGTATATTCAAAGCTATGGCAGGGATTCAACCTATTAGAGAATGAAGACTCAAGCATACTTTAGCTTGATGGGGAGCTTTTGGAACATCAAGCTTACACTATGCTTGAGGTGGATTTGATCTACACCAAAGGCAGCTATCACGTTGAAAGAATATCTGCTGGAGAGTTCTTTTTCTTATGCTCATTTATTGTATTTTTTGAGAATTTTTGATGGTTCATTTACCGTTGTAAAAGCCTTGAGCTTTACACATGTAAAGGTAGAAAGATAGAGCCCAAATCCCACGAATTTGTGGTGGTTGAAGTTGCATTCAATCAAGCAATCAATCATCAAAAGTAGATCAAACTAGATCTTCACTTTTCCTAGATTGTAGGAAAGTGAATTGATTCCCTCCAACAACCATTCCCACCTTCATTTGAATTCAAACTCCACTTGTAGAAGTCGTGGAACACTCCTAGAGTCTATATAAAGAATTGAAATCACTTGTACAATACATTGAAGCAACATACATACACTTGTGACCATCATTCTCTTGCTCCTTCAATTATGTGCATCATCTTCTTTGCCAACAGTAATCTTGCAGAGGCTGCTACTCTCCCTTCAAAGTTCCAAATTGAGTGCAAGGTGGCTCATTGGAAAGGTATTAGTGTCTAGTTTATGCATATAAATTTTAGTAGCATTGGATATGGTAGATTGGGAGCAATCTGAGTTTTTCTATCTCGGGGTCAATCTCTACGTATTCCTGAAAAATAGGAAGTACCACCGATGAATGTCTTATTCATTCCTATAGCATATTTTGTTTATTCCTTATAATTTTGTGCATTATATACACTCAACCTTATGTGTATCAATCCCATAAAAGTATTGTTTCTAATTGTAATCACGCTCGTCGCTATGGGCATTTGAAGCTCATTGTTTCTTCCATAGATAGTAAGTTTTTTGAGGTAGTCGACCTGGGAACCTATCTGTTTTGTATCGACTCATTCTCCTTGATGATCCAAAGTACATAGTGCATTTATTTGCACTTATCACATGCCTATAAGGTCTATTTGAGTCTCCATAAGCTCAAGGGCTGTTCTTGTGCCGTTGGCTAGACCAAACTTCATCGCCTTGAAACACACTTTTCTAGCTTCTACAAGCTTCTCCAAGTCTCTTTCAATGAGTAGATCACTCTAGATTCTTGTATTTCTCCCTTCTCACCTATCTCTAAGATAATCATACTTCCAAAATTCACCACGTAACTTATAGTTTGACAATTCATGCATTGTAAACTCAGAGTCAGTCCCATTGCATCAAATCATACACTATGTAATTCTCCACTCAATTCTCTGTATCGAGTTACTACACCCAACACTTCCTACAATGCTCACTTAGTAATCACCAAATCAACAAATATTTGATAGAGCATACTTAACAGAGAGGGGTATTTGTGCCAATTACTTGCACACACCAATTATAATTAACCAACAAGGCACACAAAACATAATAACTAATCCAAAGACTACACATTATCTATCAAACTATCTCTTACAATAGTGGACAGATAGCTAGGTAGTCTCGATACCTTGCCTCCTCCCTAAGTGTCGAAAAGACCTCTTCTATTACTGAGTGAAAAGGTAAATTCTACAGGTCCAACTTTTCGATCATGACTATTCATCAAAATAGTGTACTAAAGTTTTTATAAAAAATAATATATCTATGCTTTCTGCCCTAACAATGGACACATAGTCTAAAAGATCTATCTCTCTCTCTTGGGTTTGTAAAAACTATAACCAATCAGTGCTTAATCTTGTGCTTCATGTTCTAGAACTTTTTCTTGAGCTAAGTTCATCTCATGAGGAAAAATCTTTGTTTTCAAGACGTCAACTAGATGACCAATTCAATCTTATATTAGCAACACTTGATATCAATTTGTGTGTTTTTAACAAGGGGTCTGCTAATACAAGATACTTGAGATAATATAGTAGATAAGAAGATAAGAATTTTAGGGAGTTAAGCTCCGAAAGTAAGTTCACGACTACTCAAGTCTAAAGCCTTGAAATAAACTATAAAAGATCATCTTTTGATGATGAGACCAAGTGATTCAAGAATGATCACTAAGTTCCTAGCAAGATGTGGAATTTGATGCCTAGAAAACGTTATCTTTCTTGCAATGCTTTGGATCTTGAAACATAAATATTGAATCATTTAACTCTATAGAAGATTTTACAAGAATGTACCTTGATGGCTTGATAAGTATTGTTCCTCAATTATTTTGAGGATTTGAAGGAATTGGTAAGACAAATGATTTGTTCCTCTTTGCAAAGCTTTGGTGACATTTGAGGTTAGAATACATATATATCTTCGGTATATCTTGAATTTGATTGTGGAAGTTGAGTACACTCATTTGGACTAAGGGAATGTGGTTTGGGTAGGAATTTTGATTCCTTTCCTTTCAGATCAAGGAACATAGTGTTCCTTATCTGATTATAGGAAACAAATCTATAAAGAGAGATAATCATGCTCATAGTAGACATGAGGTGGAAGAGGGGAATACTCAACATACTTCCACACATTCGGTCATGTTCTACATCAAGACATGCATGGGACACTCTTGCTTCTTTGTATGCTACATGTAATAAAGCACGTGTTGCATACTTGAGGAAGAAACTTGTTTATGTATGTATGGCTGAAAATGAGTATGTGGATGTTTATGTGACATGCATCAAGGACTTGAAAGGGCAAGTGGCAAGCATAGATGAGATTATTCTATATGCATCACTCATCTCTACATTGTTGAAAGGATTACCGGATTCTTTTCAGAGAGTGGCCACTACACTCCATTTGTTTGTCAAAAGGAATCCCTTTATGTATGCATTTGATGAGATTATGTCTCTTCTTTTGCAAGAAGAAATATCTAGATTGGATAGGAGTGGTTTGATTAAGGGAACACAAGCACTTGCTATCTCACAAAAAGGGAAAAGCAAGTATGATGCAGCTTTGGGCTCATCAAAATCAAAGCCTCAACCTTCCTCTTCCACTCATTCCTCTAATGATGATGATTTGCAAAAGAAGAAGAGATGCAAATATTGACAAAAGGCTGGTTATACTATTGATGAGTGTAGAAAACTTTCCAAATGCAATGAAAAGATGAAGGAATCTGGCATTTGTATTGTTGAAAATTATTTAAATGCAAAGAATGATGAAACCAACATGGCTCAAGAGTTTTGGGTATGTGTTTTTACATGTCACATGAATGAATATGAGTGAGGCAGATTCGGATGGATTCTTTGATAGTGACACTTCAAAGAACATACTTCATGCAAAAGATTTTTTGCAATTTTGAGAGATGCACCCAAAGGAGTAAATGTGGTGTGTGCAAACAAAAGCTCTTATCCGAGCATTGGAGTAGGAGACATTGGGATTATGGCTACAAATGGAGGTGTGATTCTCTTGAAAAATGCATTGTATGTACCCGATATAAAGAAAATTTCAGTTTCTTTGCTTTCCAAACTTCAACTTCATGTACACTTTGTTGATGATAAGTGTATGGTTCATGATTTCAACAATAGAGATATTGTCTTGATGTCTAGTACATTATGTAATGGTTTGTATCACTTGGATACATACAAGAGGGCTACCTCAAATGCATGCCTTGGTTGCTCATACTTCTTCTACAATTGAAATGAAGCTATGGCATGCTTGTTTGGGTCATTTGAACTTCAATAGTTTGGTTGCAAAAGAAGGACATGGTTATTGGTTTTCCATTGGAGTTCATTGAAAAGCATGCATCTGAATGTTATATTCTTGGAAAAATGCATCATGCTTCTTTTATAGAAGATATTCATACACACACTACAAGAAAATTGTAGCTTTTTCATAGTGAAGTATGTAGTCCCATTAACACTAGTGTTCTACGAAAATAGGACATGAAAATGTCTTTTTTCTAACAATTTAGAAACAAGATCACGCATTGTAATGGCATAAAAGTTTGGAAAAACCTTCAAGCATCATAAAGAGTTATAACTAGACATTTTATAAAAGATATATATTTTTAAAAATACCATTTTTTGATAACTCAACATATAGAAATGAGCGAGTATGGTTAAAAAAAATATTATTTTTCTATAGATGGATATATGAGAATAACAAAATGTCTCCATAGGAATTTTTTTTCTTGAGTTGGAATAATGTTTCTGATGTTAATTTAAATTCATATAATCATCTAATAAAATTCTTCTGAATGAGAAAAATCAGTTTGATAATAAGAACTTTACTACAATATAGTGTGCTCATTATATGGTTATACATTGTACCAACCTTTTATATGATATTGATGCATAATAACACTAAAAAAGCTGATTTTTTATTTCAAAACCCATCATATAGTATCATAAAAGTATTGAACATGTCTTTGAACTAATAATTTTTGTACCTATCTCACATATCACTAACAAACTCAATATTTCATTGAATAGCCATATACCACTTTGTCAAGAATAAAGTTTCATCCTAAATGAATAGTTTTACTCAATGACATAAACAATTTAATATCAATCAAAATAATTCGATAAATATTATAAACTAGTTTATATAGAAGAAAGTAGCTTATTTACTTTAATCATGTAGCATATGCAATATTTACTCATCAAATGACTTTTTCTTAGCATAGAAAAATAATAATATTGATTAATTTGAAGAAAGAACATAGAAATTTGACTCCTAGAGTTGTTAAGAAGATATTTCTAGCTCTAATATTGTCAAAAAGTATTTTGATAATAAAAAATGGTCATATTCATACCATCACTTTGAAAAATAATTCATCATAAAACTAGTTAGAATCATAAAAAATATCTGATTATGGATAGAAAGATGTCTACATATATAAAAGAAGAGATTTTATTGCATTTGAAACACTGAAAATTGTGAGATCATTATTTTAATAAAAATCATCACTAACTCATATCATTGTAATTTATGCGTCAATACTAGAATTAGCATCATAAAATTAGTGGCTAAATCTTATATTTTCTATCCTTTCATGAAAAATATATTTTAATAGTAAAACCCTTATGCTAACATGTTCCATAGTTACACTTATAAATGGTTCATTCTATCAATCTAGAAAATTCATCAAATATTTTCTTTTTCTTAGGACACTGAAGTGTCCAAGTACAACAATAATGTTAAGAATCCATCTTTTGGGAAGAATGTATGTTGGTGCAATTAATCCAAGCCTAAATGCTTGATCATTTATCCTAAGGCTCATATGTGCATTCATGTATTAGAACATGAATGATCTCTTGTAAAAAATTGATTTTTGTACTCCTTGTAAAAGTGCATATATGGAATCAATTCAATCACGAGTTCTTAGGAGAATCTTTCCATGACTTAAATGATAGAAAATCAAGTCCGAAACTTTGGAACACTTTTAGGTAAAGATTTGAATTCAAATTAGAACCTTGGCTCCAACAAAAGGCTATAAAAGAGGACTACATAGTGGCATGGAAAGAAGCTAGATATAGCAAAGATTTCAGAGGAACTTATGTGGCATATTGAGCTTACATTATAGCTCTACTAATGCCCTCACATTGTGAAATATTTTATTTCCAATTTCAATGTAATGTATGTGCATTAATACATATAGTTTTCGATTGCACTAGGTGAAGAGAGGGGGCTTGCTACGAGAGATAGGGTTCTCGATTTTTGTGGTGAAGTAACTCCTTCCCTTCATGCACGTGGTGAGGACGCTTGGTAATGCCTTGATACACTACTCCGTTGGCACTCTTGTCTTTGTATTCCATGCGGGAGAAGTCACTAGTCTCTCTCCCCCTATGGGGGGGTCAAAAGACATGCCAATGAGCGATGAAGCTCCTCCACACACTGATTCAATGTTTACAGCGTCTCAAGCTCAAGATACGGCTTTGTCACCATTGGGGATGAATCGTGTTTGGCACAACACTCCTTCAGTGACCTCAACACAGTCGTTTCACTAAGTGAAGCCACTCAAGGTAATCTAAATGCTACTGTTTCTGATGAGCTCATAAAGAAGGGACGACTTGACAAGCTTGCTCTTTCGATCGGATGCGTTAAACAAATAATTTTTCCTTTTTCTATTGATAAGATGAAAACTAAGGCTAAGATTCCCCAAACGAAGTTGTTTGCTGAAATTTTGGCCACAAGGAAAGAGTCATACATATACATATACATATACATATACATGTACATGTACACATACATATATATATATATATATATATATATATTGGTCATAAATCTGACAAGGGTAAGGTGCCTATTGAGGCCACTCCTAACTATTTCATTAAGGATCGGAGCTAGAACAATTTTACGAGTGATGATCTATCCTTCATGAAGTGGTAGTCACAACTAGCTGAAAAAGTGGTTATTGCCTTGCGCCATGGCCCGAGGCCGCCACTCGATACTCTCAAGTAGTGGATTAAGGCCACCTAGGAATCTCGGGGGTTATTCGTGCGTTGAATCCAATACCTGCCAAACGGTTTTTTTCTTTGGTTTTTGATGACTCGAATAGTGCTTTGAAATTCATCACTCAGGGTCAATGGTTAATTAGGACAACCCTGATCACCTTTTTTAGATCGTACTCTGGTTTTAACCCTAGGGGTCCTAAGCCATCTAGGGTTCTGGTGTGGATTGAGCTGCGTGACTTATTGGTTGCATTTTTTCTTTGGATTCAGAGCTTATGTTCTCTAGTTGGAAAAGTCCTCGGCCAACCTCCAAGGGGCACCATCAACCCAAAGTGGAACCCCAACTATTAGTTGAAATTGATACTAATAAAGCAATTAAGTCTTCTCTCACAATTAACGATTCGGAGGGGATTTGTTTGCATGAACAAAAGCTGTGTATCATAACCTTCCTAATGCTTCCTTCAAGTGTAACAAGGAGGGCCACTGGGTTAGGGACTTACAAAATAGCAATTCAAGCAGCTGATACGCAAAAGATTGAAGATCCCCTCATCAACAGAGGAGCTGGGTCATCTACAAAAAAAACCCCTGAGTAAGCTACGTAAGAAAAAAAGATAAAAATTAGATTAATACCTACAATGTCCTTCTAGAAGAATTCTCTAATCCATTTGAGGAGAAAAGAACAGGTTATGAAAATATGAACATGCCTAAAAATCAATCAAGTGATGATACTCTTGAGATTAACCCGCCTCAATTGTTGCCTCGAAAAATAGGTAAACCTGTTCTGAGTTCGTATCTAGTTGCTAACCAACCTTTGAGTGATGATGACCACAGATTCATTGTTGAACTAATGCACATGAATAAAAACGAGATAAACTTGCTTCAAAATAATGGTAATGCCTATGTTTTAGTTCACAATAACTAGAAGGAAAATTGTGCCCCCTCAGGTCAGAAGGTTTCTCGTGCTAGAAAAAAGGATAACCTATCAAATCTAAACGAAAGGATGTCTTGAAGAACTCAGCATCTTTGAATAAATTGACTAAAAACATCAGGAAATGATGCTCCTATTTATGGTTGTTTTCTTCCTGAAGTGTTTTCCTATGAATAGTTTAAGCTTCATTTCTTATAACATTAAGGAGAATACAGACCCTGTGAGAGCTAAATGTCTTTTTAAATGGATGCATGATTATTCCTTAGGTCGTGAGGTGTTATGCATCCAAGAAATTAAGCTTGCTGGTTCCAAATTACCCTTCTCGAACAAGCATGTGTGGCATTTCACTAACCACCCTCATGGTAGGGGAGGAGCTACCATTGGTGTTCCTAGCTCCTTGAGTCACATTATAAACCACAAGCATGCTAGTCACTCACATCAATGGTCTGGGGTGTCGTTGGGAAAACCCTATGATTGTACTATAATTAGCTTGTATGCTTCTAACTACTCCTCCTAGAGAGCTAGATGTTGGGATGAGATTAGCACCTTAGATGGGCCTTTAATCATTATGGGAGACTTCAATATGGTCACTTATATAAGAGATAGCCATGAGAAGAAAGGGAACTCCATTTCTGGCCAAGAATGGAATTCTTGGATGAGAATGACTACTTCCCATGACTTACTGGACATCTCCTCGCATTCTAGGTTCATTTGGCCAAACAAAAAAAAATACCCCAACTTCTGTGTTGCGAGGCTTGATAGGGTTTATATCAATGTGCCTTTTTTCAACAATTTTATGACTCTAGGGTCAAGATAGACAAATCTATATGAATTTCGGACCACTTCCCTTTAAGAATCTCCCTTAAGGGCAACTGCCTCAACACCAGATTAGGGTGGCCCCATTTGGATCCTTCCCTTCTCAAAATCCCGTCTGTGGTGGAAAAGACTAAAGCCATAATTAACCACTTTTTCCTTAGCATTAGAAGCCCTTTCTTGGCTTGAGCCAAGGCAGTTAAAGTTATCCAAGCTCTCTAATTCCATTACAAAAAGCTCAAAAGAGATATTCGGGCTAAAAGAAGAATGGACATTGTCAAGGAGATAGATCTTTTGGGTTCCTCCCAAGTTCATAATAAAATGGACTTGATTTTATCCCTTCAAGAGAGACTTAGATTTGAAGAGTATATTGAAGCTAGCAGTATTCTTTCCTCTTCAAGAGAATTTTGTGTAGGGAATCTTGACAGACCTACTAAAAGTATGTTCTCTCTATTGAAAAAGAAAAAGAATAAGGATTTTGTGCCTATGCTGATGAAGAATTCTGGTGGTATTGCTATCAGTGTTGAGGAGAGCTTGCAAGAGGCTACTTGCTTGTTTACTCATGTTTTCTCTAGTACTCCAAAGTGGGGGGAGGACATCCACATAGCCAGGGCCCACATTTCTCTTAAAAGAAAAAAAACTATTCCTCCTAGACTCGTTGCCATGCTAGACCTACCCCTCACTACGAGTGAGATTAAAGAAACTATAAGTAAATTGAAACCCTGCAAGACTCTGGGTATTCATGGTCTTCCTAATGAGTTTTTCATGGCTTTGAAAGCTTTCTTGACTCCATTTATTCTTTTAATCTGGAAGGATTCTGTTAGTAGAGGTACTCATCCTATTGAAGACAAGACTGGGGTGATAAAGCTGATCGATAAAAAAGGTCCTAAGGAGGATTTGAATAACTGGAGACCTATCACCTGCTTAACTAGTATCTACAATATTTTTTCCTCTTCCCTTGCTCAGAGGTTGAGCCCCCACATGAAAGATATCATCCTCCTTGAGCAAAAGGGATTCATTAAAGGGAGGTATATCCTTGATGCCATCATTTCCATCTGGGAAGGAATAGATTATGCTAATGAGACCAAGCAACCTTTTTACTTTTTTAAGATTGACTTTGACAAAGCTTATGATAGGATAGAATGGGATTTTGTTCTTCAATCTCTCCAAAATATAGGTGCTTGTAAAAGGTTTATCAAAGCTATTGCCACTCTTTTTGGTAATGCCTACTCTAGGATTGCTATCAATGGCAACCTTTCTCCTCACATTAGGCTTAGAAGATCCATTAGACAGGGTTGCCCCCTTGCCCCCCTCCTCTTTGCTATTGCTAGTGATGCTTTGGGTTGGCTTATAAAAGATGCTTTAGATGAGAAAAAGGTTAAAGGAATAGCTATGCCTAAGAGTGATAAACAGCTTTGTTTGCAAGCTTTTGGTGATGATACCAACATATTAGTCAAAGCTGATGAGAATGTTCCAAGGAACATTTTGGATTGCCTGAACACATTTTGTCTTGCAAGTGGCTCCCACAATAACCACAAAAAAATAGCCTTTAAGTCTTCCAACAATCATGTGACTGCCTGCATCAGGGATCTTGGTTGTGATGTTATTGAAGATGGGGAAATCTTTAGACTTCTTGGCATACATATGGGATTTCAAGTCTCTCTTAGTCAGAGATGGGATTGGGTCATGCAAAAATTTAGGAATAAACTCTTTTCCTGGTTTGTCTATCAATCTTCTCTCTCTCATCGAGTTTTTGTGCCTAATCACTATATATTGCCTACTATGGTTTATTTTTTGGCCTGTTTGGTTCCCATTAAAAAGCAAATAAACCAAGTTATTGGCTTGGCTAGAAGGTTCCTCTAGGCAGGTAGCTTAATGCATAACAAAGTTCCCAGAGCAGCATGGAAAGTCTATTGCGTGCCTAAAAAGGAAGAGGCCTAGGTATTCTCTTTCCTATAAAGATGTCAAGCAACCTTGTTGTCAAATGGATTCTAAGGGCCAGTGCCTCTGAGGATTTTTTGGCCTTACTTATAAAGAGACACGTTCATAACGTTTCTCTTGCAGATTACACGGCTTGGAGAAATCACTCTCTTTGGGACATTATTATTTCCCCACACATTTACTCACTTGTGGGATCTTCCCTATGTTGCAGGTTCTGACAAGCTTGGATGGAAGTCAAGAAGAACAATAGCCCCAATTGTAAAGTCTTTGACAATTTTGAGTTCTTTTTGAAGGAGAGTATTTGGACTGGTTGGCTGTCTCTTTGGCATAATGGCCACCTTGGCATCACAGAACACAAGTGTTGCAACCTCGTGTTGGAAATGTTCCGCCATGTGTGGCTAGAAATTTCCATCCAACCATTTTTGGCTGAAAAAATTCAGCCGTGCTTGGAAAGAAATTATTTTCATCTTTAGATCTATTCTCCTGGAGTTTTTACCCCTTTGAACCTCAATTGGCTGATCTACATGACCATAGTCAAGTGCATCACTTTGGAACAAAGGCATGAGTGTATCAAACACATATTTTGATCTAATTGATGGTTGTTTTTTGTAAAAACTAAAGTTTTTGCAAATACCACATCTCAACTCACAATAATTGTGTTCATCAATGGAGGGTACAAAGGATATTCCTTACTTTCAGTACTCTAACCAACAAATATACGTTTCTTTGCTTTCTAATCAATTTTGTGATGTTGTTATGATGGCACAACAATATATGCCAAACAACCAATTGTACGTATATGAATAACCATATGTTTATGTCCATTCCAAGCCTCATAAGGATTGATGACTCTCAATGCTTTCGAAGGGTAGCGATTCAACACATTTTTCGCACAAATGACCACATTGATCAAAACTTATCAGGAAGGTGCTTTCCTTCAACCATACATTGTGCCATTTCAAGGAGTGTTGTATTTGTACCCTCGGCAACATCATTTTGTTGAGATGTATATGGCACCATACATTGGTGTGAAATTCCGCTTTCATGAAGAAACGCATTAAACTCATGTGACGTGTATTCACCGCCACAATCTGTGTCTAGAGTCAAGGCTTGTTTGAAGAAAATGTTTTAGCCAGAGCTAAAAATGCTATGAAGCAAGAAAATACCTCATTCTTTGCTTTCATAGGATAAAACCATGTGTAGAAAGTAGAATCATCAATGAAGGTAACAAATTATACATTGTTGGAGGAGATGGTGGACACCTTCCAGAGATGAGATGGTGCTACCAGTTCTTGCTTCACACCAGGTCAAGGAGTGTAAAGTAGACCTCTTAAACTCTCCAAGAAGCACAAATAATCACCCAAGTACTTTCGAAGATGATCCTCAAATGATTGGATCAAAACAGATAAGTTGGAGTTTCATTGTGAACCAAACACTTGCTATTTTGGTCACTAGACCTACTCAAAGAAATGAATAGTACTCCTTCTCTACTAACAACTAAACAAACTCCTTTTGGGAATATGTAATTAACTTGGGTAGCTAACGTTTGCAAGATACTTCACTTGAAATGATAGACCATGACCAGAGAATGTTGCTTAGCAAGTTAGAGATGCATCCCGACATTTTTGGGTGTTGACGGTATGCAGATCAGAGGTTAATGTTTTGCACATAAAGCAAGGATGAATGCGCCAATTGAAGTGAAAATTTGTAACACAAAAATGGATAGTCTAAGCAATCTATAAAAACTTGAACCATTGCAAATGATCAAGTACACACTGAGAAATGTATTAGTCAAGTTGACTACTCTAAGTGATATATGACAGAGTAGAAGATATGAGATATGAGACAAATATATGTATTAATGCACATAAATTACATTGCCATTGGCAATAAAAGATTGCAAAATGTGAGGGAAATAGTAGAGCTATAATATTAGCTCAATATTCCACACAAATTCCTATGAAATCTCTACTATATCAGGCTTCTTTCCACGCAACTAGCTAGTCCTCTTTTATGGCCTTTTATTCGAACCAAGATTAAAATTTGAATTCAAATATTTACCTAAAATTGTTCCAAATCTTTAGGACTTGATTTGCTATAATTCCTCACCAAATAAGTCGTGGAAAAGCTCAGGATATGCTGAGTGGTGCAGAAGCAAAAACACAAAGGTTGTAGAGCTTTGAACAACAAAAAAGAGAAGACGTCAAGTGGTGCATCATAATCTGTGATTGGGAACCAAGGTGGTTCATCAATAGGAGTAGGTGGCACACAATCAAGAGGAGCAATGATACCGGTCATCCTAATGGTGGGGATACGACCACCAACCTTCATGGAAGTTAAACTTGATGGTACAAATTACACCCTTTGAAAGTTTAAAGTTACTTCTATCCTTGATTGATATGAGCTTCTAGAGATTGTTCTTGGGACTGGTCATGAGCCCCAAGAAATGCTTGATCCAAATAATCTTGGTCCAATAATTCCTCTTGATGCTGATCTTCTACATGCTTGGAAACATAGAAACGAAGATGTACTCTGTGCTCTAGTTACAAGTACTGTTCTCAATCTCATTCAACATACTACCAAGGCTTGTGAAGCATGGAACATATTAAGAAATCAATATGAAACTCTTTATCAGACATGGATTCAGAACTTGGAGAATCAGCTAGCAGTAGAAAGGTTTGTTGATGGGGAGACTGCTAAGGTGTTTATCACTCGCATAAAGAATCTAGGAGATCAAATGGCGAGAGGTGATGTATAGAAGTCAAGCGAGGAGCTAGATCGGTGTTGTCTTTGCGTCCATCCACCAAAGTTTGATGGTTTGGTAATTACTCTCGATACTCAAATTAGACCTCAGCCACTAACATTTGAAGAATTGAGTGTCTTACTCATGGAGGAGGAGCTCTCGCTCAAGACAAGGAGTGGTGGCAACAAAGGAGATTTTGCATTCACAGCAAATGCCAAAGGAGGCAAAGTGGACCCTTCAAAAGATGGAGACAAAAAGAACAATGAAAAAAAGAAGTTCAAGGGAGAGTCTTTCCACTGTAAGAAGAAAGGACATAGAATCCAAGATTGTTGCATCAAGAAGGTAGAAGAGAAGAATGGCTCTTTAAAAGGTGGCAAGGGCAAGGAGTCTGCCAATATGGCAGAAACAGAGCTTCAATTATTTGTTACGATAGAGGAGATATGCTCCTTGATTGAAGATTCAAGAATGGATGACTCATGGGTGTTGGACAGTGGTGCATCTGGTCACATGAAGAGGAGAACAGACCTTTAGAGTTTCTTACATCCTCTAAAAGAACCCATCATAGTAAAGGTTGGCAATAATGCAAGATGTCGTGTAGAGGGTGAAGGTATGGTTTCTTTCATTACCTCTAATGGGGATGTCACAAAACTTTTAGATGTGTTGTATGTTCCACAAATCAAACGAAATTTACTTTTAGTAACTTCTATAACTGATCAAGTTCATCAAGTATCTTTCAATAAAATAGGAGCTAAGATTATGGACAATAATAACAACATTGTTGGGGCTGGCATAAGGAGGAACAACCTGTATGAGTTGTGAGCTCTTAAAAACACTTCAAGTGTGGGTAGAAGAAAGTTATGGCATGAGAAATTTGGCCATATACAATACCTTGTATTGAAGGAGATGAATTGCAGGGGTATGGTTGCTCACCTAAGATTGCAGAAATGAAGGAACCATGTGAAGCTCGCATGATGGGCAAACAACAAAGGACGACATTTCCACAAGAAAGCAAGAACAGGGCAAGTGTTCCTCTAGAAGTGATGCATGCTAATGTGTGTAGAAAAATACCTAGATAGGCCTTAGGGGGATCTTCCGACATCATGTTACTTGACGAAAACTATAGCAAGAAGATGTGGATGTACTTCCTTTGCAATAAGGCTCAAGATTTTGGTAAGATTAAAGAATGGATTGAGCTTGTTGAAACTAAAACATGGAAGAAGATGAAGAAATTTAGGACAGATGGCAGTGGTGAGTTCACATCTGAAGATTTTTGTACGAGTAAAGCAATCAAGCATCAAATCACAGTGGCACATAGCCCTCAATAGAACGGTGTTGCAAAATGTTGAAATCCAGCCATCATGGAGATGGCAAGGTGCATGGTGAAGGGAAACAGTTTGCCTAATCAATTTTGGGTAGAGGCTCTCAACAATGTTCTATACATCTTGAATTGAAGCTACACGAAGGCACTTGATGGAAAGACTATAGAAGGGGCCTACACTCATAAAAGCCATCTATTTCCCATTTCAAAGTATTTGGAAGTGAATGATACGTGCATGTTCCAAATAGGGAGAGAAAAAAGATTCAACCAAAAAGCATCAAATGTATCTTGTTAGGGTACAATGAAGATAAGAAGGCTTATAAGCCTTATGAACCTGAGGCTAAGAAGATCATGGCAGGTTGCGATGTGATGTTCAAGGAGGAGCAACCACATGCAGTGGAGGAGGTAAAGAGACCTTCCACTTTATCATCACACAAAGGGGCAATCCATTATGAATCTCGCCCAGGAGCTATCTCTTCCACACAAGAGAAGGAAGCATCATCTTTAGATGATGAGTTTTAAAGTCACCAACCTATCATCACCCAAGCAGAAAAGTGATTGCCACATTGAGTGATGCATCTCTATCATTCTACAAACCCCATCCCACGGTCATTAGAATAGGTTGCAGATGGACCGAGGCGATCACAGAGAATGGAGGAGCAAAGAAGGGCAAGCTCCCATATTTTAAACACAACCTTGATGGCGGATTGCATTCAAGAAGAAGCAAAGTAACCAACCAATGTGGAAGAGGCACTCCACAATCCAAATTGGAGGGTTGTGATGCAAATAGACTACAACAACATCATGAAGAATGGAACTTGGGAGCTAGTGGATAGAACCCCTAAGCACAAAGTCATTGGCACCAAGTGGGTCTGGAAGCTAAAGTATAAGGCTGATGGTACTTTAGAAAAGTAGAGAGCGAGACTTGTTGCACATGCTACTCATAAGTTGAAGGCACTGACTTTTGTGAATCGTTTGCCTTGACTACAAGGATGACTACTATTCAAGTAGTACTAGCTTGCTAAACATAAGTGTTGGTTGGTCTATCACATGGATTTCAAATCAACGTTCTTGAATGGAGACATCAAGGAGGTGTATGTGTCTCAGCCAACAGGTTTTGAGGCTCCCCATTCAGAAAACAAGATATGTAAACTAAATAAGGCATTATATGGGCTGAAACAAGCCCCTAGAGCATGTTATGAGTGGATATATAAGTACCTCTTGGATCCATGTTTCAAAAGATGTGCTTCTGATGCTAACTTGTATGTTCTAAAGAGAGGACGGAAGGCAATTGTTCTTGTACTCTATGTAGATGACCTTGTGATTACAGGAAATGATCATGTTCTTCTTCAACAAACGAAAGATGCCCGAAGTTCAAAATTTGAAATGAAAGACTTAGGATTAATGCATTGTTGCTTAGGCTTGGAACTTTGGTAGGAACCAGGGAAGATTTTTATCTCTCAACAAAAGTATGCAAGGTAGATATTGAAGGCATTCCACATGGAGGATTGCAAGGAAATTTCTACACCTATGGAGGTCAACACAAAATCATCTATCAAAGATACTTCATCTGTAGTGGATATTGGAAGATACATGAAACTAGGTGGAAGTCTCATCTACTTGTGCAATAGCAAACTAGATATCTCTTATGCTCTTGTATTAGTACACATGTTGTCTAATAAGACTTGCCAAACTCATTGGAAGGCAAGCATGTGGATACTCAGGTACGTGAAAGGAAACATTGATTATGGTATTCTTTATGAAGAAGGATCATCTCTTTTCGGATACAATGACTAAGATTGGGTAGGGGATATTGATACCAAAAAATCATTTACTCGATATTATTTTTCTTTAGGAATAGAGATCTTCTCTTGGATTAGTAAGAAGCAACCAAATGTAGCATTATCTTCTAATGAAGCCGAGTACAAAGCAGCATGTGTTGTAGCATGTGAAGTAGTATGGTTGAGAAGGATCATATGGCATGTAGGAATACAAAGTTAGGAGGCTATAGGGTTGAAGTGTGACAACCAAAGTTGCATGGCCATTGCCAAGAATCTTGTTTCCCATGCATGTAACAAGCACATAGAAATTCAGTATCATTATGTGCATGAGTTGATTGATGATGGGATCGTGGAGAAAAGATATTTTCCAACCAAAGAAAATGGAACAGACATCCTCACCAAGGCTCTTGGGAGAGAACAACTTCATTGGCACTTTCCAAAGCTTGAAGTTGGACATTGGACCGAGGAGGTAGTTCACCGCAAGATGGACATTGGGGAGGGGGGCGTGTTAGATATACTCAATACTCCACCCTTAAGTGACCACAAATGATCCATGGTGCTCTAAGTTGTACGGCCCCCATTATGAGGAGAAGCCATTGTGAGAGCCGAAGCATTTATGGAACCCTAACTTCCAAGTTAAATGAGGTCTATGTGTGATCGTTGATGGTTATAGATGATCTTTGTCAGCCTAGCAATTGGGTCAGGTAGGGCATAAACTTCCTGGCCGTTGGGTCGCCATTCAAAGAAAATCGATTGATGGATCTCTGCATAAAGATTGATGGTGCTACACATATTCTCATTGATAGTCAGTGCATTGGATGTTGAAATAAATCCAACATTTCATGCATGCACCAAACATATTGAGGTGCATTATCACTATGTGAGAGAGTTTCTTCATACAGGAGATATGGATTTGGCATGTGCCTACACAAGATAAGGTCACAAAAATATTCACCAAATCTCTTCCAGATGAAACGTTTGAAGCTTTTTGCAAATCTTTAGGCTTATTGCCTAATGGCGGATGATCTATCACTCCCTATATGTGTTCACATCATTCGCTTTAGGGAGGGGGGTTGTTACCCTTATATGTTCCTCTAGTAGCTTTAATATGAAGCTTTTTCTATATAGGGAATTTTTTCGTCTAGTGTTGGCTAGAGGTCTTTTCTCCATGTTACCACATGCATGATTCACTTATAGATGGTGGTGCTTTGTAGTTAGGGATATTATTGATCTCTTACTTTAGTTATGGTCATTGTCAATATAGTGAGCTATTCAAAACATCCACCTTCTCCTTGTGTCTTGGTACATGTGTGCTCCTTGTGCATGCCTATCATGTCCGTCTCACACTTCTACACAGACCCAACATTTTAAGGGTCCAAAGCCCCTTCGAGAACCCTTGGATTTCTATGAGAAACTTTTGTGAAAGTACCTCCAAGTATATGGCTTAAAACGTTCAGTTATTTGATCAATTGAACTCCCATTTGAAGAGTATCAACCTTAGGCTTGATTTATCCTAAGGTGTGGGATCCTTAGTCTTGGGGGAAGCTTGTCCTAGTGACACCTTGGGGTGTATATGAGAGGAGTGGAATCACTTAATTAAGTTTCCATGTGAAACTATTATGTTAAACCTTAGGTTAGTGTCCACATGAAGGACACTTGAAAGTATCCAAGGACATGCAAGCCTTTTCCTAGAGGCATATATACAGGTGGAGATGGTTGGGTGGATATGTGCTCTCTCTTGTCATGGTCGTCTTGCTAGTTAAGTTCTTAAATAGGTATTTTGTAGGATTTTGATTTCACAACAACTTCTTTCCTTACAAATCTTTCTTAGATCTTCCCTCCTAAGCCCATAGAGTAGACAACCACCCAAGTGCTTCTCCAAGTAGAGCTTGCTTCTAAATAACTTCATTTGGAACTGAGATGATCTTGTTGAGGCATCTCCAAGTTAGAAAACGTCTTCGAAAGGAGAAGAAAAGGTGCCCCAAATCTTCCCAAAAACATGGGCCATGATTGTACCAATGGGGAGGACCACAAATGTTTCAAGCTTTGACATTGGTCCAAATAATATGAGGAATCTCCCACATTATCACTGCTTTCTTATTTTTAATAAGTGGGTGCCACAGCTCCTCAAAATTGATTTCCCATTTGATCCATGTCCAACTCATACACCACTTCTTTCTAAGAAAGTGATGAAAGGTCAAGTTTCTTTTGATTATTAAAATATCTTTAATCTTGTTTCTACACAACCACCTCAGACTTGCGAGCTAGGAAACTCTTAAGCAAACATGATGTGGGACATAGAGGCCTCATAAGCATTGATTTTATGTCTTAATAGACACCATTCTTCAAAGTCAACTCTACAAATTAGATAAATGTCCTCAAACTAGATCATGATCCTTCAATCTTCATGCAAGAGGTGTTTTCACACATGAAAGCCTCTAATTCTAGACTCTCTTTGCTTTTTGGAGGTTCTCAACCTCCATTATTGGGATACCCAAAATATAAAACCAAATAGAGCCATTTTTCCTAATCCCAACAACCCACTTCCAATTAGTATTGATGGAGCACAAAGGTTTCATCCAGTTCCACCCTTTCCATAGGGATCACACATGATAGATCCCATAAATACAACCAAAAAATGGAAGATCAAGAGAGTAATTAAATTGATCCCTTTGAGCCTTAGGATCATGATAAGAAAAAATCTATGATTGTTTCTAAAAATCAACTTTTATTGAGAAATATTTTTGTTATTCCAAGATTTAATTATCAATTTGGGCATCATTTTTTTGCCATGGGTTCTGCATCAGGTATGCTCATAGCATCGCCTCCTTTTTGCTAGAGGATATTTAACATTTAATCTTTGGATTGCATCTTTTATTGGGATCCCCCATACAAAGAAAGTTTCTATAGATCCTTTCCACTTTCAACATCTCCTTCTTGCATGGTTCACAACATGCATAGAAGTAGATGACAAGATGAGATAGGGAAGATGTTGATCACCATGGTGCACCTAGCCACATTAAGTTGCATACCCTTCCAGTACTGGAACTTCCTAGCACGCTTGGAAAGAACACAATCCCATTTTCGACCCATGGAAATTCCAAACCCAATTGGGATGTTAAGCAAATAGAAGACCATCTTTGATGAGCTTCTAACAACATTGAGTTTGAAACAATTTCAGAGGAGGCACACACATGGACTTATACAAAATCTTTGAGTTGTTAATTCTTGAACTAGAGGCCTCATTCAAATACTTATGCAATTCTATAAATGAGAAACACATTCAGTGTCATTTTGTAGAAACACATTCTTCTTATTAATGAAAACTCTAAGAACCATAAGGTCATGACTATGGGGGGCCGAGAGATTCCAAATATCCCTAATTGAACTTAATTGTTAATGAGTAATTTGGGTGTGTTAGTGATCCACAAACAATAGTGGGTTCAACAGGCAATCTTTTTTGACGGAGTGCTTATTAAAAGAAGTCTAGTAGATGATGATGTTGATGTTAACATAAGCAAAAGCAATCCCCTGCATGACTATGGTAACCATTTTGATGAACTTATGTCCCTAGCGAAGGTCCTTGAGGGATTACATGATAGGGTCCCTCTCTAATCTACCATATGCTTAGTCAACGTCAACCTTGAGGAAGAGAATGTCTTGAGGTGGCACTTTTGCATAATCCATTCCTGCTAGAGTGTCAATGATCGTTTCAAGAATGGATTGATCTTTGATGAATCCTTTGTGTGGTTCATTGATCCAAGAATGAAGGTTTCGAGCAATGGAGTTGGAAAACACCTTGGAAATGAATTTGTAGGTTGTCTAGAGTATAGAAATATGCGGCTAAACTTTTTCATTTTAAAGCATTTCTTTTGAAACAAAAAATATTCATAATTTTTTTAATTTAGCATTCAGCATAAATGATTATAACATCCATGGAACATAGATTGATTCATTCATAAAAACAAAGATATAGCCAGAATTAACACTATATACGCATGAGCACATACGTTTATATGTATCTGCATGGGAGTAAAAACCAATCTCTATTATAAAGGAGAGATCGGCTATGCAAGCTTCGTATATCGATATGTCTTCCATTCACTAAAAGATGTAGAACAGCTAATTGTTTCCCCTTCTAGAGCGATGTCAAATTCCTGGTTTCGAGGCCGAAGAGGTTTAAAATAATGGGAATCAACACCATCTCCGAAAGGAGGGCACACACAAGCCTGCATCCACTCAGAGAGGAGCTTTTCTCTCTCCGTCTCCCTTCACTTCCTTGCCGTTTCTGTAATTCGCCATCAATAGTTTTGTGTCTATAATAAGCAGGAGCTGTGCCTTCAGATATCTTGTGAATGTGCGTGTTAGGCCTTACGCAGCCGTCAATTCTGACAAAGACGAACATGGCTTATCAGGATGGTTAACCAGATCAACGCATGTTCTTCTGTAGTCCCATCAAAGAAATCGATGATGCAGAGCTTGTCTTATCAGGATGGCTAACCAGATCAACGCATGTTCTTCTGTAGTCCCATCAAAGATGAACATGGCTTATCAGGATGGCTAACCAGATCAACGCATGTTCTTCTGTAGTCCCATCAAAGAAATCGATGATGCAGAGCTTGTCTTATCAGGATGGCTAACCAGATCAACGCATGTTCTTCTGTAGTCCCATCAAAGATGAACATGGCTTATCAGGATGGCTAACCAGATCAACGCATGTTCTTCTGTAGTCCCATCAAAGATGAACATGGCTTATCAGGATGGTTAACCAGATCAACGCATGTTCTTCTGTAGTCCCATCAAAGAAATCGATGATGCAGAGCTTGTCTTTGTGGAGACGCTGCGAAAGGGTATTGAAACAGACCATGTTTCTGGTCGACATTCTGATTAAAAATGAAGTCCTTGATCTACCCAAATCATAAGACTCCTCTCTTGTCGAATCGTTGAATCCGACTAAGCGTGGATGGCAGAGGCATAGTTATCGAGAAGGAATCCAGAACATGTTTATCTGAACATTCCTGTATTTGATGGTTTGTTAACACATGCTCATGTCAAGCTACAGCCAAAGGCTTCTCATTTCGGAGCACATCACGTTAAGTTTTTCATGATTGATTGATCGATGATGAAGATGAGAAACTCAGAAGCATTCATTGAGGCGTTTGATTATGAGCAGATCTGCACAAACTTCTTATTTCCATTCTCTCCATATCGCAAACTACTTCCTCTATTTATTCATCAGGGGTTCATGACTGTATAGCTAACCAGACCATTGAACCTTTGTCTGTTGTCCCATCAATGATGATCTTGGGGCCATGGCCTGTCTCTGTGCAAATAGGCCCTTGATCCTGTAGACTCTCTAAAGGAAAAATCTTCACTTTAACAAAAGACAAAAATAAAAAATAAAAGTTGAGGGATTCCTCCGCGGATCATTGAGTCCGATTAAGCACACTAAAACTGAACGGTAGAGGTCTAGCGATGGAGAACTAATCTACATTGCATTGCTGTCTTATGAGAAAACCCTTTGAGCCTGCGATATTGGATGATTCCTCATGTCAAACCACAGCAAACAAAATTCCTCGAACTTTTGCAACTTATTTTTTATTTCCAAGGAATCTAGATTGTATGATGAGAAGCTGGAAAAACATCAACATGTTTTTCTCATGGTTAACTAAATCTTGCTAATCCATTGAGTGAAGTTAGAGATTAGGTAGCTTTTCTATGGAGTATATATTTTCAAAAGTTATATTTTCTTAAGAAATGTTTGATCTTAGAGAAAGCATAATGTTCAGTCTATCGTGGGCTCAAACTTCTCCAACTTCAAAAAGGGCATCCCAAGCTTGCATCACACTACAGGATCTAACAGTAAACAATAACATAGGCATAGTTTGCAAATTGAGAGTAAAGGCTCCAAAGTACTCCAGGATCATGTTGAAGTTCTAGTTATGGAAGATGCTGGATGCTCTCACAAAGTGGACACAACCTGCTATGTATAATGAAAGATTCATCTTGCTTTCAGGTCAAGATAGGGTATGAATACATAAATGAATCTAATAAGAAATTCTTAATCTACATAAGGGTATGCACCTATTGTTCTAGGTTCATGCACAAGCAATGTAGATATGGAGGTTGTGTTATTGAGTAAGACCAATCTAGATATATTACTTACCAGTTTAAACTTCTTTTTCCTTTTAAAATCTCGACATATTTTTGCTTACCTTTTACGATAGTTGACGCATATTTTATAGATCTAGTAACAGCTCCGTCTTTTTTATGGGTTGAGATTTAATCTCGCTGCACCTATGAAATAGTGTGGGTAATTCTCATAGAGTAGTCACATTCTACCTAGTCTTAAATAATAAATTCGTTCCATCAATTCGAGTACCAACTCATTTAAATATTCTAGGATGAATTCTAAGATGGATCACTAATATGATCTGAATTAGAAAACTTCATTTTGCTACATAAAAGTAACAGTTTCACAAGACTAGTCATTACTTATGCGTAGGGGCGCACAAACAACCTTTCAGCTTAGATCCTCTAAGTACTCACTAGCTATGCGTGAAGTCAAACCAGCAACTTTTGTGCTTGGATTCTATGTACAAAAGACTTGAAGAAAATGTCAAATTTAGAAAAGAGGGTAGCCCAAGATACATCTTCATGTATTTCACTAGTGATGTGTGTGAATAGAGTTAGACCATCGTGGCATTTTCCCCCCCTTTTTGAGAGGTTTTTTCCCTAGCTTGTATATACACCTATAATCCTTAGGGTTCACTTATCTTTGTACATTTGATTTGTAAAACATCGAATGTCGTATTGTTCTCCAAGTTTTGTCTTCTTACATCCCCTCTTTGGTGCTTCCACTGTCTTAGAACTCAACCAATTTGCTTTAGAGCACGTCGTTGCTTTCTCTCAACCATCATTGACACCCCTCCCATCACAATCCGAAAACTCCATGAAAATTGCTCAGCATACTCAAGATGATTAGGAGTTCAAAAGAGCTTTGATTTTTGACATCCGAATTTTTATTTGACCTCATTTTGTACTCTAAACATTGCTCATACCGACACCCATACTCATAACACTCCTGGGAGTACCGACGCTTATAGCGATGACCTCTTGGGAGTACGATCGCTTATACTGACGACCATATTTGTGAAATTTTCTTTGGGCAGAGTGTGTTGTCTTTTGCTACAACAACATTACCATGATGTTGTTTAGCAAATGGCAATACACTCTGCCCAAAGAAAACTGAGTACATGTGATGTGTACTCTAATGGCAACCAAAATATGATTTCATATAGCAAAATATTGTCAGACACAAAAGAGATAAGCAAAATGAACCAATGAATCATGTACAAAAAAGTTGTATTTTCCATAAATGAAGCATGTACAAGAGTGTGGCAAAGCACTTCCATAGACGAACCAAATACAAAATGTGACAAAGCACTTCCATATAGGAACCAAATACAAAATTATGGTGTACCATTGCCACATATGAGTGTAATACAAAATTGTGGCAAAGCACTACCATACATATGATCAAGGGGATCAAAACCTTTACACCTACAATCCTGCAACAAAGCATATGCGTAAAATGAGACAAATTGACAGGATATTTATAAACAACAACTAAAAATATGAAATCAAGCTATAAGTCTACCTCATCATAGATTCTCCCATGAAATGATCGCACCACGTCCCTCTGAGTCCTGCAACAGTGCAACCAATCCATGACGATATCCATAAGCTTCTTCGGTTCGCGTCGGAGGAGGACCCATTGCCAACTCCTATAATAAATATGCAAAATGTTAGATGAACATACATGATGTGCTTAACACAAACAAATTCAATAATTAAAATGATACTTACAAATTGGTAGGGCATCTTGTCGTATCCGTCGTTACCGAAATGCGACATTCCAACCGTATCTAAAAGTGTGGCCGTCACATTTCACTGCTGACGATATCGGTCGGGAGTATGTTGTTACTCATCGTGAATCGATTCCCACCCCTCAACATCTAACCATGTAGGCTTCGGTAAGCTTGCTCTGAAAGCATCGTGAGCCTCGGACCACCGATGAGACATCACCTCGCATGCCGTGTGTTGAATCCATTCTGAGCTCACAATAGGATGCCCAGGTGTTGACTAGTACTCTTCGTATATCGACTGTGTGATATAACTTTTGGAATCTTTATCCTATTCGCTCGATTTTAACATGAAAAAATGTCCAAACTATATGGAGCAAAGTTGTCGAATGCGTTGACGCATGGACTTTCCGGCCACATCCATGACTAGAGCTCCATTACGTATGCGATATATCTTGGAGTCGTCATGGTCATGTGCTTCCCAAGGTGTACGTGGAGATCCCATCTGATCCAATGTGGAGATGTTAGGATATATATATATATATATATATATATATATATATAAACCTTTAGATATTTAATTATTATATTATATATATATATATATATATTAACCTTTAGATATTTAATTATTATATTTTATATATTTATATTTTTCTCTAATATTTCATAAAAATGTATGTATGTGTGTGTGTATGTATGTGCAACTTGTGTGTGTATGTATATGGAACTTGTGTGTGTATTTATGTATGCATATGTATGTTGGTGCATTTGACCCAAGCCTACAATGTGCTTGATATATTTGATATTATCCTCATTTTTAAGTCACATGAGTAGTCATGTGAACACCTCTTGTAAAAGAGTACATTTTATCTCTTGTAAATGGAAAAAGAAAAAAGGAAAAGGATGGCTTACCTCATCCATGATGTAAAAGCAAATTCGTGGCTCCAACTACCAAAATCACGAATTTTTGAGCTGAGGGAATCTCTCCTAACTTTGGGGATCACTTTTAGGTGGAGCCATTCGAATTTGAATTCAATACTCCCTCCAAGAATAGCTATAAAAGGAGCAAGAAAGAAGAGGCGATTAGCAAGCCTTGTACGTGACCACTTCATGTCATTTTGTAGAGATTGAAGAGCTTACTCCATAGCTCTATCATTCTACTCCCATCGTGCAAAGATTCATTGCCAATGTGGTTGTAATCATATGTGAATCTATACATTTATCATCATCTACTTCTCTGTTTTGTTCTCTGCTATACTCACTCAGAGCAGTAACTTCAGAAGGTCATATCTCGCGTTCTATTGAACCATTTTCAGTGACTTAACTTGCGTTGGATAGCTTGTACTGTCTACTTTGTACATATAAATTTTCAAAGTCATTGGAGTAATACTTTTGGAGATATCTGCATTTCACTGCTTACTGGTCTATCTCTGCAGTGACCCGAGAATTGTGGGGAGGTTCCAGAAATTGTTGAAACTTGTTCTCAGTGCTCAGTCCATAATTTGAAGTGTTTTAACTTGGATTGGGAAGCTTGCTAAGTCTATTTGATATGCCCAAAAGGAAGTTTTCTAATTCCTACCAGGTTGAGAGCACTGTTCATTTTTTCCAGCAGGTGTATGTTAAAAAATAGCAAGTTTTGGGAGCTAGTCATTTCGCAACTAGTCTGTCTTGACTTAAACTTTTGGGATACATGTTCCAAAGTACTTGGCTGATATTTTGGTGGATTTAAAAAGCTCAAAGGGTCTACTAATCAACTCTGAAGTCTCAGTTGGCTGGTGTGAAGCTGGTTGTAGCGGCACCTACTCATCTTTGGATTGCATCCACCATCTCTCTTCACAATGTATGTGTGTATGTGTGTACGCATATGCATGTGTGTTTGATATATTAATTCTATTTTTGTGTATAAACACAAAAATCCTATTTTTGGTATATTGAATTTTATACACACACACACACACCCTAAAAATTTAAAGATCTATTTTTTAGATATTTAATTATTTATATTTTATATATTTAGATTCTTCTCTAATATTTCATAAAACTGTATGTATGTATGTGTGTATGTGTGTATGTTTGTATGTATGTGTGTGTGTGTGTATAAAAACTAAAAAATCCTATTTTTGGTGTATTTAATTATATATATATATATATATATAAACCCTCAAAATTTAAAGATCTATTTTTTAGATATTAATTATTTATATTTTATATATTTATATTTTTCTCTAATATTTCAAAAAAATGTTTGTACTGTGTGTCTGTGTGTGCAAAAACTCAAAAATCCTATTTTTGATATATTAATTCTATTTTTGTGTAAAAACTCAAAAACCCTATTTTTGTGTACATGTATGTATATGCATATGTGTATGTATGTATACATGTGTGTGTATGTATATGCAACTTGTGTGTGTATGTATGTATGTATATGCATGTGTGTATGTGTGTATGCATATGCATGTGTGTATGTTTGTATGCAAATGCATGTGTGTATGCATATGCATGTGTATATGTATGTATACATGTGTGTATGTATGTATACATGTGTGTATGTCTATGCAACTTGTGTGTGTATGTATGTATGCATATGCATGTCTATGTATGTAAGTATGCAAATGCATGTGTGTATGTATGTATATGCATGTGTGTATGTATAGGCATATGTGTGTACGTATGTATGCATATGCATGTATGTATACATGTGTGTGTATGTATGCATATATGTATGTATATGCATGTGTGTCTGTATATGCATATGTGTGTGTATGTATATGCATGTGTGTATGTATGTATGTATGTATGAATGTATATGCATATGCATGTGTGTATGTATGTATGTATGTATATGCATGTGTGTATGTATGTATGTATATGCACGTGTGTATGTATATGTAACTTATGTGTGTGTACATGTATGTATGCATGTATACATGTGTGTGTGTATATATGCATGAATGTATGTATATGCATATGTGTGTATGTATGTATACATGTGTGTGCACTATGTATGTATATGCATGTGTGTATGTATGTATGTATATGCATATGCATGTGTGTATGTATGTATGTATATGCATGTGTGTATGTATATGCGACTTGTGTGTGTATGTGTGTATGCATACGCATGTGTGTATGTGTATGCATATGCATGTGTGTATGTGTGACGTATGCATATGCATGTGTCTATGTGTGTATGCATATGCATGTGTATGTGTGTATGCACATATGTGTGTATGTATATGCATGTGTGTATGTATGTATATGCATGTGTGTATGTATGTATGTGCAACTTGTGTGTGTATGTATGTATGCATATGCATGTGTGTATGTGTGTATGCATATGCATGTGTGTCTATGTGTAGGCATATGCATGTGTATGTGTGTATGCACATATGTGTGTATGTATATACATGTGTGTATGTGTATGCATATGTGTATGTATGTATGTTAATGCATATGCATGTGTGTATGTATGTATGTATATTCATGTGTGTACATATATGAAACTTGTGTGTGTATGTATGTATGCATATGCATGTGTGTATGCATATGCATGTGTGTATGCATATGCATGTGTATGTGTGTATGCACATATGTGTGTATGTATATGCATATGTGTGTGTATGTATGTATACATGTGTGTGTATGTATATGCATTTGTGTATGTATATGCATGTGTGTATGTATGTATGTATATGCATATGCATGTGTATGTATGTATGTATATGTTGTATATGCATGTGTGTATGTATATGCAACTTGTGTGTGTATCTATGTATGCATATGCATGTTTGTATGTATTTGCATGTGTGTATGTGTGTATGCATATGGATGTGTATGTGTATGTGTGTATGCACATATGTGTGTGTATACATATGTGAATGTGTATGTATATATATATGTCTCTCTCTTTCTCTCTCTCTCTCTTTATGTTTCTCTAGATCTCACTCTTTCTTTCATCTCTCTCTCTCTATGTCAATCGAAAACAAAACAATCACTTACATCAATGTAATTGTTTGGATCCTTGTCATCAAAGTCCACTTAATGTTGTGGTTTGTCAAATTCCAAAGACCTGATGCCAAAATCTCTTGCAAAACTAAAGAGAAGAGAAATTAGAAAAGAGAAAACATAAAGAAAGAGAAAAGAATGCTACAGTATGTGCGATAGTTACCAAAATTTTAGACCTAGAGAAATAGAGAGGTGTGCATAGAGAGAGAGGGAGAGAGAGAGAGAGAAACAAAGAGATGTAGCCCCCGTTCGTAAACTCGATAGTAGCACATTTTGTTTAAAGACGTGATGAATGTCGAATTTTTTCTCTCGAGTCCAGTTAAAACACTACGTTGGTATGAGCGTCGGTATAAGCGTCGGTATGAGTGTCGGTATACGCATCGGTATGAGCATCGATAAATCACTAGAAACCACCGACGCTCATACTGATGCTTATACAAACACTCATACTGATGCAATAGTTTCTAATGCATATATTGCCTCTGTGGTTTGCGTAGATTGCCTCCGTGGTTCTTCAAGGGTTTTCAATGGTCATACGGATGTCGAGGCATGACTGTCGGTATGCACAACATCGTTATGCCCCTGATATGTTGTAGTGGAGCTCGGGACCTTGGCTAGCTGGACCTTGTACCTCACACACATGGACCGATCCCTATGGATCAATGCCAGAATCCATGTGGATCAATGTCTGACATCATGCAAGCAATTTGGTCCTTCTAATTCAAACATATATACAATCTTTGGTTTGCTAGTACAAGTGCATCAAAGTGTGCTATAGGTCTAGTGGAGCTTGGTTGAGCATTTCTATTCAATGTATTTGAGATACATGCAATTTTGTACACTATCGATCTAGTCATTAGCCATGTATCTATGTTGTATCTTCGTTGTTGAGGATATGGTTGATGGTTCTAATTATGCACTGTGGGCATACATAATACACCATGTATTGGTAGCACAACACTTGTGGAATAGTGTAAAGTGCGTTGAAAACTCTTCTACCACATTTGCAAATACAACAATTGAAGGTGATGTAGATCATGTTCAAGATGATGATCTTCAATTTTGTGGTCATGTTATGGTTCCTTATTGCACCTACTATAGAGAAACTTTATTGGGATGCTAGAGGTTCACAAACACATGCATTAATAACTTTTTTTGTCCAATGTGCCATTATCCTTGAAAATTGGTCTTCCAAAACAGAAAAGGATGCTTGGGATACTCTTGTAAAATTATACTAGGAAAGAAATGAGGCTTATGGTACTTCCCTCCGAAAAGAGTTAGAGAGTCAACATATGAATGAAGGAGATTTAATGGAGACTATTGTAACAAAGATAAATCATGTGAAAGAGTATTTGATTTTTGTAGATTAAATCTTCTTAGGTAGTTCACTTGTTAAAGTGTTCTTAATGGTCCTCTAGATTCTTATCAATGTCTTTCTTCTACTCATTGGTTGATGATTAAAGGCAATGCAAATTCCTTAACCTTCGACTATTTCATCCTTTTTTGCTAAAGAAAGAGAGATCTAGGTAGAATAGGTCAATTATTCATGTTGCAGATGAAGGTTTCTTAGCTGATCATAAATGAAAAGGTATATAGCATTAGGGTGAAAAATAGCCGAAAAGAGGCTGTTTGCTAATGACAGATTAAGGAAATTGACAAATAGAGTCTTTCCACATGTACAAGAATATAACATTGCTGTCTCTTTTAACCGTATGAAGAAACTCTTTTTTTAATACAATATTCGCTAAAAGTGCTGCTAAAGTGATGAAGATTCTCGTATTTTGTGTACAAATTTTTAGTTTCATGCAGAAAATATATTTTTGCACACTACACAAAGCATATTCTTAAATTTCCTAGAAGGAATTGATTTTTGAAGATACGAAACATTTTTGGGTTCAGAAAATTTCATGATCATTCAGCGAGAGGGTTTACATCAAAGCAAAAGTTTCCACGTCTACAAAGGCTTTTTCTCTATAGATACTCCCAAAATTTGTGAATGTCGGTTTCTCGCTTTGAGCATTCTTCTTCTTCTTAGTTCAAATGGCTTCTTCTTCTCGTCATCCTTCCAATCATGTAACCTCATGTGAGGTTTACAACAGAAGATAGGATTCTTTGTGGAAACCTCTTTCTGTGAAAGTAAATGAATGGGTAAATATGCTTCCTAGCTACATAGGTGCCCATAAAGTCAAGCGTGCCAAAAGAGACAACACAAGAAACCACTGGAAGGGACGTATTCTTAGTTTCAAATTGAAGAGACATAGTTGGTTTTCACGAGTAGTACATGTGTACAACACTTAGGATCTTGTTCTAGAAAATTATCTGCAATTCCCTTCGTACTGTAAGTGAAGTTTTATAATGCTCTTCTATCATTCTAGTTGTTTTTGTATAACAACACATATGTTTTTGTATTGTAGAGATCTTTCCTTCCAATATTGTGGAATGGCAATCTGTTGAATGTTTAACAGAAACATTCAAATTTCTTCATAAGGAATATGTAGAACTTATGTATGCAGACAAATCTATTCAATTTTTCAATAGCATAGAGTTATTTGTCCATTATGCAGATTATCAAGTGCCATCAGGGAGGAGTTATTATGGAAATCTTGTAGATTATCAAGTGCCATCAGGGAGGAGTTATTATGGAAATCTTGTAGATGTGCCTGCTCCTTGCGTCTCTTCATTAGATTGGGATGCTCCTAATCATTCAACAGTTTCAAGTTCTCTATACAAAATGAAATTTGACATCCAAAAGGCAATGTCAGTAGGCCGAATTTCGAGAAGGATAAAGATTCAATGGTTTTTGCCTATTCATGTCTTTGTAGCATGCTTTAAAAACATGTTATTATAGAAAACAAAAAAAATGTGGTTGAATAGGAGAGTCTCTATTTTAGAGATTGATGATGTTTTAGGTAGGCAATGGGATAGCAAAGAAGTTCAAAAGCTAGGTAACATTATTTTATCTAAAGTTAGTTCAAATTCTCTTTCAATCTCATATAAAATATGTCGACAATCTTTGGTTTTAGGATATGACTATAGGAGGTGGAAAAAAAAGCTTGGACTTTGGATAGCCTTGGACTTAGAGGAGAGCTGTCCAGAATTTGAGTTAGAAGTATTGATTCATCCAGATTTTCAATCAAGGAAAAAAATTGTCACTGCAAATTGGAAACTCAAAAATGTAAGGAAGCTCCTAGAATACCTTGATGAGGTATCATCACAGTTTAGATTTTCAATTGATGATGCAATAGTTAACATTAGATTAGAGAAAACATTATCTTGCATAACTTGCATGCCACCAAGGGTGATTAAGTTCCAACCCTTCAGATTGTAACAAGTTAAACCAAGACATTCTTACATAATTTATCTCCCTCTTATAGAAGCTTCTATTGATACTTCCATTGATTTTTCTTTGCAGAATGGTGACAAAGAATGTGTGCTAAATTATGTATTTTAAATGTTTATATTCATATTGGCATTTTTTTGCTTAATTTCAAGATTTTGATGAGGTTTTTATTGTACAATGATAAGAATATAAAGGAAGCCCATCTTACATAATTTTTAGGACCCTTATTTCATACTTCCATTGATTTTTAGTTGCAGGAGTGAACTGATGACTTCAATTATGCCCCTTCATGGACTAAACGCACATTGGCATTTTTTTTGTTTAATCTCAACATTCTGATGAGGTTTCAACTCTGCAATAATTAAACAGGAACTTGGATAAGTAAATTCTAGATGAACAAGAGATCTAGAATTCAATATCTAGTTTCAATTAAATTATTTGAGTCTATCCAAGGTGCACATTAGTTTCAGTTAAATTATTTGATTCTATCCATACTTGTTTGCCCTCAAGGTATGCAAGAGAAAGTATCATGGTGCACATAACAAGTTATATTAAAAAGGGTGCAGAACCTGGTGCAAATTCCAATCCAAGGTATGATATTTCAAAATATGTAGAGCATGAACTTAAGTCATAAAGCAGTGGAGACGAGATTAGAGAAGATGACCGATTCAAGCGACTAGCGCAATCTGAACTTGTCGGATCGCCCTAATTGCTTGGATCGATCGTGTTAGCAAACTATCGGAAGGGACTTCAAACTGTGACTTTTGCGTAAAGTTTGACTAATGACTATAAAAACAACTTGCAACTCAACTCATCTCAAGCAAGGTTGCTTAAAGGGGATGCTATGTTTAAATGGATAATATTGGATAATACAAATGATGCAAGCGATAGGGGAAACCCAAAATTCTCTGATTCCCCATATCGCTTGTATCGTTCGTGTCCTCTTTCTTCTTTACCTTCTTTTCTATCTTCCCCAAATTTAACGTTTCAACAAGAATGAAGTAAAAAACCCACAATGCAATCCTATTTGTGACACAACCAAATTTTGGTTGGACCATGCAATGAACTTTTGTTTAACTCTCAAGAGGTTCAATACAACTTTATGTTACTTAAGGCATATAAATATGGTTAAGGCATATAAATATGGTTACAATGACCATCTTCCAAATGAATATTGGCATAAGTACATACAATTTCTACATAAATAAATCTTCCAACCTATGTTGGTTTTACAATCGATTTCAATCTTAGACTCAAAAATGATTCATTCCTTTCTATCCTTTTTGGAGCCCTCTTTTCTCTGAAGCTTGTGGCCCCTTTTTGGAGGTTTCACCTTGAATCTTTTTCTTGGTCCCATGCTTCAATGGTGAGTGAAGAGGATGCCCTTTCTTTTTTTCTCAGACTTCCTTTTATATGGTGGAGGGGGTGGAGGTGAATCTGGATCATAGGGGCAGATTGCATGTTTCATAATGCCATCTATTGCTTTCACTATGATCAAGATGATCAATGCATCTGGATAGTCTGATAAATTCAATTTGGGACTGTAAAACCTTCTTTCCAAGAATCTTATAGCATTTGCAATCACTCTCCAGCCACATGACGTTGTGTCTTTCTACAATGGCACATGAGTTTCTATGTTGCCAAATTGCTTTTGTTCATTCAATTTAGCAATTTTAGGAAAATTCTGCTCAATATGCATCTTGAGAAGCTTAGTAGCACTGCACTGTAAAGTGAAAATTGGAATGGATGGCATGGCTCTTAAATAGAGAATAGCAAAATGTATAGCAACTTACACTTTGCAATTTCCATGTTGTGATTTAAGAGAATTCAGGAAAAGAGTTTGATATGCATTGAAGTCAACAATAATAAGACTCCAGTGGCCCCTGTAAATGAGTTCCATGTAAATATACTTTCTTTAATGAAACAAATGTACTTTTCAAAATGAAGATGAATACTTACTTTCCAATATATGGGTAGATAACACATTCTATCTCTTCTGTAAAATTCCTTAGAAAGGATTTGGCATCTCCATGTTTATACAAAAAACACTTTGTCACAAGAGGATGTATGATAAATACTTTTCTTTGAACTGCTTCGTCACAATGTTGAGCAAGAACCCTACAAATCAAGAAATAAAAACTCAATTTAAGAACTAGAAAATTAAGCAATACAAGAGCATTTTATGGCTTGTAGATAATACCTAAGTGAAATGTTGACTACACTATCTAATATTTCAACATAAAACTTTTTCAACATTTTGTCTTCTAGTCTTATGTCAAGGAAACATTCATCCTGCCATGCCATTGCAACATTAACTATTACATGCCCATCTCCTTTCTTAAGGATCTCTTTGTTAGCCTTTTGTAACTTTTGAATCTGGTTTAAGATGACACTTTCGTCTATTAATAATCCCTTCTTTTTCCTCTCGTCCTCACTATTTGCTGCATTTCTTGTTTCATGATCATGAGTGACCTGAGGGCTGACCTCTTCAATGAAAACTATTGACTTGGGTGCTTGGGCTGGAGGTATATTGAAAATATCAAAGAATTTTTTATCATGGTGATCAATAGGAACAAGAGATTTGTCAAATTTATATCTTATTCTTGATACAATCATATAATCTTTCGCCATCAATGTTACCTTGTGAGAATGAGCAGCACATAAGTAAGCATCATTCATAAAGTCAATAGCAAAGTCCTCTGCAACTTCTTGCAGGCATAGCAATGCTTGAGTTTGCCACTTCACATTGATAAAGGATGTGGTCTTCATCAAAGAACAGAGATTGGTTTTAATCTTCTTGACAACTCTCATAAATGGAAGTCTAGGGATCAGCAGTCCCACAGACTTTTGAGCTCTTTTTATTTCCCTCAAGGACTTTACATGGTAGTTGACCCTTTTCTTTGAAGACTTCTTTGATGCATTGCTTTGACTCTTCTTGGGAGCTGGTCCTTTGCCATTTTGGTCCTGGGCATTTCGTTCTTGACCCTCAGGGTACAACTTCCTTGCTGTCTTTTTTGTCCTAGCCATAACCTGCATGAAGTGAGAGTCTTAAGGCATGGAAGTGGAAAGGCAAGGAAACTTATCCTCAAAAGCTTTGATCAAGGACTCTATCCAATGTCACAAACACGACCAATCCAAGCGATTAGAGTCATCCAAAAATCCCTGAATGTCCCTAATCGCTTGCATCGGTCGTGCTTCTAATCATCGTGAAATATTAATCGATTCCATTTCCCTTGAAATGCATTACAGCTAATACTTTACCAAATAAAACGTTACTTCAAAGATATGATCAAGTATTCCATTTAAGAAACACTACCGATACAAGCAATAAGGGTCATCTAGAAACCCCTAGATGTCCCTAATCGCTTGCGTTGGTCGTCCTTGTAATCATCATGAAATATCAATAAATACTATTTCGAATATAGCTAAAAATGCATAACAGCTCATGCTTCACTTAGCAAAACATTATTTCCAAGCTATGATCAAGGACTCGATGCCATTTAAGAAACATGAGTGATCCAAGAGATTAGGGTCATCCACAAATCTCGGATGTTCCCTATCGCTTGGATCGATTGTCTATTAAATCATTATGAAATATCAATCAATTTTATTTCCACTATAGCTTACAATGCAAAAGAGCTCATGATTTACCAAAGGAAACATTATTTTAAAGCTATGATATGGTTTCAGAATCACGACTCACCCAAGCGATAAGGGTCATCAGAAAATACTTGGATGTCCCTTATCACTTGGATCGGTTGTGTCCATATTCCCTCACATAGAACGTGTTATCTATAGAAATTCTAAAGAAGCAGCTAAAAAACTTGGAGGTGATGGCAACTCGATGCTAGGAAAGTGTTGAGAAAAAAATGAGAGAAAGTGAATAGGGAAGCTTAAATAGTTCTAAAAACTGATTTGACCATTGGTGCCATGTGGCATGTCATGATTGGTCCATGTCATCTAGCCATTACGAATTCCAAAGTTCTTTGCCACATGGCAAGATTTGAGTGGGCCACATCATCTCTTTGTTGGGATTCCCAAGGTGGCTTTGCCACATGGCATTCACTGATTGGCCCACATCATTTGACTGTTACTCCCTCCCTCCTTGCCTATAAAGACCAACTCCCTTCATCATTTCACATTTTCAACCTTCATAGAATTTGTCTCTCCATTACCGTGCATATTTGTGTTTCATCCCCGATATGATCGATACGAGCGATTATACCCGTTTGACCCACGTTGACTAGCTTGAGTCGCTTGCATCGGTTGTGTTCTCCACTAGAACATACTAGAGAAGCTACAACTTAGATGGAGGGAATGAATGAGATCCTTAGTGTCTCTCCATCAGAGAAACTACTTGATTTCATGGTTCAAGAGGGTTTAATTGTAGATTACTTTCCTAATGCAATGACGATATTCAATCCCAAGATTGATTTTGAAAAACTCCTAGAGAAATCAAAAAGTTTTCTTAGGGATGAGTGGGAGAACTTCTTGGGGTTGATCAATGGAAAGGAGCTTTCTTTATCTGAGAAAACCTATGTCCATCCTCACGTCTTTGGGAAGAATCCAATGGATAGGTCAAAAATCACAAGAAAATGCAAAAGGATATCCCCTTTGTGAGGGAAGCTAGATTTATGCCCAAAGCATGAAAAAGACTGCTGCTTTCTCCCCTTGAACATTGCTTTCTTGATATGGCTTGATCACAACTCAATTGAAAAGGAGGAAAGTGTTCATGTTGTAGAGGAGACTTTCTTAGAGTTCACACTTGAGGTAAGCTTAAAAAGTATGAAAGGTGTCATGGAGATTGTTGAGGAGATCAATCTCCAAGCAGAAGAAGAGCAGGTCAAAGATTTTGATGTGGCTACTTTTAAAGCAGAGACTGCAATAAGGGAGCCAATTGAAGAAGTTCAAGTGTCTAGGAAGTCCCTACTTCTCCCAAATCTACCATTTTACTTTATCTCTGGAAAGGAGTTTATCCCTCTATTTTACATTCAGGAACTTTTCAACCTTAGGGAGGACTACTGCCTTGCAGCTATAGCTGAGTAAGAAGAAGTTGTAAGGAGATTCATCAATGAGAAAGGAGAACGAAAAGAAGAATTTTTGCCTCTTGATTTGGATTTGTCAAATGAAGAATTCAAAGATTCATCACAAGCTCTTTCAAGTTGCTTTGAAAAAGTTATCTCAGAGAAGTCAACACTTGCTGATGAAAAGTTTGATGAGCATTAGAAGCAACTTCGAATCTACTTGTTTGGGCACGGCTATTCATTCTTAGATGTTGATGAGGAAAAAGGAACAACATGTATTGACTCAAAACAGCTCATTGAGGAGGAAGATGAGGTCAAGGTATAAAGTTTAATCTATTCGCATGAATTTCAGGGTAAGGAAATGAGATGCGACCGATGCAAGTGATACGGCCCATCCAATATTTTTTGTTGGGCCTAATCGCTTGTATCGGTCGTGTCCAAGATCTCCATTTACAGAGTGAGAAATCGAACATGACCGATGCAAGCGATAAGGCCCATCGGATATTTCCCGTTGGGCCTTATTGCTTGCATTAGTCGTGACTTGCATGGTGCAATGACAGGTTACATTTTATCATGTGAAAAGCACCTTTTTTAGCGTATAGTTTATGTTCCTAGAGAAGGCAGAGTGAGAAATTGAACCCGACCAACGCAAGCGATTAGGCCCATCAGATATTTCTCGATGGGCATAATCGCTTGTATCGGTCGTGTCTATGAGCTGCATGCAGCATTGATAATAGACATCTGGCTATGTAGTATTCACCTTCTTCAACAAAAATTGCATGTTTCTAGATAATTTACAAAGAGATATTGATAACGACCGATGCAAGGGATTAGGACCATCCAAATTTCTCTGAAGACCCTAATCGCTTGCATCAGTCGGGTCTCTTGATTTTTTTTTGTTTTGTATCAAGTTACTTCTCATGACTCCTTAAGTGCGTGTGCACTTCATCTGACCTTGTTTTTCTATTTTTACCATAGTTAACTATATTGGATGAAGACAAAACAAGAAAAAACATAGAAGAGACAGGAAAAACAAAGGTGGATATTCATTCAGTTATCCACTATCTTCCAAAATTGAACCCAGACTCTTTTTGTGTTATTCACAAGCACTATAGTGAGGAGCGAGACTTTGCATTGTTCTCCTTGAGGACTCTATCAAAATACATGGGTTTTACTCCAATACCCTTTAATGCTTTCAGAGTTTTGCTGCTTGAAAGAGCAGCTGCATTCAAAATTTTTGGATATGCCCCAAGACTAAATGCTTCAAGGGCAGGGTACTTTCTTTGTTATTCAAGCTATGCAATGGCTGCAAGGGTGTCAGATGTAAAACTCGCTACAAGAGAAAAGAGTTCCTCAGATACAAAGGTGATTTGCCAGAGCCAAGCTCATTAAAGAGACTCAAGGAATGAATTCATTTTTCCAAACTCTATTACTCATCAAATGTACATATACACAAATTGCCCAATGGGATATAAGACATTGCAAATGTGAAGGATGTAATTTTCTTGGTGTAATTGATCCATGTCCTAACATTAATTGTTATTGATCCATGATCTGTTCTCTAGTCAAAGTCATCTGATGGTAATAGACATGTTTCTTTTCAAAGCTTAATACATCATGAAATGTACATACTATCATTTTGTGATATTGATACATTATGATTTTGTCTCGTGATAGTCATATTCTTTTGATAATATTTGTATGGAGGTACTTTGTACTTGTCTTCTAAAGAACCAATCAAAAAGCTCTTTGAAGGCATTGCTCTTTGTTACTCCTCCTCCTTTCATTGTGCACCTAAAGAAGCTTATCCTTGCTTGATAATGAGATTTTTCCATGCCTTGGGTGTTCTATATGGCAAGTGTTTCTTTTTCTACAAAGAATGCACCATGCACAAGAAGAATATGCTAGAAGAACAAAAGAGTTTCATCAGATCTTCATTTCAATTAAAAATAAATGAATTGAAGAACTTATCTTTGGAACTCACCAAGTAGTATGTTATGTCTTTGGAACTCCATGCCTCTATGATGGTTTCTATAAGCTCTATGGTTGCCTTTTTGAAATCTGTCACATAACTATTTGATGTTACCTGCTGCTTCATGATCTTAAAAAAATAATCTAGTTTGACCCACACCTCTGTTCTCTTTTTTGCTATTTCTGGTTTGCTTAGTCGTGATCTCACAAAATTTTTTCCAACAATTCCACATGGCATTTAGTTGCTTCTCATCATGGTTGCTGAAGAATCTCCTTGCTTTTGCACCTCCCATTGAGACATCCTGTAGTACATCACCTGTATTTTGTGAAAGCTTTGGATCTTTTCTTAGATGAACTTCACCACCATGAAATCCCATTTCTGAAAGTAAACATTTAGATTTTTTTATGCACTCATCTACAGTAGTTGTAGGCTTGATAGAATATGCATAATCCAAGTGAAGACATACCAACTTGTCAATGATCCTTAACTCTGCATGTAGTGTACATATGTGTACATTTGTCAATGCTATTGGAAGTATGGGATCCTAAATTATGGCAGAAGATGAATAGTTATGAAGAATAACATTTTGTCTGGAAGGAGCCTCCTCTTCCTCAGCTCTAGCAATCCATGCTCTTGTGCTTGGACTTTGCATGCATTACATGGAAGGGTACTTAGAGTTTGCCCCTCCACTTATACCAAACCTGCATTTGAGAGTCTCTAGGTCTCCACTCAAATGCCACTCAACTTTAAAGTTCTCGTAGTCTTTGACATTCAACAATTCTCTTGCATGATGCCTTTGGATAACAGTTGGAATCTTTGTCTGTGAGAATGTAGCTCAGTGATGAGTAGCACCTCCTTTAATGTCAATCCGGGAAGACGTGAGGATGGTATGATGACCTCGAGCAAGTGAAGGCGCAAGTGCGTGAGTGAGAAGCACACAAACATGCACACACATACACACACACACGCACACAAGGTAAGACAAAGAGAGAGAAGCAATGGAGTTCTTTTAGATTACTTCAAGAGTGCTCATACAAGTTCAATTCTATTACAAGCTAACCTCAAAAATGAGCTCTCTAGCTCTATTTATAGTTTTTTACTAGTTTTTGGCCTTGTCCAGACCTAGTGTCCGGCCTAGTTAAAAATTAGGTTCTCTGGCCTATTTGGAGGTTCAAACGGAGTCTAAAAAATGTGAAAACTGATAGGTAGGTACTTCTAAAGCTCCTCAAGCTCAAGGACTCCTTGGCTTGCACAAAATGGAGCTACAAAAATATGAAATGGTATTTACAATGGTTTTTAGTAATTAAAATCACTATTTTTGTAGGGATTTCTTCTAACATTTTGACATACATTTCCTGGAGCTCCCTACTTGCTTCTTCTTCTTGTGGGTCCACCTCTTGGATATGCTTTAGCTTCATGAAAAAAATAAATGGCCTACTTGCCAGATCTTCGTTGACTACTCTGTCTGCTTGTGCCTTCTCTGCGCTCTGACTCCCTTCGTTGACTTCCTTGTCTTGTGAGTCCTTCAGTTCCTTGGATGCCAACACCCCCCCCCTCTCTCGCGTCTGTCGTCTCTGACAGACCCTTGTTGAGTGGGTCGTTGGATGTAGTACTCCACAACATCGGTGGCTAAATGATGTTCTGCTATTCTCAACCCTTTGGCCAAATCAGTGAGTAGGGCATCCCAGTCTACTAGCCCTGGAACTTCTGGATGTGGCATACGTAGCTTTTTTGAATGTAGGGCTTGTTCCACTGCAAATAACTGTAATAGGTGGGATGGTCTGGGAATGAATATCTCGGAATGATATTCCCAGAACCCTGTGATGAACATTTCTTCAAACGTCTGTTTGAAGCAGGCAGGTAGATACTTTATACGAGCATGCCACGCATATACGACGTTAATGGATGGTGTGGTGCTCATATCGTAGACAAGGTCTTGATTCCCTTCATTAAATCCAATAGCCGAAAGATGAGGTTCTTTGATATTCTTAAATGTCCTGATGTAACCAGCATGAGCTCAAAAAATTTTAGGCACATCTGTGCCATGACATCTGGGACATTCTTGAACCTGACTACCTAGTGTCGGATGGTTGAAATCATGTAGTTGACTGTGGGTTGGCCATGAGGAGGTGCTAGGTACACATAATTTAACCACTTTTCACATCCTTTAACCGTCAAAACTGTTTTGGTGTACTCCGGCCAAGACCTTCTTCGGAAGATAGGGCAATAGTAGGGATTATATTTGATATATAGAGGCATGTTATTCCACGTGCATACCATCTCAGGGTCGGTTTCAAGCAGGCGGATCCTCCAAGTAGGTTGATGTATATTCCCCTGCTTGGCACTTGTCGGGATGTCATCCGATGCAAACTGTGTCACCGAGGTTTGTTCTTTTGTTGTGCGTTGCTTGATTTCAGCATTGTAATCCGCCATTAATACACAGAATGGAACATACAGATCATCGGACATGCCAATCCACCTATGATGGGAGAGGTTTCTGAAGTAATCCGATTTTATGACGACTTCTTCCAATCGTGACATAGATGCTATCTGAACTGCAACTCTCTCATCATGGGTTGTAGCAACCTTCTCCAACCTTTGCATCCATTCAGGCGCTTCGATCTCAATCGTGCCCATTCCTTCTTCTGTTTGCTTACCTCCGGGTGTTGGCATGGGAACATATGGGTCTTCAAAGATCTCCTCCACTTGAATTGGCACTAAGTCTTCAGGTTCCGATTCCGCCAGGGGAGAGGGTTGACGCTCGTATTGAAGAACTTTACTTCGTAGTTCTTCTAGTTCTGCTCTGAGTTCTGCGACTTCTTCTGAAGTGTCGACTACTGTTGTGACCTTGCTTGGTGACTCCTGCTGAGTTGCCAGTTGCTTTAGTAGATCATCTCTTTCTCTTTCTAATGCTGCGTGGGCTTCCAGGACATCGGCATGGGTTTCCAAGATGATTTGCATATTTCCAGATGGGATAGCCTTGAAATTCTCTGGGTCGATTTCCTGTGGTGAACCCTCCATTGCTACTTCCAAGTTTTCTTCGTTCTGTTTCTGTAGTCTCTTATTCTCTTCGAGTGCTGCGGACATGTGCTTCCATAATAGGGCGAGATTGCGTCGAAGCTTGAGATTGTCTGTGATCTGAGCATGTAACATGTCGTCGAGTTGTTGTTTTTCTTCAGTATCTGACTGGGGTGGATTGGCGACTAATTGATCATGTTGTGCTTGCAATGTAGTATATTGTTGTTGTAATAGCCGCTTATCCTTCTCTAATTCAATGAATCTTGCTTGGAGCTGTTCATGGCTTCTAAAGAGACTCGTATGCTGTGCGTCTAGGTGCTGGTAATGCTGTTGCAGTTGAGACATACATTGGTACATATTATTAAATACATTATTAATGGGGGTGGATGCGGGAAAGGTGTTGAATGTAGAAGGGAAGGGAAAAGGGAATGGGAGCGTGTATGCTGTGCTTGAAAAGGGTGAAGTTGGTGGTGGGGGAATGGGAGATTGTGGACGTATGGGGGGAGGGAGGGGTGCGGAGGTGGGTGATATGTCCATGAGATCAAAGGTGGATGCGGTCGTGGGAGTGATTGTGAACATGGGAATTGTGGGTGCGGTGATGGTGGTGAAGGTGTAAAGTGGTGTGTGTAGTTGTGAATATGAACCACCAGAAAGTGTGATCGGGGGAACGGGGTTTTCCGTGGCTACTGTTAGAATTATAGAGTCAGTAGTAGTGTAAACAAGAGAGGTGGAGATTGGTTGTGTAGGTTGTGTGGGTTGACTAACAGTCTGTGCTTCAGTATGGGAAGTGGACCCTGGGGCTGTGACAGTAGTGGTTACACTGGTAGTGGGAGGTGAAGGTGGTGGAGTTGGAGGGAGAGGGGGTAAGGGGGGTGACGGGGGTGCACTAGTTGTATGGGCTTCCTCAGTGTCATGAATAGTATGAGTTGTGCCCGTGGTTGTGGATGTGGTGCCCTGTGGTTCTGATACTAATACATTCATTTGTTTTCCTGATCGAGGGGGGCGTCTGCCGTATCGTCGTGAATATGCAAGAGCAGTATGCACCATCTCCGGTACCCCCAACGCCTCATAGATCATGTCAAGGGTTGCTCGATATTGCTCATCCACACCTTCCTCCTCAAGGATTTGGTTCATGAGGGCTTTTCCTGCTGCCAAGGACAGTTTGTGCTGTTCTTGAACTCGGTTGATAGTATCATACAACTTTTTCAATTGCTTCGTATAAGCTGGGGCACCCTCGAGTTCCTGTAGAACTTCTTGCTCATATTCCTGCTCTTCTTCGTCGGACAGTCCCTCTTGTTCGTCCTCTTGTTCGTCTTCTTCATCATCCTACACTTCGACTACATCTGGTTGGACTGGGTGGGGTTGGTCTGTGACTGTCTGCTACCCGCTTGCCTGCTCTGCCTCCACTTCTAAATTTGTAGCATTGATTATTCTGGCTACCTCTTCATCAGTTAAATCTTCCAATGTAAAGCCGTGAGGAAACTCTAAGTCGGTTGGTATAGGAGGAAACACCAGATTCGGTCCATCTGTGCTATGTCTTGGTAATCTGATAGTGAAGGGTTGCACACGCCTTGGAAGCCGTGGAGTTGTCTCTGGTGTCAGTGTCGCACCCCGGGCTTGTGCATAGGGCATCTGAACTGTGCCTCTCATTTTCTTGGACGGAGGCCCTACGGTGGATAGTCTACGTTGGAATTCTTGCACCCTGGTCCAAATAAGTGCCCTTTGAATTGGCACATCATATGCCAAACATCTATAAACAATCCTTGTGAGAGCACAACATCCATACAGTACAGACTTTTGCTTCTTATACCACCGTTGATGAGCCAAGTGGATTTGGTCAATAATCCAGTGAGGCATGTTGATTGTCAAATCGAAGGCATCTGCTAAATATAGACTGAACCATATCTTCTTGGGTGGCATTGGGAACCTCCCTTGAGCGGGGAATGCAAAATGCTGCATGACCATTCGCAAGTGAATGGCAATAGTCGGTGACATTGCCACCATGTCTTTTAGTTTTGTCAGATTCCTGTTCTTCATGTTATCTGGGACCATTGTCTCTTTTTCAGTGGGGATATGCATACCTTTCATGTCGAGGGCTTCTCTTACCAAATTATTCGTCAATTTGAACTGCTTCAGCTCATTGCCCCTTGTGAGAGATGGGAGGACAAAGGTGCTGTATCCCTTTTTCTCTTTGCTCGGAGTGAGGGTGCTAATCAAATACGAGCATCTAAGAAAGTCCGGCTTTGGCAACTGGACTTTGAAGTAATCGTATAGTCCTGCTTTCTTCCATATTGGTTTCAACCCTTCATTATTTTGAAGTCTTTGGAATTCCCTGGTGAAGAAATGATACCTACCCCAGCGCCCGTTGAACTCTATCTCTGCCTCCCATAGGTAAGTGCCTTCTCCCAGAGGTCCTGCCACGTCACTGAACCAATGTGAGTTTTGCTAACTGGCATTGTGTGCCCTTCTGGAGGATTCTGCACCGGTATGGCATGTAACGCTCTCAATGCCATTGGACGCTCCTTCAATTCCTCCTCAATAGGAAGACTTTCAATATCCACAATCTGAGGGCTGGTGCCCGCCTGGGAGCTAGTTCCTGCCTCAGCCATATCGAGGAAACTCGTCACCAGTTCTGTGAGAATATACAAAGGAATGTTAACATTGCAAACGGACACCAAGCGTTCATGTGTCCCCGTTACAACATTAACATGATTTTAGTGAGAGGTTAGTAGGTCAACAAGTGCTCGGTAATCGTGTGTGTAGTCAGGGAATGGATAATCCTAAGAGCTAAATGGAAAGGTGTGGTGTATGAGTGATGTAATTAGTAAGTGGGTATGAATTTACAAATGAGGGTCGGGGGGTTTATTACACGTTTTGGGCTTCCAAACAAACAGAATGGCTGTTGGTCTTGATTTTGTGGAGACTCTGGAGGGCTTTATAAGAGTGTCTGTTTGGAAATGAGGCTTTTTAGGGACCCATTTACAAGTGATTCTACTTGTGCCCATGGAAGAATATGTGTTCATGCGTGATGTGTAAGAAGGGGTATCAGATGTTCGAGTGAGAGAACCATGTTGTACAGAGTGTGGCCTGTGTGTAGCTATTTGAGCCCCCAAGCAAGCCTTAGGCACCCAAATTTGTCTTGATTGTGGGCCAGCCTTCATCGACTTCTTGGGTACCTAGATAGACTTCATTTTCACAGAAGAATTTTTGAAAGACTTCTTATTAGTGTCGTGTTGTTGATTACTAATAAGAATCTTTGCCTATGTGGTTGGCTTGATCACAACAGGCTTTTCGCCTTTCCGCACCCACACTTGTTTCAATGGCTGAGACATCCTACTTCTCACATTCGTTTGGCCTCCGGCATAGGTAGTCTTCTCTATTTGATCTGCCGTTGGTTGCTGCATCCCTCTGACCTTTGGAAAAGAAGGGAGTTCCGTTGTGTCCTTGACTTCTTTATTGAAAGCATCATTCCTCTGCATCACATAGTTTTGGACAATAACAACATGGTCATCTTCATGTGTACTCCTGGAAGGATCAGGAGTGTGTGCCTTGCCTAATTCCTTGAGTGCTTCACTTTCTAACTCAATTGTAATGCGTTTCTGATTGACCCAAACCTGAAGAAGTCCACTTCTTAGGTTTAAATTGACTGCATGGTCATAGATCCAGTCTTGATCCAAGACCAGAGGCTCAGTGAGGTCCTCATCTTGACACACTAGTACTTTTACTGTCATTAAAACATCTTGAATGGGGAGGGGAAGTTCCACCCCACCCATGCAAGGGGTTTCCACACCTCCCAATCCTATGAGATAGGCTTCTATAGGATTGACATTTAATTTCAACTTTTGACAGTAAGAAAGTTTAACAGCACTAGTGGCTGCACCTGAGTCAATCAAGGCTCGTACAGTTTTTGCACTTATTCCTTCTCCTATCTCTAAGGTCACAAATGGGCGTCGATCGATTATTCTATGGGCACTTATTCCGAAGACTTCACACATTGCCATATGATATCTTGGGTCCGCATAGTCATCTGCCCTAGGCTGATCCCTACGGTGTCGTCTCAACTTCATCCTTCTGATGCATTCTAAAGCTTCTACTTGAGCTTTGTCTCGAATTCGCTTTTCTTCCTCTTTGCGTTTCTTGGCAATGTTGAGTCGATTTAGCATCTCTTCAGTTAGAGGTTCCTGATATAACTTGACTCTGCACCCGCTTATGTAGCTAGGTAGAACATTGCCTTCTAATGTGGCTAGTGTTGCGAACATTTGTTTTATGTAGCGTACAAGTTTCAAATTATGTAAATACCTTTGGGAAGTCTTCAAATACTTCAAGAAGGCTCATATTATTCATAAAATGTAGCAAAAATACCACGTGAGTTCTAGAACATGGTGAGTCAAATTAGTGAGTCACAAGGGAGCTTCAGTGGTGTCCTAGTGGAAGGTCGATGTGGCTAGTTCTCAAAGTCCATCAATACTTTGCTTATTTGAGCACTTGAGTCATGTAATACCTCCATCCAAGTGTCTACCACGAATTTAGATGTATTAGGAAGGTTTTAGATTAGTTTCTCATGCTATAAAAAGAGGAGAAAAGTCGTGATCTTGTGGGATGTCCAAGAGAGTCATATGTGTATCTCTACACTGCTATAGTTTTGTATGCAGAGATTGTAGAGCTTGTATCTCCCTCATTATATATCCAAATTACATGTTTGATAGCTCATTGGAAAGCGCTTACTGTCTACTGTCTTCTTGTAAATTTTCATAATCATTGGATTTGGGAGCTGAGAGCAATACTCTCTGCAAGTAGTGTGTGTTCTCTGTTTTTTTATCCCTGTTGAAGGTCTCCATTAAACCTCAAACTTGCAGAAGTCATATCTCCTTGTGTATGTATCCAAATCATGTATTCTTTGGCTTGTTAGAAAGCTCTTTAAGTCTACTTGTATTCTGGAAAGTTTCAAAGTCATTGGAGTTGTGAGTTAAGAGCAGTAGTCTCTGCACGTGATGTGTGTCCTCAGGTTCATCTCTGTTTCAAGGTCTCCATTAAAGCTGCATATTGCAGAGGTCATAGCTCATTGTGTATTTATCCATTTGAGGTGTTCTATATCTTGTTGGAAAGCTCTTAGAGTCTAGTTTATGTGTGTGAAACAGTTTTGGAAAATTCCAAGTGAGTAAAGAGAAATTTGCTCTGCAAGAAAATTGGTCTGTGCATACAAGTTTGTGAAAAAGTCAACTAGGTCCTGTTGGGTTTCACCTACTTCTAGCTGTACTTTGGAGATCAATAAACTCCAACAGCTAGTTGTACTGCTCCACTCATTGAGATCCTATTTATGATCATAGGTCCATAGCCACGCTTCTCTAATTTTCTCGCATGTTGCTTCAGGGTGTAGACTAAGACTAAATCTCTGGCCTTCAATCCTTTATCCTTAACATGGGCATCAAAGTAAGCCTTCTGTCATTTTTTAGCTGCATATATTCCTGCGGCAGCCCTCAATCTTGTTTCTCCTAATCGCTCAAGGTCAAAGATCCTAGAGGAGAGCTCATGGCCCATCCACTCATGCTCCTGTGCTACCTTTAGTGTAGGTATCAAGAAGTCCAATGGTAGCACTGCATTTTGGCCAAATACCATCTAAAAGGGTGTGGCTTGGAGTACCGTTTTATACGCAACTCTGTATGCCCAAACAGCATGGTGTAGCTGTTTGTCCCAATCAGAGCGTTTATTATTTACTAACTTGGTAAGCACGTTGCATAGAATCTTATTTGTGCTTTCGGCTTGCCCATTAGCTTGTGGATGGTAGGGGGCAGACTTTTTGTGTATAACCAAGAACTCTTGGAGAAGATTTTCGATAACTTCATTCAAGAAGTGGGTCCCTCTATCGCTGACTAGCTCTATAGGTAGCCCGTATCGTGTGAATACATTCTCAAATAAGAACTTCGCGGTGAATACATTCCATTAAAGCTGCATATTGCAGAGGTCATAGCTCATTGTGTATTTATCCATTTGAGGTGTTCTATATCTTCTTGGAAAGCTCTTAGAGTCTAGTTTATGTGTGTGAAACAGTTTTGGAAAATTCCAAGTGAGTAAAGAGCAATTTGCTCTGCAAGAAAATTGGTCTGTGCATACAAGTTTGTGAAAAAGTCAACTAGGTCCTGTTGGGTTTCACCTACTTCTAGCTGTACTTTGGAGATCAATAAACTCCAATATTGGTATCAGAGCAAGTACTTGGAGGCTTGGAGAAGGTTATCATACCTTGACGAAGAATTTGAAGCTATCAAAGAAGCAGTTCATCATCAACACTACACAAAGGTAGAAGAAGATTGCAAGGAGGCATCTCAAGCAACATCCAAGCAAAGAAAGGTGCACATACCTCATTTACAAGGTAAATATTATATTTCTTCTCATCACACACATTGGAAAGGAGGCTTAAAGGAGGAAGCTTAGCATTTGTATTATGGGAGACCAACATGCACAAATAGAGAAGCTTGATAAGACCAATTATCAAGCATTGAAGTTTAGAATCACAGCATACTTGCAAGGTAGAGGCTTGTATGGTTTGATTGACGGCACAGATATCAAACCCACATTACCAGAGGACCCAAATCAGCAACAATTGAGGGAGTTTAGACTTTGGAATGAGAGAGACAAAAGGGTTATATTCATTTTATCACAAAATATTCAAGATTCAATGGTAGGACACATACAAGATCTAGACACAAGTAGAGATGTTTGGCTTGCATTGGAAAGGTTGTATGCTACAGGTACAAGAGCAAGGAAGATTCAACTCAAAAATGAGTTGAATAACATAAAGAAAGATACAAAGACATCGGTCAATGATTACATATTGAAAGTTAAAGAGATTGCAGATCAACTAGGATCAATTCAAGCTCATGTGGAGGATGACGACTTGGTTACACATACTCTCAACGGACTCAAAGATGATGAGAGATGGAAACCCTTCATTACTTCAGTTTATGTCAGAGGAGAATTACCAGATTTTGATCAACTTATTGCCCTCATGGTCACGGAGGAGATGAATCTAAATGGTTCTACTTCAAATCAAAAAGGATCTCAAGGACAAGCTCTTTATGTAGGATCATCAAGAGGTGGAAACAGAGGTGGAAGAGGTTCAAATAGAGGTCGAGGAAGAAGGAGCGATGATCAAAGAACTTCAAGTGGCTTCTTCAACACAAGAGGAAGAGGAAGATCAAGCGCTAGAGGTACGAGAGGCTACTACAACTACAACCAAAGACAAAGGAGTGAAGATAATAAGAACAATTGCTATATATGTGGAAGGTATGGACACTATGCCAAAGATTGTTATCAAAATGAAAATAATCAAGGTGGTAATCAAAGAGGAGGCTATTCAAGAAGAGGTAAACAACAAGGAAATTATGCAGTTGAAGGTAAAAGTGATGATTATGATTCGCTTCTAATGATGAATGTTGAAACTAAGATGAATTGCAATAGCGATGTATGGTATGTAGATAGTGGTTGTTCTAATCACATGTCTCATGATGCTTCATGGTTTTCTAATATGCATAATCCGTCATGTAAAGGTCATGTTCAAACAGGAGATGATACAACACATAAGATTATGCAGGTTGGAGATGTTGTTATGCAGGATAAGAGCAAGACAAATTGCTTGAAGGATGTACTTTATGTGCCAACGATCACTAAGAATTTGATGTCGGTTGGTCAAATGGTAGAAAAAGGTCTACAAGTGAGATTTAATCATGCAGGTTGCTTCATTGAGGATCCAAAGCAAAGGAGGTTAATTGCTAGAGGTAAAAAACAAGGTAGATTGTTTACATTCAAGGTAAACCCAAATCATACAAACTATTTCTCTTATGGTATGCATCGAATAGCAGAGCTTGATCTATGGCACAAAAGGATTGGACACATGAATGTACACAGGTTAAAGGAGCTATCAAAGAAGAGGATTGTTGAAGGATTACCTGATCTTACTAAGCAACATATGGTGCATCTTTGTGAAGCATGTCAAATGGGTAAGCAGAGTAGACAACCTTTCAAACATTCAAGCTATGTAAGTGATGGTTTGCTAGATCTCATACACACAGATGTGTGGGGACCTACTAAAGAGGCATCCTTGGTTGGTAATAAGTACTATGTATCATTCATTGACGATCATAGTAGAATGACATTTGTGTATTTTATTAAACATAAGAGTGAGGTCTTTGATTGTTTCAAGAAGTTCAAATCATATGTCGAAAAGCAAACAGGAAGGTATATTAAGAAGCTAAGATCCGATGGAGGGGGAGAGTATTTCTCTCAAGCTTTTACTGATTTTTTGTATGATGAAGGTATCAAAAGAGAAGTTACATGCAGGTATACTCCACAACAAAATGGAGTCGCAGAAAGAAGAAACAGAATCATAGCAGAAGCATCTAGAAGCATGCTTAATGATATGTGTTTGCCTAATTATTTTTGGGCTGAAGCTGTTAGCACAAGTGTTTACATTATGAATAGAGTTCCGACTGCTGGAGTTCATCATTTGACACCATATGAGGTATGGCATGGAAGGAAACCAAGTGTAAGTCATTTGAAAGTATTTGGTTGTGTATGTTATGTACATGTACCTAGTGAGGTGAGATCTAAACTTGATGCGAAATCAGAAAAATGTATATTTATTGGTTATGCAGATACTCAAAGAGGATATAGATGCTATAATCCTCATACCAATAAGGTTGTTGTGTCAAGAGATGTAAACTTTGATGAATCACTTTCATGGTATGCAGATAAGAATTGTTTGCAGGTCATGGATGAAAATGAAGAAGGTGTGGTTGAAGGAGATGAATGCATAGTTCAGCCATCAGGAAGTTTAAATGATGAAAGGAGTGGTTTAGATGAAGAAAGAGGATCACCTTTCAATGGAAGATTAAGGCAAGAGTCACCTCCAAGTGTTAAAAGTAAAGGTAAACTCAAACTTGTTGAAGTTAATGATGAAGGAGAGGAAATTAGTGATGTATGTGAGTATGGAGAATCATCAAAGGTTCCTAATAAGAAAGGAAGAGCATCTACATTGGAGGTAAGAAGAACTTCAAGAGTAAGTAAGCAACCTCAAAGGTATACTTATGAATCTTTCATGAATACTCATTATGCTTTTATGACAAAAGTTGAGCAGGAAAATGAACCCACATGTTATGATGAGGCCAAAGGAGATGAAAAGTGGTAGAAAGCAATGAGAGAAGAAATGGAAGCACTACAGGATAACAAGACTTGGAATTTAGTTCCAAGTACACCAAAGCAAAAGGTAATTGGTTGCAAGTGGGTTTTTAAGATTAAAAGAAATAGTGATGGTAGTGTGTCTAGATATAAGGCTAGACTTGTCGCAAAAGGATATAATCAAACTCAAGGTGTGGACTATGAGGAAACATTTAGTCCAGTAGCAAATATGGCAACGGTGAGAACTTTGTTGGCTTTAGCTGCAAGTAAAAGGTGGAATATATATCAACTCGATATAAAGAATGCCTTTCTTAATGGTGAGCTAAATGAAGAAGTGTATATGTCACAACCAGATGGTTATGTGGATGCAAAATGTCCTAATCATGTATGCAGGTTAAAGAAGGCATTGTATGGTCTTAAGCAGGCACCAAGGGCATGGAATGCAAGGTTGGTAAAGTATCTTATGCTACAAGGATACACAGCGAGTCATGCTGATCCTTCACTTTATGTAAAACATGTAGATGGCATGTGTGTCTATGTATGCATTTATGTGGATGACTTGTTGATTACAGGGAATGATGCAAAAGCAATTGATGAGATAAAAGGTAATTTGGGAAAGGAATTTAAAATTTCAGATCTTGGTTTGCTCAGATACTTTCTTGGGATTGAAATTGTGTATAGCGATGAAGGTATGTGGTTGATACAAAGAAAGTATATATGTGATATGCTGAAAAGGTTTAGTATGCAGGAATGTAAATTTGTTTCTACTCCAATGGAATGTAATGTAAAGCTGAGTGCAAAGGAAGGTGATGAGTTGCATGATATGAATGTATATAGATCCATGGTAGGATCTTTGATTTATGCAACAAAAACTAGACCTGATATATGTTATGCAGTGGGAGTATTGTCACAGTTTATGTATGAACCTAGAGTACCTCATATGCATGCAGCGAAAAGAGTGCTTATGTATTTGAAAGGTACCATGAACGAAGGATTATTTTATAGTCATGATGCTGATCTAACTCTTAAAGTCTTTAGTGATGCAGATTGGGCTGGAAGCAAAGATGACAGAAGATCCACAAGTGGTAATAGCAGGAAACAAGACATTAACATGGAGTTCAAAGAAACAGCCTACAGTTGCTTTATCTTCTACAGAGGCTGAGTATAGAGGTTTAGCATTGGCTACTAGTGAGGTTATGTGGTTTAAAAAGTTGTTTCATGAATTGAATGTGCAGGTTGATGTACCACTGATATATGGGGATAACTTGAGCAGCATTCATATGACCTCAAATCCTATTTTTCATGCTAGAACAAAGCATATAGAGGTTCACTATCATTATGTTCGAGAGAAGGCCATGAACAATGAAGTGCAGGTTTCTTTTGTTGGAACAAAGGATCAAGTTGCAGATATCTTCACCAAATCCTTGGATGGACCAAAGCTTCAAAGATTCAACTATATTCTTGGCATGAAGGAAATACCCTTTGAAACTTGAGGGGGAGAATGTTGCGAACATTTGTTTTATGTAGGGTACAAGTTTCAAATTATGTAAATACCTTTGGGAAGTCTTCAAATACTTCAAGAAGGCTCATATTATTCATAAAATGTAGCAAAAATACCACGTGAGTTCTAGAACATGGTGAGTCAAATTAGTGAGTCACAAGGGAGCTTCAGTGGTGTCCTAGTGGAAGGTCGATGTGGCTAGTTCTCAAAGTCCATCAGTACTTTGCTTATTTGAGCACTTGAGTCATGTAATACCTCCATCCAAGTGTCTACCACGAATTTAGATGTATTAGTAAGGTTTTAGATTAGTTTCCCATGCTATAAAAAGAGGAGAAAAGTCGTGATCTTGTGGGATGTCCAAGAGAGTCATATGTGTATCTCTACACTGCTGTAGTTTTGTATGCAGAGATTGCAGAGCTTGTATCTCCCTCATTATATATCCAAATTACATGTTTGATAGCTCATTGGAAAGCTCTTACTATCTCATTTCTTCCTGTAAATTTTCATAATCATTGGATTTGTGAGCTGAGAGCAATACTCTCTGCAAGTAGTGTGTGTTCTCTGTTTTTTTATCCCTGCTGAAGGTCTCCACTAAACCTCAAACTTGCAGAAGTCATATCTCCTTGTGTATGTATCCAAATCATGTGTTCTTTGGCTTGTTAGAAAGCTCTTTACGTCTACTTGTATTCTGGAAAGTTTCAAAGTCATTGGAGTTGTGAGTTAAGTGCACTAGTCTCTGCAAGTGATGTGTGTCCTCAGGTTCATCTCTGTTTCAAGGTCTCCATTAAAGCTGCATATTGCAGAGGTCATAGATCATTGTGTATTTATCCATTTGAGGTGTTCTATATCTTGTTGGAAAGCTCTTAGAGTCTAGTTTATGTGTGGGAAACAGTTTTGAAAAATTCCAAGTGAGTAAAGAGAAATTTGCTCTGCAAGAAAATTGGTCTGTGCATACAAGTTTGTGAAAAAGTCAACTAGGTCCTGTTGGGTTTCACCTACTTCTAGCTGTACTTTGGAGATCAATAAACTCCAAGAGCTAGTTGTACTGCTCCACTCGTTGAGATCCTATTTATGATCATAGGTCCATAGCCACGCTTCTCTAATTTTCTCGCATGTTGCTTCAGGGTGTAAACTAAGACTAAATCTCTGGCCTTCAATCCTTTATCCTTAACATGGGCATCAAAGTAAGCCTTCTGTCATTTTTTAGCTGCATATATTCCTGCGGCAACCCTCAATCTTGTTTCTCCTAATCGCTCAAGGTCAAAGATCTTAGAGGAGAGCTCATGGCCCATCCACTCATGCTCCTGTGCTACCTTTAGTGTAGGTATCAAGAAGTCCAATGGTAGCACTGCATTTTGGCCAAATACCATATAAAAGGGTGTGGCTTGGAGTACCGTTTTATACGCAACTCTGTATGCCCAAACAGCATGGTGTAGCTGTTTGTCCCAATCAGAGCGTTTATTATTTACCAACTTGGTAAGCACGTTGCATAGAATATTATTTGTGCTTTCGGCTTGCCCATTAGCTTGTGGATGGTAGGGGGCAGACTTTTTGTGTATAACCAAGAACTCTTGGAGAAGATTTTCGATAACTTCATTCAAGATGAGTCCCTCTATCGCTGACTAGCTCTATAGGTAGCCCGTATCGTGTGAATACATTCTCAAATAAGAACTTCGCGGTTGTCTGGGCATCATTCTTAGTCGTGGCTTTCACTTCTACCCACTTGGTTAGATAGTTTGTGGCCACAATAATATATTCTGCATGCGAACCCTTAGCTGGGGGATTAATAGGACCTACAAAGTCTATTCCCCACTTAGAGAATGCACGTCCACCCATCATAGGTTTCAGGGGCATCTCATCTTTGCGTATAGGATATTGAGTTCGCTGATAGACATCACACCTCTTCACATAGGTATGTGCATCCATGTGAAGGGTCGGCCACCAAAGACCTGCAAATAATATTGCCTTGATCACCCGATCTGGTCCAAAATGTCCTCCTGCTACACCTTGGTGAGCAGTTTCCAAAATCTTAAGATATTCACTCTCATGGACACATAATCTGAGGTAACCATCTTTACCACGCTTATATAGATTATCACCAATGAGTGAGTAATCTAGGGCTTCTTGTTCTAGACTTCTTTGTCTGGCCAACGTCATATCCTGAGGGAATGTTTTCGTCCTCAGGAAATCTACTAATGGTTCACTCCAATCTGGCACTATGGACACTTGATAAAGAGTGGCATGCTCCACCGGTGGTTTAGTGCAACAGATTGGGCATTCCTTGCACAACTTATGGACATCTACTTCCATAGCTGGCCAATGCACTCCGAGTCTCCTTAGTGTCTGTAGGGTTCATTGCTTTGAGTAGTGTTGCTCTAATGCACCTACATGTGCTAATTGCAACCATTTAGCGTACTCATCCTCTTCCACACAACAAGCTAGGATTCCTTGATTTGTGTGCTTGTACATAGTTCTTGCCATGATCTGGTATTTTTGGGCTTTTACTATCTCCCTATCTTGAGTGTTTATGACTGGGTGGTTGGGCCCGTATGTCAATACTGGCACTAATGTCTTAGCCCACTGAGGTACAACTTCCAAATTAAACAAGTAAGCATCAAGAAGGTAATCCGACACTCCTTGTGGGGCTTCCCCAGATGTGAGCCTAGAGAGATGTTCTGCTCTCAAGTGAGTCTTCCCTTTCCTCACCACTACTTCAAAGTCATATTCCATTAGTAAGAGAAACCATCTTACTAATCGGCCTGTATTGCATGGTTTGTTTACCAAGTACAATAATGCTTGATGATCGGTAAAAAATTTAAACTTATTTGCAAGCAAATAGTGTCTAAACTTTTTAACTGCATATACCATGCCTAATCCTTCTCGTTCGGTGGTGGTATAGTTCCGTTCAGCTGCATTCAACTATCTACTAGCATAGGCAATTGGAAGATCCATATTACCTTCGCCCGTAGGTTATGCGAGTACACATCCAATAGCATAATTGGATGCATCCACGTGAACATGAAATGGCTTATTCCAATCTGGTGTGGTCAAGATTGGTGCTGAACACAATCTTCTTTTGAGCTCATTGAAGGAGTCCTCACATTCATTAGTCCACTCAAAGTTAGTCAAAAGCCCATACAGAGGCTTTGCTATGATGGCATACATGTGTATAAACCGTCGGTAATAACCACAATGCCCCATGAAAGCTTGTACTTCCTTGACATTCTTTGGCCTAGGTAGCTCGACTATGGCTCTTACTTTCTCTTCATTGGTGGATATGCCATTCTTTTACACTATGTGTCCTAGAATCTTGCCTTGCGTGACCATGAAAACACACTTTTCTGGGTTCAAGCAGACTTGATACTCTCTACATTTGTCAAAGATTTGCCTGAGTTCTGGTATATGTGTCTGTCTAATGTTGGAATGAGCACAGAGATCATCAACATAGACCTCTAAATTCTTCCTCAAGAACTCTTTAAACACCTGACACATCAATCTTTGGAAAGTTGCAGGAGCATTGGTAAGCCCAAATGGCATTACTCTAAAGGCAAATATGCCCCACTCTGTGGCAAAAGTTGTCTTATGCTGATCTTCTAGAGCTATGGCTACTTGATTGTAGCCCGAAAATCCATCAAGGAAGTTGTACACTTCCTTGCCTGCTACTCTTTCTAGCAGATGCTCAGTGATAGGAAGCTTCTTCAAGTTAATGCACACACATAGCTTTCCATTCTTCTTGCGCACCACTACAATGGGGGACACCCACTCGATGTGCTCAATTTCATAGATGAATCCAGCTTCTACCAATCTATCTATCTCCTCTTTGATCTTAGCAGCATAATTATCGTTATATGTATATGGCTTTTGTTTAGAGGATTTCACGTCTGAGGTCATGGGAATTGTGTGTGAGCATATGTCTGGGTCAACACCTTTCAAATCCTTGTAACTCCAGGCGAATACATCTCTGTATTCTCTTAGCAAGGCTATTAACGCATGCTCTTCTTCCTCTATTAGGTCATGGCCTATGTACGTGCATCTCTCCTCTCCTTCTTCTAGGGCTACCACTATTCTCTTGGTGGTTTCTTTGTTATCATAGGCCTCTCCTGATTGAGCCTCACGTTTTGGCATCCTTACCATGACTCTTCTATCGTCTACCTCATACTTTTTAAACTTTTCAAGGACCTCAAACAAAGATTCTTCCTCGTCTGGTGTGACTTCTCTCTTCTTTCTTTTCTTTCCTTCATTCTTAGGGGTCACTTGTGTGGTTAACCTTACGTCATGGTGAGCTCCTCGTGTCTCTAGGGTTGAAATTCTACTTCATAGAAGTATTCTTCCTCTGATGCAAAAGGTGGGTCCATAATGATTGACTCTACATCGGATTCACTTGCATCCTCAAATGCATCAGGGCTAGGTTCGCATTCTTCTAGAACTGCCTCTCCCATGATGGGCTCTATGGAGAAGACTGAAATATCATAGCCATCCTCGTCATAGTGAGGTGTCCATTGTTCTTCATTGATGGCTACATCCATTGTTGCTAAAATTTTTGCCCAGCTGTGAGGTTCAAATTCTTCATTAGGGAATACAACAGGTGCATAGGCTGGGTCTTGAATTGATCTATGTGTCTCTTTCGCACCTACTTCTCTTGCTTTTTCTCTCTTCTCTTCTTCTACTACTACTTTGCACATCCATAAGTGGGTGTCTTCATGCATCCATGAGGATCCTGATCCTATGGAATGCACCGACTCGGTATCATCTTTAGCTCTATGGATGGGAGTCCATTGGATAGGAGGGACATCTCTATGAGAGTAGTCTTTGAGATTAACCTTGGTCGTGACACCTAAGTGTTGCAAATACAAGGAATTGGTTCCCCAATCCTGTACCACTTGCAACTGTCGCATAAATGGTCTTCCCAAAATCATCTCATAGGCATGATTTTTGCTAAAGTCACATATAGCAAATGTGTGCTCAAATTCTACACCACAAGTAGTGAGAGTTATTCGTTCTAGCAAGCCTAAGGGTCTTTCTATGTGACCATCAGCCATTTGCAATTTCATCCTCGTGGGCCTGAGTGCTGGCTTGCCCCAACGTTTCCATAAGGAGGTGGTAGCAATTGCAACTCCTGCACCCGAGTCGAGAATTGCCTTGGTTGTGTATCTTTGATGTGTAATGGGAAGATAGGTGTTTCCTTCTTCACCTTCACTCATGTCTCCTATCTTGTCCAAAGGTATCTCTGGCACTGTGCGATGAGATCCTACCTAGGAATGAGGTTTTGCTATCTCTGGTACTTGTTTGGCTACATGTTTCCATAGCTCTGGCCTAACCTTGAGTAACTCTTCTAAAGTGAGATTACATTGCACTTTAGTATTTTTTACTACCTCTGTGTTCCTAGGTATGACTGAGTCTTCATTTCGTACCATGACTGTGGGTGCTCTCATACACGTGGACTTTGCTTCCCATGGGCCTGTGAAATGGGGTAGTTCTTGTATGGAATTAGATTCGAAGTCTAATCTCTCCTGAGATTGAGTGCTCTCCTGCTCTTCATAAATGGATGGGATGTCTTGTGGGAATTGGTCGTGTGCATCATCCACAAGGTCAATGGGATGAGGGACTTCACTTTCTTTAGCCCATTTGTCTTCTTGAATCTCTCGTAGGAATTCTGGGGTAAACCGATTCATAGAAGAAAATGTGTCTGGCTCCGTAGAGTTAGGCACATAGGCTTCCTGGGCAGGTAGGCTTTCTCTTTCACTTGCCCTGCCCTCATTTTGAGAGACAAGTTCCTTTTCTGATCGTGCTATTAGCCTCTCCAACCTTTCTAGCAGTCCATCAAAGTGCAACTGCATCTTAGCTGAACTAGAGATGTTAAAGAGGCGACTGGCTTCAAACATGGTTTGAGCCAATTCCACCATCTTAGCACAAATTTTGGTTCGTTCAAGCTCTAGTTCTACTCTAGGGTAACACTTCTCATGATCGGTTACGTTTGGCCCTTCTTGGATTCTGGCCTGATATGCTTTGAGCATCATATTTAGGTCCTCATGAGTGGGATCTGCTAGGACTGATCCTACTCTAGGGGGGTAGTGGAGTAGCATGAGGCGGGTTGGAAGGGATTGGATCGGATGGAGATAGGAATGGTGGTGGTGGGGTAGTATGAGAGGGAGTTTGAGATGTGAGTTCAATTATCTTGGCTCTTGTTTCTCTGAGACTTTCCTCGAGCTCACTCATTTTCTTAGCCCATTGCCTTTTCATCCTTTCTCGACTATCTCTCCAAGCTCTAGTCCATTTCTTGGTCATGCTCTCTGTTTCACTAACATCTGAGCTCTTTTCCTGGCTTACCCCTTGGTTTTGTTGCAATGCTTGAGCTCTAGTGACCACGTGCACTGGTGCGGTGGAAGTTACACTCCCTGTGGAGTCGACAACTAACCCAATAACGTTTATAGGGGTGATTTTTGGCATATTATTGGGGTTCTTTGGGCAATCTCGTAAGAGATGCTCCTTTCCACAATCTTGGAAAAAGCCTTGGATTGTCACTGATTGGGGTTTTGTAGATGGAGGTAGGGGGCACTCACGAATGAGGTGATCTCCCTGACATCTGTAGCATGGTCCTCTAGGGAATGGAGGTCTTACTTGCCTAGGTGGTGGTCTGGGGTTGGGGTTTGTATACATGACGTTTGTGTAATCTGGCTCCCAACTAGGTTCACTTGGTTCTTCACTATAGTAGGACTCACCATGTTTAGGAGACTGCATGTAGTAAGCATGTGGACTATCTATGTGAGTGGAATCAAAACTATGATCACTCAGGTCACTTTCTGACAGCAATGGTGTTACTGGCACTATGGCTCTATTCAGGTTCTCTTCTGCAGCTGCATACTTTACAGGGATCACATTGGCTGGAGCAGGAGTTGTTGGGCTAGCACTGGTTGAGGTCTTTGTTGGGGCTGATATTGTGGTTGGTAGGTTTGTTGAGGCCTAGCATACTGTTGTGGTGGATATTGGTTTTGATATCTTCCCTGTTGTGGATATGGTTGAGGGTAATTTTGCCTGACAGTTTGTTTGTTATATGGGCAATCTTGTGCTGTGTGATTTGTGTATGTCCATTCTATGGTGCAAAATTAGCTACTAGGGTTCACTTGGGGTTGAGCCATGATGGGACATACGTTCGCCATATGGTCACCACCGCAAGTATAGCACCTCTTTACTAGGGCAAACCTTGGGATTTGTTTGCTAGTGACACCTAGTTTTTGAGCTACTTTCTCTGCAAGTTCCTCAATTGATGTGGATTGCGAGGAAGAGAGACTAGAGGCACTATCAGAAACTTTGTAGATTTTGGAAAGCTCTAACTCTTCCCCTAGGTTATCCTCAATGTCAATGCACATGCGTATACACTCTTCTATGGTCCTAGGGTCCTTCAAGTACACATAGGATCGCAGCTTTGTACTTAGCAATCCATCCAAAAATAAGGCCACTTATTTGGCTGGTGTGGGTAACTCAGGAACAGGGCATCTCTCAAGATATTTCCTAAACCTTCTTCTTGCAAGTCTCACGGTCTCCTGAGGGGTCTGCTTGAAGGTATGTATCAATGAGGAAGTATTATGCCTTATGCCACTTTTAGAGAATTCAGTGATGAAAACCTCTAGGAGTTGGTCTATGCTCCTGAACTGTCTCTCATTCAATGGTTGAAACCATGTAAGGGCTGTGTTCCTAAGGGTTAGACCAAAGGCATTATACTACGTGAATAGGTCCTCAACTTGCTCACCTCTCAAGACTTTCCTAAACTCGGCCACATGATCATATGGGTCTCCTGTGCCATCGAAGTAGTTCTTCATGGACTTAACTAGCTGAGTCGGTCTCAAAGTCCTCGTGTGCTCTCTAGGTCTTGGTAGAGGGAATTCATCCGCATTCCTTTGGTTCCTTGGGGCTCTAAATCCCTCAGGTTCCACTCTATTTGTTCTCGTTCTTTCTCTTCCCACTGGGTTGGCAAAGCTTACCTCCAGTCTATCTCTATGTCTGTCTCTTTGAGCTCCGTGAGCTTGGGATGTTCCAGCTCCTGGGTGACCAAAGGACACATTCGATCTTGGTTGGGGGAAAATAAATTCACCTTTCCAAGTGTAAGCATGCCTATCATTTTCTGTAACCACAAAGATCCTCTCTGAAGCGTGATCTAAGTAGGTCACTTGGCCTGGGCCATCAGGATCTTTGTACTCATATATCGTGATTGTTCCTACCTCATTTGGCTGAACAGATCTATACCTCCAAAAGGCTTCATCAGTCTCTCGGTTCAGGAGTAGATCTATGCTCTTATTGTCTTGGGAAATCCACTCTGGTGTGATAATCCTAGTGAGAACAGATTTGCCTCGGGGGGTTCTAGGTTCTACACCCATGTTTCCTTGCTCCAGGTCACCTAAATCCGTTTCCGAGATCACGTTTCCAAATTCCTCTGTCCTATCTAGATGACTAGTGACTACATATATGGTTCCTTCTTTGTCCAAGTATGCTCCATTTTCAAACTTGACAGCTGGGTGTTCTAGTCGAGTGGATTGGTCAGGGTTTTTAATCTGGACCACTGATCTTCCTAGGCCATCCTCATAGATGCTTGCACCTAGTCGGTTGGTCCTAAGGTATTCCAGCTCCGTCTTGTAGGGGCCTTCTACCCTATGTAAGTATGGCACACTTGAACTTCCTGTAGGTCTCTCCATACCGTGGGACATCTCTGTCTCACTAGTTTTAGAGCTAGGGTAGTGCGAAAAATGGCTCAACTGCTGGGCCCAAGACCTAGCAGTATGATTAACACTAGCCTCTGAAGACCTAAGACTCTCTTCCTAGGTGTCGTCCTGATCTAAGGTTCACATGCCTATTTGAGCAATCCCAATTTTTACCCAAGGTACAACCTCGTTGCTGAGTTCTTTTGTATCAGTCACTTGATTCTTTTTAGTTGATTATTGTGGTTATGATCTTGTCTGATATCACGTCGTCAGGAACACTTGAGTTAATTTCCGCACTTGAATGTTGATCGTCTCACGTTAGGTTCTTTTCCTTTAAAGTTGTCGGTCACACACAGGTTATCTCTTGACTTGAACTTGATTTCTTAGATAGTCTTGACTTGTCTTGTGCCTATCATTGCCTTGACTTACTTCTAGCACTACTCGCACTTAGCCTAAGCTAGAAACGGATAGAGGGTGTTGAGAATATTCCAACCTCGCTTGCTGATCCCTTGTCCTGTGGTGCTCAAGAACCCGGTTCTCAAGCTTGCAAAAAGCCCTTGCTTTGGATGCCTTCAAGAGCTCTCAATGGACCTGTAAGAGTCTCAAGGTTAGCTCAAGACTTAAATTTAAATGACGGACAGATCACTTTCATGCATGCAATTCACAAATCAAATTTCCCTTTGCCTTTATGGAAAACAAGCCCAAGGATCCTTCAGCTTTCTTACCCCCAGGTATGGTCAACTTCAAAATACCCTATCTAATAATCCTGATATTAATTTTACCAACGAGCTTCCCAACAAGCCTAAGATCATGCCGAACGGATTTCGTATGAGAAATTTATGCCAGTTTAGGGTTTTGGGGCTAAAACAGGGTTCAAACAAGCTGACATTTCATTGTACTTTTCTCAAAACATAAGTGTAGGGACTTCACAAATCACTAATGGCTTGACAAGTATGCCCAAAAATTACCCCAAAGACTTGGAAATAGAACCCTAGAATTTTGGCCGAAAAAGCCTGTCAATCGCGATCGATAGGTCTGTCAATCGCGATTGACAGAGGTGTCCGTCGGGGCCTGTCGGTCGCGATCGACACGTCAGTTGCGATTGACAGTGTCAATCGCAATCGACAGAGTCGGTCGTGGGTCCTGTCAATCGCGATCGACGGTGTCAATCGCGATCAACACTTTTTCCGCGAATTTTGCCGTGATTTCAGTCGATCGGGGGTGGCAACGTGAGAAATTCAATTAATTGTGGATTTTCAGTCGATCGCAATCGACAGTGTCAATCGCGATTGACTGAATCCTACGCGGCAGTCTGTCGGTCGTGAGGTATGTTGGCCGCGATCGACACGTCTGTCGGTCATGATTGACAGGGTCTGTCGATCGTGGTTGTCGATCGCGATCGACAGTGTCGGTCGCGATTGACAGAAAAACACGGAATTTTTTAGTTTTGTTTAGTGATTTGGAATGTGCTCTTCATGTGTATTAAGATGGTGCACTTTGTTTTACCAAAAGGTGAAATTTTCAGTCGATCGCGATCGATAGATGGTTGCGACATAGAGACAGTTTCGAGCTTGTCCGTACCTACGTAGCCTGCTGGACAGGGTGATACAGCAACAACCTGCAAGAGTGCTCAAGAAACAAGCAAAAAATCCAAGCACAGAAGTCGCTCTCTCGCTCTCTCTCATGTGGAATGAGGGAAATGGGAGGTAGAAGGTGATATGATCAAAAACTGAAATTTTTGCAGTGATGGAGATGGAGATCGGATATGGTGACGATGATGGTGGTGATGATGATGGTGAGGTAAGAAAAAGAAAAATAAGAAAAAGTAAAGAGATTACCTACAACGCCAACGTCACAATTACCATCACACGCTCGTCCTCAAAGCTCGATCCCCGGCAACGGCGCCAAAATTTGGTGTAGCTCAGTGATGAGTAGCACCTCCTTTAATGTCAATCCGGGAAGACTTGAGGATGGTATGATGACCTCGAGCAAGTGAAGGCGCAAGTGCGTGAGTGAGAAGCACACAAACATGCACACACATACACACACACATGCACACAAGGTAAGACAAAGAGAGAGAAGCAATGGAGTTGTTTTAGATTACTTCAAGAGTGCTCATACAAGTTCAATTCTATTACAAGCTAACCTAAAAAATGAGCTCTCTAGCTCTAGTGTCCGGCCTAGTTAAAAATTTGGTTCTCTGGCCTATTTGGAGGTTCAAACGGAGTCTAAAAAATGTGAAAACTGATAGGTAGGTACTTCTAAAGCTCCTCAAGCTCAAGGACTCCTTGGCTTGCACAAAATGGAGCTACAAAAATATGAAATGGTATTTACAATGGTTTTTAGTGATGAAAATCACTATTTTTGTAGGGATTTCTTCTAACATTTTGACATACATTTCCTGGAGCTCCCTACTTGCTTCTTCTTCTTGTGGATCCACCTCTTGGATATGCTTTAGCTTCATGAAAAAAAATAAATGGCCTACTTGCCAGATCTTCGTTGACTACTCTGTCTGCTTGTGCCTTCTCTGCGCTCCGACTCCCTTCGTTGACTTCCTTGTCTTGTGATTCCTTCAGATCCTTGGCTACCAACAAAGAATAACCATTTAAGTGTTTTATGGCTCTCAGATGGAACTTGAGCACAATCAACCCACCATAACTCCATTTCTGATTGTACTTTGAGAGATGGAGTATCCAATTTCCCAAGGCTATAGTCCAAAGCTTTGTTCATCAGTGCAATACTTATTCTCTCCATCTTTTCATCTTTTTTAAGCTCAGCTTCATCAAGTTTGATTACAAATTTCAACGGACTAGAACATTCATGTTCTTTTATATTATAGAACTAAACCATATATGTTTGAAGTTTTATAATATCTATCCATACATTGTTAAATGCATTGTAAGTGAAATGTAACTTTTGTTTTCCTACTTCATAAGGCATGTTACCATGAATATGTTTATATTCACCAAATACTGATGTGATCTTTTTATTCAAGCAGAGCCAAAACTTTCCTACATGATGGGGTCTAGGCAATCCAAAACTTTTAACTGTGTTAAATTCACAAATTTACACGAAACTTTTGAACTTTCTCTATAACCTTTCCTAGTCACTTCGACACTATCACAAATCTTCTGAATTGAGGTGGTTCTAGTAACAGATTCATTTCTGTCATAAGTTTTTGGAAAACAAAGCGTTTCAACCATGTATTTTCATTTAGTTTCAATAGTCTTAAAACATCATTTTGACTCATAATTTCATTACAGAAATGTACTCAAAATTGCTAACATATTGAAACCTAGTACATTTGTCACATGAACTCTTACAATTTTCATTGTTTTCTTTTTCTAGCCAAATTTTTCAGTCAAATCTAAAAAAGGTTTTACTCATTTTGACCACATTCTCAAACCTATAGGAGTTTCTTTCATTTTTTTCAAAGACTCTAACTCAGAAGATAAAGTGGATAATTTGTTTTCTAGCTCCCTCATATGTAAATCCCTCTAATGTAGTGTGTTTTGTAGATAGTTTATGTATTGTACATAATTGCTTGAAATCTCATAGAGCCTTGAACAATAGCCTCGTAAACCATCCTCACCATCTCCCACAAATCTAATGAGATCATGAAGATTATGAAAAGGGGGATACCTTCTAGCTTGTGGATCAATTGGATAAACAGGTCCATATGTCAATATGTTTGTTGCCTTCCTTTCACAATCCATCCACTTCAAGAGGATGAAGAGCCCTTCAAAATACTTTTCTTGTCGTTGCATACTCATGACTAACTGCAATGTTGATATGGAATCTATCACAATGATTTCAGTTGTTTGAAAGATCAACAAGAGTATTTGGGTTAAGGTTCTCCATGGTCTGCCATGAAAAGTGACCGGCAAGTGTCTAGAATGGTGTGGAAGAGAGACATAGGCATGCTATGAAAAGTAGAGTAAAAAAGCGCAAAACGTCATCAGCACACATTATATAGGTCCGTGAACAAGAGGAAAATTTGAATTTTGATCAACGCCCGATGAGCACAAACTTCAAGGTGTAAGATATCACACAAACGTTTCATGATTATCACACGAGTTTCTGTCTCTTCAGAATTTGCATAAGATACGTTTTAAATGAACTTACACAGAATTTAAGAGATTTGACAACTTTAATCTAGATTAAGCACAACTAATTGAAATCCTTACACGGCCCTTTTTGGGCCGTTTTTCGCCCTAATGGAACTCATCTACTAGTAAGCAGAAATCTGCTAATGCAATTAAGAATAGGTTGAGTTAGAACTTCCTATTTTGAAAAAAAAAAGAAATTTGTTAATGCCTCACAATCAAAGAAGGAAGCAAAGAATGATAAGAAAATATAAAAACACAAAAACTTTGCAACTAACGTAGGGAAAATGATCATATCGTTACGATTTTTACTAGATTAGCTACAAAAGATGCAAAGAAGAACGAGGCTCGAATGGATGTTGATGGCTTCCTTACTTTAAATAGAGTTTGCTACCTTTTTTAGGATGAAGAATGGTATTTTAATAATCATTGTAGCTATGACCCATCTTTTGATGAGAAATGTATGTTTGCAATAGATTTGGATGTTTGGTACTTTAATAGTGATGCAACCAAAAATATTACCCCATAATGTAGTTTCTTTACTTCACTTGATCCTAATCCTACAAGGAATATTTTCACATGCTAAAGCATCCTCTTATCCTATCATGGGATATGGAAAGATCATTCCAAGTAATGTTGATGGTGGTTCTTTCCTATTTTTAGGTGCTCTATATGTGCCAAGGACCAGGAAAAATGTATTATTAGTTTCAACACCAGCCAAGATCGGCTTAGTTATTCAAATGAAAACTTTTGGCATGCACACTCTTGTTCATATGAGTTTTTCTAGTTTTCTTTGCCTATAGAAATGTAAAATGGTGTCCTCTTTGGCCAAACTTAAGGAACCTTTTGAATATTTCTATGTTGTTTTGGGTAAGTTGTAGCATTCTTCTTTCCTCAAAGATGGTTCTACTAGAATCGCACATAAATAGCTTTTTTATATTGATGTATGTGGTCCTATCATGACACCTTCATTTGGGAATTAAAAATATTATTGAATTTCATTAATGAGATTTTTAGGCATGTATGGGTTTATTCATTGAATTTAAAGTTCATAGTGTTTATATGCTTTAAATAGCTCCTAGCTATGGCTCAAAATCTAACAAGATGTGAAATGTGCACCCTCTTGTGGTGGAGGAGGGACGTATATGTTTTTTGAGTCTAATTTATTTTTGGCTAAGCATGGCATGAAAGATCAATGTACTATGCAACATGTACCTCAATCTGGATTTGATGAGAGGAAGAACATCTCTCAGGCAAATGTTAAGGTGTATGGTCAAAGGTCACATTTTAGGACATAGACTCTTGCTTGAGCTTGTCATGTGTGCAAAATATGTGCTTAATAGGTGTCTCACCAGATCCTTGTAGCCTATAACTCCATATGCAGCTTCGCATGGTCACGAGCCATTTGTTCCTCTTGTATGTGTTTCCAATTGACAGTACCTTCAATGTTAAACATGTAAATGACGCACATCTCAACATTGTTGTATATATTAGTGATATCTAGTCATAGTCCTAAATAGAATCACATTGCTGAATTTAATTTTGATTTTAATGCCTCTTTTCAGATGTGAGAGGCATTTGCATCATTATTCGGGCATTCACTTTATGCAAGTTTATGGGGAAATATATTTGTGTCAAATAAAACATATTGACACATTTTGCAGTGTTTTGACCTTGAAGATTGCAAACTATTACCACTCCCATGGAAACAAGTTTCATGATTCTAGAGATCCATTTGATGTTGTTCTCTATAAAGAGGTTGTTGGATGCTTCTTTTACTTATGCATAACTTGGTTGCTATGACATGTGTGTCCAACAATGGTTTTTTCTTCACGGTTGGTAGCTTATGCATATCATGGTTGAGCAAGAAGAAGCCTATTAAGGCCATTTCCATTTGAGGCTGAGCATAGGGTACCTTTCATAGCTACTATTCAATTTGCATGGCTGAGACCTCTTTTGGATCATTTTGGTGTTGGTTCATCTTTTGCCACCACCATTGCTATTGAAAACCTAAATGCATTGGTAGTTACGAAGAACCTTGTTTTCCATGGTCACACAAAGCACATTTAGGTGCATTGTCATTACATCAAGGAGAGACTCTTCGCTAGATAGATCACTTTGTCTTATGTGCTCACACATGATAATGTTTGAAAACGTTTCACAAAGGCTCCTTTTAGGGAGAAGTCTAAAGATTTTTGCAAAGCTTTGGACTTGGTTCCTTTTGTGAATTCATTCCATTCCACATAACATGGCGATTCCTTATACATGAGTGAAAGCTCTTTCTTCACTATATCATTGTTAAGGGGGATTTGCTGATATATTTTGGTATTAATCTGTGTGAACAAACTTAGGAACTGAATTGGGTCACTTTTCTAAATTGGGTCACTTTTCGCCCTCTTAAGGAGTACCCCCCTTGTATATATGCCTACAACCCTAATGGTCACTTGTCTTTGTACATTCCCTTTGTATTATATTCATTGTTCTCCAAGATTCTTCTTCTTCGTTCTTGTGTTCTTCATATGCTTCCGCAATCATCAACTTCCACGTTACAAAATTGGACAAAATATGGACTAGAATAGAAAATAATAACTCAAAAGTAGAGAGATCATTTTATGTCTACGAAAGTACCTAGCTATATCTAATGAAACTCATGATGTAAGTAGGTTGGAGGCTAGCTTAAGCAGGGTTCTTGCTTTTTTTAGTACACCTAATTATTCTAGTGATAAAATGACTAAAAGGATGAGCAGTTTCCATGACAAACAATACTTGAATAAAATAATAACGAAAGGAGTCTCCCAAAGAAAACAGCCTTGAACAAAATCACACCTAAAATATTTGTTTATTTGAAGATGTTTTACTCGGGAGGAGAAAAAGGGATTATCGATGCTACTAGTAGGACCAAAGGGGCGTTCCTTTAGACGATTTTATTTGACTCTTATGCTCTCTAAATCTGGATCTTGATTTCCAAGGTTTGGAAAGAGGATACTATATAACTAATTTTTATTTTTGTAGCTTCTTTTTATCACTATGGGTCTTATGTATACTCAAAAATATAGAAATGCATGAGATTTCTATCTCATTGCACTATATATTTCAAAATTTACTCACACTTAAGGTAGAGTTAGAAAATGACTTGCGAATTTCCTCAAACTTCAAGGATCTAATCAATTTTGAGTTGCAAATATCATTTCTATTACATATTGATTCCAATTTGCGTTTGTTTTCTCTACTTTCGTTGGGAATCTCTATATTTCGAGTTTGCATATGAAAAACATAGCTATGTACCTACACAAAGATGGTAAAAGCATTTTCTTGTCACTGATAGATTATAAAACATGTTTTTTGTTCTTTCATGAATAAAAGCTTTAAATTAAACTAAACAAAAGAGCAAGATCAAACCCAAGTGGGCCCCTCATGAGGGTGATGAGAGGGTGATTAACCTTCTCTGTAATGCCATCTAAGCTCTGTAAAGGCTTCCCCTGCTTTGTGAGATTTGGGGGGTCCCGTGGGCACTAGTCCCCATCTCTTGTACTTTTCTTTCTTTATTTAATTCAAGTCCGAGAGAGTAGGCTAATGCTGAACTTCCTTTATATAAAAAAAATAGATGAACGATTTTCTCATCCCCTTCATCTGGAATCCACTTTGTTTTAAGCTTCTTTTGTTCGAGAAAATATACTTTCTATTGTTGAAGGGAGGGACACTTTTACAGTTCTTTTGTCTATAAAATGTAGGGATTTTTTTCTAAGTTACCTTTGGTAGAACATCTTTCCTTCCAAATTTACCAAACGGAGTCTCTTATAATCACATTTCAAAGATCCATGGAGCACTCGATGGTCTCACCAAGGAGAGCTTGCTTCAAGTTTATCAACGGATCACGTTGGATGACTCTCCTAACTTGTTTCCACATGATGGTGCTCTTTAGGCATGTGACAAAGAGGTGGTGAATATTTTTTTCTTCCATGATAGCATCTTTCGCACCATGGGGGCACACCATATAGTTTTTTTGGCCCTAGCATTCCTCCCAATCCCACAGTAGAGAGTTTAGGCTGTGTGGACTTAGTGAGAGCATCCAGCTTTTAATCAAACATTATGCTTTCTCTAAGATCAAACATTTCTTAAGAAAATATAACTTTTAATAATATATAGTCCATAGAAAATCTACCTAATCTCTAACTACACTTAATAGATTAGGAAGATTTAGTTAACCATGAGAAAAACATGTTGATGTTTTTCCAGCTTCTTATAATACTATCTCGATTCCTTTGAAATGGAAAATAACTTGCAAAACTTAGAGGAATTTCGTTTGCTGTGGTTGGACATGAGGAATCATCCAAAATCGCAGGCTCAAAGGGTTTTCTCATAAGAGCAGCACTGCAATCTGGATTATTTCTCCATCGCTAAACCTCTATCGTTCACTATTAGTATGCTTAATCGGGCTCAATGATCCGCGGAGGAGACCCTCAACTTTTTTTTGTTAAAATCAAGATTTTTCCGTCAGAGAGTCTACAGGATGAAGCGCCTATTTGCACAGAGACAGGCTATGGCCCCAAGATCTTCATTGACGGGACAACCGAGAAAGGTTCAACGGTCTCGTTACTATACAAATAGAGGAAGTCGTTTGCGATATGGAGAGAATGGAGGTAGGAGGTTTGCACAGATCTGCTCCTAATCAAACGCCTCAATGAATGCTTCTGAGTTTCTCATCTTCATCATCTATCAATCAACAATGATTAGATATGTAATCTCCGTGCTAAGCGCAACTGAAAAACAACGTGCTGTGCTCCCACATGAGGAATCTTTGGCTGTAGCCTGTCGTATGGCTGTGTTAACAAACCATGAAATACAGAAATGTTCAGATAAACATGTTCTGGGTTCGTTCTCGATAACTATGCCTCTGCCATTCAGGCTTAGTCGGATTCAGAGATTCGACAACAAAGAAGTTGTCTTATGATTTGGGTGGATTAAAGACTTCATTTTTTAATTACAAAGTCGACCAGAAACATCGGCTGTTTCAATACCCATTCGCAGCATCTCCAGAAAGACAAGTTCTGCATCATTGATTTCTTCGATGGGACTACAGAAGAACATGCGTTGATCTGGTTAGCCATCCTGTTAAGCCATGTTCATCTCACCAGAAAAGCTTTGTCAGAATTCACGGCTGCGTACATTGACAAGAAAATAATTTTATGTGTAAGATATCTGAAGGCACAGCTGCTGCTTACGTGCAGATTTTCTTTGCGCAGATTATGCATAAACAATGCGCCAATACCATTGAAACGCGGGCATACCATATCCCACAGAGGTGATCGGGATTCGAGAAAATTCTTTAGGGTGGAGCAGCAGAAGTTTGCTTGCTGCGTCATAGCAGAAGTTCACAGAGAGTGGCGCTAGGCTCTGGATATCAAAATTTTTACGTTATTTTATTGTTGGACATATCGATGTTTTGCGAGAAAAGATATTCAACGGACTCTGCCAACTCCACCTCAAAAAAATATGGGGAATGTTGTTAGGAGCGGAGAGCTATGGAAGATAAAAAAAAAAAGATGTGCAATGAATTTCAGCAAGCCTCTCAAACAGTGATTGATTGAGAAATCCTTAATTTTTATAAGTAAAAGGATCAATGATTGTAAAGATTCTCTCCCTTCCCCCATCATCAACTGTTCATTCTAAGAAAACAAACAAATTGAAAACAAGTGGGTTCCACATGAAGAGAATGAAAAGGTCATAAACCGTTTTTACAATTCTCTTTAGTTTTCCCTTTTTTTTTAAACGAGGAAGTTTAGCCAATGCCAAATCTCCATGGGCTTGAATATAGTGAAAGAACAACTACATAAGTGAAGAGTACCCATGCCATCTCCTATATCATAGAAAGTAGAGGTTAGACTATCAAAACATCACAATGAAATGGCTGCCCGAAGGCATCTAGTTTCTAGAGTTTGAAGGTATGTGCAGCTACCTATAGGGATTGAACACACAACCTCCAGCTCGAAAAAAGAGTGCCCAAACAACCTCCCCCTCTCTAGTTTTAGATTATCTTTTCGCTTATGTATAATTTAAAGCACGCTTTGCAAAAGCGGAAGTCTTTTTTGAAGAAGCACTATTGAAGGAGCCTCATGTCTATTTTACTTCTCTTTACATAGGAGAAAATCTATTGAAGAATGGGCAAAACAGGAAAATTAAGTTGTAGTAATAAACGTTTTAGCATGTTCTGACTAAAGAAGCTCTCACTCGAGAAAATAATGGGGAAAATTCTTTTTCTTTTTTCACATGTATTTGTAAATCCCCATCTATAATATAGTTCTAGATAGGTTCTCCATCGAAACTTACCATGCTCTTGGAAATTTATTAGAATCAACCATTCCTCGGACGCACACTTTCAAACCAACCAATCCTTGGGAAAGATTGAACTGCTTGTCAATATGGAAGGCACGAGAAGCTCCTTGTTCCAGACCTTACTGACCAAGTCTAGTAGGATCTTATATGAGTTATTGCTTTACTTATGATCCAAACATGTGTATTTTCCCCTCAATGACTCCAAAATATCCGCCTTCAATTTAATACTTGAAAATGAATACTCTTGGTATTGTGCTATTGGAAAACATCTTTATTAAAGGTATATCTGTATGGTGATGGCATTGAGCACAAGCTATTTCTCTTTTATAATAGGCATTGGTTTTTAGTCCCGCGCAGATACATATAAACGTATGTGCTTATGGGTATATAGTGTTAAAAGGGATTTCAAGATTATAATAGGTTAATATTGGCTATATCTTTGTTTTTATGTATGCATCAATTTATGCTCCATGGATGTTATAATCATTTATGTTACACGCATATGGTGATGATGTTCAGTGGTAAACAAACAACTTTTATGAAGATTTTTTGTTTCAACAGGAATGCTTTAAATAATGAACAAATAAAAACGTTTAGCGTCATATTGTTATACTCTAGAACCTACAAATTCTTTTCCAAGGTGTTTTTCAACCGCATAATGGGAAACCTTCTTTTGTGGATCAATGAAGATCAGAATGGTTTTATCATAGGTAGATCCATTCTTGAGGCGATCATTGAAACTGCAGAGGAATGGATTATGCAAAAGTGACATATCAAGAAATTCTCTTCCTGGAGATTGGCATTGACAAAGCATCTGATAGATTGGACTAGGATCTTATGATGTAATACATCAAGGACCTTGACTATGGACATAAGTTCATCAAAATGGCTTCCATACACATAGGGATTGCTTCTATTTAAATTAACATCAACAACATCCTCTCCTGGACTTATTTTACAAAGCACTCCATCAAACAAGATTGCTTGTTGAACCCAATATTGTTTGCTATCATCACCAATGGGCCTAGTTTACTCACTAACAATGAAGTTCAACTGGGGAATATTTGGAATCTCTTACTCCCCCATAGTGATGATCTTATGGTTCTAAGACTCTTCACCAATAGGACCAATGTGTTTCTACAAACTACCACTCAATGTGTTTCTCATTTATGGAATCTCATTATTTGTATGAGGTCTCTAGCTCAAGAATTAACCACTCAAAGCTTGCGTACAAGTCTAGGTGTGTGCCTCCTCTAAATGTTTTGCAAATTCAATGATGTTAGAAGCTTACCAATGGTGGTCTTGTGTCTCCTTGACATCCCAATCAGATTTGGAATTTCCATGGTTCAAAGGTGGGATTTGGTTCTTTCCAAACTTGACAAAAAATTCAAGTATTGGAAAGGTATGTAACTTAATGTGGCTAGGTGATTCTTATCTCATCTTGTCATCTAGTTCAATGCATGTTGGAAACCATGCAAGAAGGAGATGCTGAAGTTTGAAATGATCTATAGAAACTTTCCTTGGATAGGGGATCCCAATAGAAGACAAGCTCCAAAGATCAAATGTGAAATATTCTCTAGCACAAAAGAGTCGGTGCTCTAGGCATACTACATGTGGAACCGATGCCCAACAAATGGTGCCCAAATGGATACTTAAATTTTGGAATAAGAGAAATGTTTCTCAATACAAGGTGATTTTTAAAACATGTATAGCTTTGTTCTTATCTTGATCGTGAGGCTCAAAGGAATCAATTTAATTAAATCGTGTTCTTCCATTTTTTGGTTGTCTTTATGGGCTCTACCATGTGTGCTCCCTATGAAAAGGGTGGAACTAGGTGAAACCTTTGAGCTCCATCAAGAATGATTGGAAGAGGGTTGTTGGGATTAGGAAATATAAATCTATTTGGTTCTGAGTTGTAAGTCCCAAGAATAGAGTTTAAGAACCTCCAAGAAGATAAGAGACTCTAGAAAAGGGCTTTCGTGTGTAGAAGCACCTCTGCATGAAAACAGAAGGAAATGGATCTAATTTGAGGACATTTATCTACCTTATAGAGTTGTCTTTGAAGAATGGTTTCTATTAAGACACAAAATCAATGCTTAGGAGGACTCTATGTCCCACATCATGTTTGCTTAAAAACCCCTAACTCACAAGTCTGAGGTAGTTGTGTGGAAACACGATGGAAGATATTTTAGTAATCAAAAGAAAATTGAGCTTTCATCACTTTCGTAGAAAGAAGTGGTGTATGAGCTGGACATTGATCAGATGGGAAATCAATTTCAAGGACTTGTGGCACCCACTTCTTAAAAAACAAGAAAGCATTGTTCATGTGGGAGATTCTTCATAGTGAGATTCCGACCAATGTCAAATCTAGAAAACTTTGTGGTCCTACCCCTTAGTACAATTCCACAAGTTTCTAAGAAGATTTGGGACACGTTTTCTTCTCCTCGTCAAGGAGCTTTCTAACTTGGAGATGCCTCAACATACTCATCTCACTGCCAAATCGAGTTATCTAGAAGCAACCTCTACTTGGAAAAGCAATTGGGGGTCATCTACTCTGTGGACTTAGGGGTGAAGATCTAAGGAAGATTTTGAAGGAAATATATTGTTGTGAAATCAAAATCCTACAAAATAGCTACCTAAGAATTGAACTAGCATGATGACCATGAAAAGAGAGAAAACATTTGTAGCCAACCTATCTATCTATCTATCTATCTATCTTTCTATATATATATATATATATATATATATATATATATATATATATATATATATATATATATATATATATATATATATATATATATATATATATATATATATATATATATATATATATATATATATATATATATATATATATATATATATAGCAAATTATGGACAACATCCAAGGATGGATATACAACTCTCAAATCATGTCAAGAACCCAACTGCTAGAGACAAGGCCCAGTACCTGATGGACATTCACAAAGAACTCAACGAAGAGATCCATAAAGCTCAAGAACAATATAAGTACTATGCAGATCAACATCGTGTCCAGAATCCATCGTATCAAATTGGGCATAAAGTATGGTTACTCAGAAACAATTTGCAAACCTCAAGACCTTGTGCAAAGTTAGATCATCAAAGATTTGGTCCATTTACCATCTTGGCCAAGATTAATCCAGTCACCTTCAAGCTCCAGCTGCCAAGTACTATGAGAATACATCCAGTTTTCCATGTATCCATGTTGGAACCGTATCATATTTCACCATTGAGGGGGGAGAGACCTAGTCCTTCACCACCTATCGAGATTGATGATCATGAAGAATTTGAAGTCGAGCATGTCTTAGATTCGAGAATATCCCAAGGAAGATTAGAGTACCTTATTCATTAGAAAGGGTATGACATCAGTGATCGTACTTGGGAACCTATAGAAAACCTTCAAAGAGCACCAATAAAGGTTCGAGAATTCCATAAGAAAAATCCAATGAAGCCGAGACCAGAGAACATGACCGCTCCTCATGGAACTCGTCGCTTGAGGGGGAGGTAATGTCATGGACAAAGGAAACCATCTTAAATCTCAGATTCCATGTGAATCCTATATCTCATGATTGGTTTAGAATTTGGGGAAACTAATGCTTCCATTGCATCCGGAACATGCCAAAACCCTAAGGTCGACTGTCTTCTTGCTTGATTCTGACATCCAGAGACCATACTTCAAGTTGATGACATCATGATGACATTATCAAGTTGCAACCGCCCTTGGAAACCTATATAAGGAGGGGTTGGCCACATTCATAATCATTCTTGCCAATACCAGTCTTGGGAGCTCAAGGAGTCCTGACCGCCAAGTAAGTACTTTCAAGTTCCAGTTCAAGTTCTAGTCTTGTTCCTTGTCCTAGTCCTGTCTAGTCTTGTATCCTGGACATCCTATCTTGTCCTCTTGTAATCTCGTAGTACAAGATCTTGTCAAGTTCTTTCTTGTATTCAGTTCATCTCCTAGAAGGGGTTCTTGTAATCCAGAGATCTTATTCCATACTTACGATCCCGGGTTGTGGGATCTCTTGTATCATCTCTAGCTGAGTTATCTATACCTATGGTCCCGGGTTGTGGGACTTCTTGTATCAGCTACATATTCCTATACTATTTTCCCTACATCGGTGTTCTTGTAATCTGAAGTGTATTTCCGAAATCTTGTCTAGTGAAGTCAGAGAGCACAATCTCTCTCTCTCTCTCTCTCTCTATATATATATATATATATATATATATATATATATATATATATATATATATATATATATATATATATATATATATATATAGGACAAGGGTTGCATGTCCTTGGACACTTCCAAGTATCCTTCATGTGGACACTCACCTAAGGTTTAACAACATGGTATCACATGGAAACTTAATCAAGTGAGTCGTCTCCTCTCACATACACCCCAAGGTGTCACTAGGAGAAGCTAAGCTTCTCCCAAGAACAAGGTTCCCACACCTTAGGACAAATCAAGCCTAAGGTTGCGACCCTTAAAATGGGAGTTGAATTGATCAAATAACTCAAGGTTTTAAAGAATATACTTGGAGATACTTTCACAAGGGTGTCTCATAGACCTCCAAGGGTTCTCCAAGGGGCCTTGCATGCTTAAAATGTTGGATGTGTGTAGAAGTATAAGAGACACATGGGAAGCACACACAAGGAGCACAAACACAACAAGTCAGAGAGAGAAGATGGATGGCTAGAATATTTCACTCAACTGATTATGATCAGAACTAACATAAGAGCATAATAATATCCATACATACAAACTACCACTACATATGAGTGAATCATGTATGTGATAACATTGGGAAAACCCTCTAGCGAGCATAAGAGTAAAAACTGCCCATGTATAGGGAAAAGGTTAACATCAAGGCTACTCGAGGAGCACATAAGTGTAACACACCCACTGCAGCGAATGATGTGAATATATACAAGGAGTGAGAGATTAGTGCCCATTATGCAATAAGCCTAAAGCTTTGTGAAAATTGTTAAACTTTTCTCATGCAAGAGCTTTGGTGAATATCACGACATTATCTTGTGTAGGCACATATACGAAATCAATATCTCCTGCATGAAGGTTCTCCCTCACATATGCACTTCAATATGTTTGGTATGTGCATGAAATAGTCGATTTTTTTCAGTAGAAAATGCACTCAAACTATCAGTAATAATATCCATAGAAGTAGCAATCTCCATGCAAAGATCCATCAATAGGAGTCTCAACCATATACAATATTGTACCTATGAAAACTGCCCTGTACTCAGCTTCACAAATTGGTGTCATCACTATAGGTTGCTTCTTACTCAACCAAGATATGCATGAGTCTCCAAGGAGATAGCAGTTGCCACTAGTGGACATGCGAGTATCATAACAACCAACCCAATCAATATCTGTAAAAGCATGCAAGCATGGTCGAATGTCTTTCCCATAAAAGATACCTAAAGTCAATTTTTTTTTGAGATATCTAAACTCATGTTTCACCACTTGTTGATGCTTAGTGAAAGGGCTATGCATGAATTGACTTAGCTAGGAAATTTATACTATATATATGACCTTGTGTTGCATGCATATATAACACATCCCATAACTTGATGATAAAGAGAAGTATCAAATGCATGACTAGAATCCTCAATTAAGAACTCATATCTTATCTCATCAGGTTCAGAAACTGGGTTGCAATCCCCAAAATCAAAATGTTGAAGTAGTTTTTCAACATACTTTTCTTGATGCATAACAATTCCCCCCTCAACAGATACAAATGGATGCCAAGATACTACCTCAAAAACCCAAGATAAGTGACATCAAAAGTATGTTGCAAATCAACCATAAAGATGTCAAGTTTTGCATCACATGACCAATCCAACAATATGTCATCAACATAAAGAAAAAGCAGTGTAAGATCAGCCCCATTTTTGTATACATAGAGCATGCTATCAATTGGACAACATGTGAAGCCAAAAGCAATCAAGTGCTTATGGATTTTGCCATACCATGCATGTGGAGCTTGCTTGAGACCATACAAGGCTTTATCCAAAGCAACAAACCATATGCTTTTGTCCTTACATAGAAAATCTAGGAGGTCGCTTCACATAAACATCTTCTTCCAAATCACAATTCAAGAAAGCTATTTTTCTGTCCATTTGAGATACTTTGCAACCTTGTTGGGTAGCCAATGCAACCATGGTATGAATGGCAGTCATGCTTGATGTAGGTGCAAACATTTCCCATATTCAATGTCATATTGTTGTGCATATCCTTTGGCAACCAATATAGCTTTGTAGGGATCAATGTTACTATCGAACTTTGTCTTAATCTTGTAAACCCACTTTGTGCCAATTTTGTATTTTCCTTTTGGCCATTCACATAATTCCCAAGTACCATTCCTATGTATGCAATCCATTTTTTATTGCATAGCACTCATCCAATGTGGATCCTAACATGCATCTTCAAAAGTAAGTGGCTCCTCATTACATTGTGTTGCAATAAGAGAATAATCCAAAAAATCACTTGATGCATGGGGACAACTTGATCTTGTGCTACCAAGTAAAGATGCACTCAATTTGCTATCCTAAAAAGTTTGTTTTATCCACTTTGGCATACTTTGTGCAATCTTGATAGACATGTGTTCATTATGTAATACATCATCAAGATGTATATCATGCATGTGCTGAATTTCATGCTCATTTTCAGCCTTATTTTGATACAAATGTTCATTACTATGTGACTAGAAATTTCTAACAGTTTCGACCATTTTTGGCTGAAAAAGTTCAGCCATGTTTGGTTGGAAATTATTTACACTTTTAGCTGTAGTTTGCTAGACGTTTTTAGCCATTTGAACCTCAATTGTCTAATCTACATGGCCATAGTCATGGACATCACTTTGGAACAAAGTCATGAGTGTACCAAGCACATCTTGTGAGCTGTTTGTTGGCTACATTTTGCATTCAAGTAGAGGAAAAAGTGAATATTCCACAAATACCAAATCTAGACTCATAATACTTGCGCTCATCAATGGATGGTATGAATGATATCCCTTACTTTCAACACTATAACCAACAACTATACATTTCTTTGCCTTGTCATCAAGTTTGTAGGGTTATTATAATGGCTCAAGAGCATATGCCAAACATCCAAACACATGCATATGACTAACCATAGGTTTATGTCCATTCCAAGCCTCATAACGAGTGATGATTCTTAGTGCTTTATATAAGGTAGTGATTCAACACATAGATTGCACACATGACCGCTTCCATCCTTTTTTTTCACCATACATCTTGCCATTTCAAGGAGTGTTTTATTTTTACACTTGACAACACCATTGTGCTGAGGTGTATATAGCATTGTACATTCGTGTGAAATTCCTCTTTCATGAAGAAAATATTTGAATTCATGTGACATGTATTCATCGCAACAATCTTTGTGTAGAGTCAAAAGCTTGTTTGAAGGAAACTTTTTAGGAGCTAAAAATGCTTTGAAGCAAGAAAATGCCCCATTCTTTGCTTTCATTGGATACATGCATGCATGGCAAGTAGCATCATCAATGAAGGTAATAAAATATACATGTGTCTTAAAAGATGGAGTCTTGAAGGGACCATATAGATTATTATGCACAAGCTGTAATTTGTTTATAGTGTATGTATGAGTATCTTTTGAAAAAGAAGCATGATGCATTTGTCCACAAATACAACCTTCACATGCATGCTTTTCAATGGATTCAAGTGCTGAGAAACCAATAATCGTGTCCTTCTTTTGCAAGTAAAGCAACCTATTGAAGTTCAAGAGACCAAAACAATCATGCCAAAGCTCCGTTTCAGCCATGGAAGAAGTATGAGCAACCAAGGCATTTGAGGAAGCCCTCTTGTATGTATTCAAGGAATACAAACAATTACATAATGTACCGAACATCATGATAATATCACCATTTCTCAAATCATGAACCATACACTTATCATCAACAAAGTGTACATGAATTCCAACTTTGGCAATTAAAAGAACTGAAATTAAGTTCTTCTTTATATCGGGTACACACAATGCAATTTTCAAGAGAATCACACCTCCATTTGTAGTCATATGCTCAACGTCTTCTACTCCAATGATAGCTAAAGACGCATTGTTTTGATAAACCACATGTCCTCCTTTGGGTCCATCTTTTAAAGATAAAAAAAAAAACATTTTGCATGAAGTTATGTGCATTGATGCACCACCATCAAAGAACCAATCCGAATCAGCCTCACTCACAATCATACATTTAGAATGCAATGTAGCCTTTATTGAAATCATGCATCTACTAAATGGAGGTTGTGGGTATTGTTGAGGCACTTAATTTCCTAATGAATTGGTCACGTACCATGTATGATGCATGAAGAGACTAAATGCAACCATGACAAGGCAAGGCGATCAATGTACCCCTTCGTGTGAACTTGCCCTAGTTCTCTACCCTTAGGGGATGTACATCAGTCCCAATACCTCTTATGGATACCACCTCATTAGGTCAACCTCCCACTCGAACCAACTCTTCTACAAGCCCCATCTCACAAGAATCTTAGCCTATCTTTGAAGCTCCTCCCACACCCCACCATGCTTAATTCCATGTCTTGATCATATCCTGATCCCATTCCCCATGAGGAGTACTAATGAAACTAGTCAAACCATTTTCTTGATATTTGAAATGGGAAGGTATATATGTCCCCTTAAGAGGGACTTACCACCTTGGACTTGGAGCTATATATTGGAGGCATTGGTTGGGTGGAAAGCACATTTATCTTCCTAGTGTGAGTTTAGTTAGTTAGTCATCTTAGTTTGTGTGAAGGCTATGGAGGTCTAGCACATCTATCTTCCTAGTGTGAGTCTAGGTAGTTATTCTTCTTAGTTTGTTTGGAGGCTATGGAGCTCTCCCACAATAGTGGTATCAAGCAAGGTAGATTCTTTATTCTTGTATGATGTCTCACGGATATCCTCCTGTGAGCTCCGAGATTGAACTTCATGTTTTGATGCAAAATTATATCTGATGAGTTAACCCAATGTGCATACTTGGAATGAATCGGTTCCTTGATTGCATTCCTCGACATGTGGAAGTCAAATCATATGAACGCCCCATCAACACGTTCGTGACAAGAACCCCGCATGGACTTGCACTCTCACCAATGATGGGGTCCTTTCATATAGCTCATAGACAGGTGCTCTCCGTCCCATTCGAACCATCTCTTCTACAAGCCCCATCTCACAAGAATCTTAGCCTATCTCTAAAGCTCCTCCCATACCCCACCATGCTTAATTCCATGTCCCGATCATATCCCGACCCCATTCTCCATGAGAAGTACTAGTGAAACTAGGCAAACCATTGTCTTGGTATGTAAAATGGGAAGGTATACATGTCCCCTTGATAGGGACTTACCCCCTTGGACTTGGAGCTATATATTGGAGGCACTGGTTGGGTGCAAAGCACATCTATCTTCATAGTATGAGTTTAGTTAGTTAGTCATCTTAGTTTGTGTGAAGGATATGGAGGTCTAGCACATCTATCTTCCTAGTGTGAGTCTAGTTAGTTAGTCTTCTTATTTTGTGTTGAGGCTATGAAGCTCTCCCACAATAGTGGTATCGAGCAAGGTAGATTCTTTATTCTTGTATGATGTCTCATAGATATCCTCCTGCGAGCTCCGAGATTGAACTTCATGTTTTGATGCAAAATTATATCTCATGAGTTAACCCGATGTGCATACTTGGAATGAATTGGTCTCTTGATTGCATTCCTCAACATGTGGACATCAAATCATATGAACCCCCCGATCAGCATGTCCCTGCGAAAAACCCCACACATACTTGCATTGTCACCCACGATGGGGTCCTTTCATATAGCTCACGGGCAGGCACTCATAGTCCCATTCCAACCATCTCTTCTACAAGCCCCATCTCACAAGACTCTTAGCCTATCTTTGAAGCTCCCCCCACACCCCACCATGCTTAATTCCATGTACAGATCGTATCTCGACCCCATTCTCCATGAGAAGTACTAGTGAAAGTGGTCAAACCATTATCTTGGTATCTGAAATGGGAAGGTATACATGTCCCCTTGAGAGGTACTTACCCCCTTGGACTTGGAGCTATATATTGGAGGCATTGGTTGGGTGGAAAGCACATCTATCTTCCAAGTGTGAGTTTAGTTAGTTAGTCATCTTAGTTTGTGTGAAGGATATGGAGGTCTAGCACATCTATCTTCCTAGTGTGAGTCTAGTTAGTCATTCTTCTTAGTTTGTGTGGACACTATGGAGCTCTCCCACAATAGTGGTATCGAGCAAAGTAGATTCTTTTTTCTTGTATGATGTCTCATAGATATCCTTCCGCAAGCTCCGAGATTGAACTTCATGTTTTGATGCAAAATTATATCCGATGAGTTAACCCAATGTGCATACTTGGAATGAATTGGTCCTTAATTGTAATCCTCGACATGTGGAAGTCAAATCATATGAACCCCCCCATCAGCACATTTCTGAGAAGAACCCCTTCATATAGCTCACAAACAGATGCTCATAGCCCCGTATTAGAAAATACCTTCTTGACCTCAATATGAATCCCTTAAAACGAGTTCAAACCGTGCTTGTGGGATCGCTTTACCCAGAAATCAAGCAAGAAGAGCCGGTCCCATTTTGTGCATGTTGTACAATCTTGTCTCTGTTATGAAATCTCCCAAGTATGAATGGGGCAATTGCAAAGCTCCTCTCTTATCAATTACATTTATGAATTATTTTTTCTTGCCCATATTTCATTTTATGTCAGGTGATAGTAGAGCTAGTTTACACTCAACTAGATATTATTTTTTGACATAAAAAGTAATCTGAAAGAAGAATAATTGCTTTGCCAATGAGATCGTTAACTTGACATAGATGGTAATAATATTTACCATTTAAATAGTCCTTTGCTTCTAGGACATTGAAAATTGGTATTTATGTATTTATGCTTAGAAGAATAATGGAAAGCTCTAAATAGTTCTTTAGTTCTCTCAAAGAGAGAACTTTCTTAAATAGGATAACTAATACTTCGAGCTTCCAAAAATGCATAGAATCTTTTATATCATATTTTCTCTTTCTTAGAGCTTGAGAGTAGGTGCTCTAAGTTACCACCATTGTATCATGGTTTTAAGAGAGAAACTTCTGTACTATTACCTTGAGTCTATGGCCTTGTTGATCAGGCATGCCATGGGTTTTTATGGAATAATTCCACAAGACAAACTTTAGGCTTAAGGTATTGTACTATTTTCTTGGCTTGTAATAAGCAAATCATATAGGAAGTGAGTGGTAGTTTTAAGATGGCCAATTGGCTCCAGTACCATTATTCCTATAATGGAAATTGTAACTAAACTTAAACTAGAATAAGCCGATTCTCCCTCTAATACTACAAACTCATGTACTACATTCCATATGCATACATAGTGCATGCTAAAACATCTTATAGCTTTATTGGAATAGGCAAAGCATTCATAAGGTTTAGAAATTGAACCCCTCCTTAAAGCATCCAAAAGTTCCAATTTGGAATTTTGTTCGTTAAAAGGATGGTGCAAAATTTTCCATGAATTTTTTTTTTTTGCATAGGAGTTGCCATAATGTATACATAAATCATGACCATATTTATGCACAAACAAACTTTTGTTTCCAAAACCGTATGAGTTTGATGCATAGTGCAAATCATTTCTATTGATTAATTGTGTATATGACTAGACAAATAAGGCCACCTCAATCTATGCATCCTTTTTTCAATTCATGTCTATTATGACTTGCACTGCATGTTCTTTAATTTGCAAGGAAAAGAAAGAGGTGCAAATAAGTACTTGAAAATCAAGCTTCATCCATCCCTTGACTTTACTTTAGTGATCTCATGCTGAAAAAGTAGGATTGGGCCATCCCACTTCTTCCACTTGTTGATTTTTTTATAGGCCACTTCATTCTTACTATTCTTTGAGTGCCCATATTTGTGCATTCACCTTTAAAGTCATACAATTTTATGCATGCATGTAGTTTATATGCATGGATATTCTTCATATATCTTTACAAAAGTGTGCCGATTGCATGGCAGATACTTCTTAATCTATTTTGCATGTCTTGGAAAAAATGGAGTACTTCCTTAGATTCCATGATGAAGAAACTATACGTATTTGGTCCTAAATGATAGACACACCTCTATGTATTTAAAAGATATAATTCTCTTTACTTTAAAAGAAAAGAGAAAGAAGAGGCTTATGAGTACTCTATCACATAACTCTTCTTTTCAATTAAAATGGGATGGTGAATCTATAACCTTATGGTTAGAGAGAGATTTCAAATTACGCATAGTTTCAAATAGATTAAACATGGAGCCTCATGAATGATTAAGTCTTTTGCATCTTCACGTCCTAAAGATTATATGTAAGTGTGAAAGATCTTCATATAAAGAAGCATGCGATTTTATCCTTCAAAGAGGATAAAGAGAAAACGTGTGGCTCTCTTAATATCCATTTTCTACTCTAGCATATGGTGAAAGCACATTGACTTCTTCTACACCTGTTTTTTGTCCACAGAGATCATTTATATATGAGGCTTAGATGTACATGCATTATTCTTTAGACAACAATTGGTATAATGATCTCTAGCTTCTGGGCATTTTCTACAAGGAGGAGAATTTTCAAGTAGAGGGCACTTACTTTGATAATTCCCACATTATCCACACCTAAAAACAAATGATTTCTCCCATGCCCATTTCCAAAGTTACCCCTCGGTAGTGGGTTATAAGTGTTACCTTGATTGGGTGCTACTTCCATCACATTAGTTGGACGTTGGGTGCCTCCTTGTCCCTAATATGTTTTTGCAAGCATCCCCCTTGAGTGACACTCATGAGATTCATGTCGGGCTTTCTTGCATAACTAGCAACTAATGATTAGAAGAGTGCAATCACTTAGCACATGTCCGTTTTTGTTTGTTGCACATGGTGTACTAGAGTCCATTTCTTATGCCTTCTCCATGAAGTTCTTGTAATTCTTGCCTTAGTTGCATTCACTCCTTTGCTTGGGCCTCTTCTTCTTTTTGTAACTCTAAAGCTTTAATTTTCTACCTCAATTGAGTTACTACATTTTCTTCTTCTTTCTAGGGCTTGTTCCTCCGTAGACTCTCAATTTCTTTTCTCAACTATGTCATTGGGTCCTCAACTTCCATATGATATGGTAGATTCAAAGAGCCTCTCCCATATTGGAATCTAATTTGCTCTATTCCTTGTTGTTGTAGAAAAAGATTCCTCAATTATTGTTGTAGGTAGCACCAACTCCTTAATTTTGCATTGTGAAGGTCATTTGACCAGCCACTTCTTGACAAAAAATTATGGAACTGTTTCCTTAGTACCTAATCTCAAGTTCTCTAATTCTTCAATAATATTGTTTGTTGCATTCCCTTTATTGGAACTATGTCTTAAAAGCATCCTCATTAAGTCCCATGTAGTAAAATAGTTGTTCACAAATTGACTAAAGCATTTATCTACTAATCATTCCAATGTTGTAGGGAAAAGGAGTAAGAATGCATCTTCCCTTCACATTAGTCCCCTTGTCGTGCATACAACCAAAAATCTTCTAATATGTTCATCGGGGTGTTCTTGCACTAATCCTCTATAAGAGGGAAATTTGATATTAAACCTTGAAAGTAGAGTTTCTAGGTCTACCTTAGCTGACATATTCCTTACTAAAGATGTTGATGAGAGAGGGCTGGTTGACCTTTGAATAGCATTTCTTCTTGTTGCTTTGCAAGAGACCCTCAAAGTTTGACACCGAGTTGCAGCTATGAGCTGCTCATTCTCCTTCTTACGCTGAGAGACTTCCAAGTAAAACAAAAATTTCCTCTTACTCAAGCACTATTGGTACCTTTGCACTTCTCCTACACTTTGTAATATTGGTTCTCCTATGCTCAAGCCACCTCGTATCCCACCGGGCATGTCACATTTTGTTGCGGGATTCTTTAACGAAAAGGGACTTTGGTATTTATAGGAGAAGAAGAAGAGGAAGTAGAAGTAAAACACTAGCACCAGAAGCTTCTGTAATGTGATTACAAAAAATTACAATTATTGTGTCTAGAATAAGACAAATGTTTGTCTACACAGAGTACTTGAACCCAAAAATCACACACACACACAAGCATACAAGATACCAAAAGACCTTGTGTAGTCAACCTTCTCTGTACCGGACCTCGACCTTCTCTATTAGCTTGCTCTTGTACACACCTTGCACTCACGCTTCTAATAGGGTAGGAGAAAGGGCTGCCTTCTATCCATGTGCCACACCTCCTCAATGGTACTTTGTTCCACCTTGATTGCCTTCCTCAATGGTTCTCTACACACTCTCTCTCTCTCTGCACAATTGATCACCTTCCTTTCACACTTGTCTCTCTCTTTTCTCTTTTGTGTCCCACTATTGATGTGAGTGGCAATTCCACTTACGTATGTCGTTTCTAATTGATAGTGTATCTTGGTGCTCACTTTGATGTCCCAAGAATCACTTAATGTGTAAAGACAATGACTCCCTATTTTGTCTTGTAGCGACTCTTGGAACAAGTCCATGGCAAGTCCAAGTGATGGCTTGAGTCATCAAAAGTCTTAGAAATTTAAAGGAAATGTGAGCTCCTTGTAGAGTTCACTTGTGAACTCCCTCTTGTAATTTTTGAGTACTTACTTGATGTAAAAGTAAAGGAATCTAAGTGGTTGAGTCCATTTGATGAGTAGAAAGGAGAAAAGCCATGGATTTGTGATTGAGTGAGTAGGAGAATCAATCACTAAAAGATTGGAGAGTGATTTTAGGAGAGATTCAAATTCAAAATTAGGCTCCAAAGATGACTATATATATACATCACCTTCTAGTCGCGGTTTTTTTACCTCCATGAGGGGAGCTTCATGCCATATATGCCAATGGCATCTAACAAATCAAATTTCATATGATGGAAGATTTTAGGATCAGTGATCTTGGTTTGTTAACATACTTTCTTCCATTAGAACTTGTATGCACTTATTTGGGTGTGTTTGTTACCCAAAGGAAGTAAATTCATGATATGTTGGTAAAATTGAAGATGAAGAACACTAAAATTGTGTGTACACACATGTAACTCAATCACAAACTTAGATTTCATCAAGGAGAACTTCTTCACGATATAATAGGTTACCAAAAACGTGTTGGGAGTCTCAATTATGCAACCCTAACAAGAGTAGACATTTGTTATGGAGTAAGTACATTAAGCCTGTTTATGCATACACCAAGAAAACCCCGCTTGGAAGCTGCCAAGAGGATCATAAAATATTGGAAGGGCACCATAAATGAAGGGTTGTTTTATACTTTCACTTCTGATTTGAACATCAAGATGTATTCTCATGTAGATTGGGCTAGCTCTAAGGATGAAAGGAGCATCACCTCTGGCTACTTATCTTTTGTAGGTTCAAAGCTAATATCATGGTCATCAAAGAATCAACCAATTGCGGTATTGTCATCCACAGAGGCAGAATAGAGAGGCTTAGCAAATGCAAGACAAGAGGCTATGTGGCTCAAACTACTCTACACAAATTTGGGGCTACAGTCTTATACTCCAATGATTTTTGGAGACAACACTACTTCACTTCATTTGGCTACTAATCCTCTATATCATGCAAGGACTAAGCACATTGAAGTGCACTATCATTATGTAAGACAGAAATTGCTTAGCAAGGACATCAAATTGTCCTATGTATCAACTCATTTGCAATGTGCATATATGCTTACAAAGTCATTGGATGGAACTAAGATGAATGGGTTCAAGATGATGGTTGGATTGCAAGAAATCAAGGAGGAATGAAGAACAAGCACCTTAGGCTTGAGGGGGAGCTTTTGATGCAAAAGAATCCAAGCCTACATACTTGGATTACGTGCATATATCTCATGTAGCCACATATGATCACTCTCTTGTAAAAGTCAATCACCTTTTATCTTTGTAAAAGTGTCTATGTTTAGTGCACTACTCTCATGTGGAGTTAGGAGGCATCAAATCTGAAGTTAGTTGCTAGATGATTGATGAGAAAATAAATCCTACAGTTTAGGACTCACTTTTTGGTGAGAATTTGAATTTGAATTCAAATCTTGGCTCCAACTTCAACTATATAAAAAGGGATCAAAAGGTTTGCATGTGTGAGCCTGATTAAAAACACCATTTGAGAGGGGTTTATGTGATTAGTGATCTCACTCTATAGCTCCATCACTACCCTCACATTGTGCAATTGAACATTGCCAATGTCATTGTATTTCTTTGTCATCTAATACATATACATTGATTACTTCTCTACTTCACTTCTCTGTTATGATCATCTCAAAATAGTGAACTTCGCAGAGCTTGTTCTCAGTGCATGGTTGATCATTTGATGTGACTTAAAGCATTATGGATTCACTATACTACCTAGTTCATAGCTACAAAGTTTCATTATCATTGTTTTTCGCAATCATGAGATATCCACATATCTTTGCTCTCTGGTTTGTACTATGAAGCACACCGAAAATGTCGAGCAAGTACTTCAACTTGCTAAGATTCATTCTTAGTGTGTAGTCCAGCTTTCTTATTGAAATAAATCATGATTGGTAGCTATCTAAGTAAATTAGGTACCACTAAAAGGAATTTGGCTAATTGAAAGTAGGTTGTGAGCATTGTTCATTCTACTGAACATATGCAGAGACTAAAATAGTAAGCCTATGATCTTGGTTCAGCTTTCTACTCATCTCTTTTGATCCATTGATTAGAGGATCATGTTCCAAAGCACATAGGTGATTATTTGTGATCATTAGGAAGCCAAAAGGGCCTACTACACTCTCTACCATTTTTTCTTGGTTGATGTGAAGCAAGATTTTGCAGCACCACTTCATCTCTGGAGTCTATCCACCATCTCCTCAGGATTTTTCTCCCCACTTCCTCCCTTCATGCTAGCAGTCAATGAATAGGCACAACAATATCCCGCAAGAAGTCATATAGGAAAAAATAAAGGTTTGGAAGCTCAACCCAAAGTGGGTAGCATAGGTGTTCAGACTCTTTTGGCACAAAATGAACCACTTAAATAGGCATAGGGTAGACCTCCAAACTTTCCACGTGCCCATGTGTAGCGCTTGAAATGCAATCTCCTCGTTTCGGAAGAACAAAAGTAACATTTGCTAGCAAAAGATAGCATTTGCTCACTATCAACCCACGCACTAACCACTCCTTATGAAGCGAGAGATGCATGGACTCTAAGGGGGGGCTTGGGCTGAATAGTTGACCAATAAAGCACCTTGAACAACTTGATTGCGACAACAGTAATGGAGCACTTGGAAAAAGCGCTTGCAATCCATCATGCGAGATTCCTCTAACGATTTCTTCATTACGATGGCCCAAATAATGACTCCGTTGTGGTGGACCAAAGTAACTAGTTGTGGTCATCCAAGTCACGATCGTGATGGTGCTATCCACCATTCCAATGGTCAAAACCTCCAACATGAAGACGCTTTGCCAGCCAAAGAGCAAACCTTTAAATTTGGTTCCGTCGCCTCCTAATATTATTGTCGTCCCTCTTCTTCACTCGGATGCACCTAGAACAATACACATATAATTGCTAACATCTTCACTCCATTGCAACTTGATCATTTTGATTGTTGTCGTATGTCACCTTCACTGCATCACAACTTTTGTTAGCTCCCACGGCTTAATGCCATTTTGTAGAAAAGTTGAATGTTGCAAATTGTCTTTTAATAAGGTTTTTAAGTTTTTTAAGTGCTTTGAAAGGTTCAGATGAACCCTTTCTTATGCACACATTTTGAAGAATTGAAGGCCAAAAGTGAAATCATATGAAGAGGAAGCGGTACACAAATCTGTATGTATGGCCCCCCATTTGAAATTTTGTTTTTCTCCTAAAGTCATTGTGAAGAGATGGATTTGAGCTTGGAGACGATGAAGTGGTGTTGCAAAAACTTTGCACTACACTAGCCAAATAAACTCTAGGGATATTAACTGGGCCCTTTTAGCTTGCCAAAGGATGTATTAGACACCCCATGTACCTTGGAAGATCACTCTCAAGAAGATGAATCGAAACAGATAAGTTGGAGTAGATTCAAGAACAAAACACTTGCTATTTATGTTCATATGCCTATCCAGTATTTTGAACAATTCTCTGGTCACAACACCAATTGACTTGATTCCTTTTGAGGAACTCTTATTAACTTAGTAACAATCAAGAGTAATTTCATTAGAAATTATGGTCCGCATAAATAGAAAATTATTTAACAATTTATGGCATCACCCTCATTTTCACGGGCTCTAGTAGTACTCAGACTTGTGAGCAGAGAAATGTCGATATCTCGAGATTCCAAGATGCAATGCTTATGACATTTTGTAGGCATATACTAGAAAATATGCTGATTCTATCAAGCTTTGAATCATGGAAGGATGAACTACACATTGAGAACCAGCTCTAAGAAAAAAACGGATTTGATGGAATGATGAGAGAGAAGTATATGAGGAGACATAGGCAACTTCAAATGAACATATCTCACGGTTAAAAAACTCAATTGCAATGAAAATCTGTGAGTATATAGTAGACTTAAGGAGCAAGATTTATCAACTTAAATCATGGTTGAATGGCAGCCTATGAGCTTTGCCAAATTGGCATGCTCCACATTTGTATATCATGTGTTGCTTGGACACATTTGGAATGCCAAGCACACTCTGATCCCTGCATATTTGCTTTAGTGTTCTTTCACCCATATGACCTAGCCTTTTATGTCATATCTCTAATTCAAATAGGGTTTGATCCTTGTAATTTGTTGAAGAATCACTCACGAATTTGACGTACAGACAGGCATAAAGAAAAAGAAAGATAAAGAGAAGCGGAATCAAATATTCAGAAAATCAAAAGCCTTCAAAATCACAGCCGTTATGTATAGTACAGAATCTTGCAGAATCAGAGTTCCTTACACCGAATCAAACTCTATATACAGAGAGAATGTGCATAAGAATAATGAGAGGGAAGTGCGAGCTAGAACGTGCATGAGAAGAGCGCGCAGTATAAAAAGAGCACATACAGAGGTCAGAAAGAGAGAGAGAACAGAGAACAGAGAGAATGAGGAAGAGAGAAGATGCCAGAGATCGCGTATGTACAGAGAGTGAAGAGAGAGAGGGTGGGAAGTTCTCAGAAGACGCCATAGATCACGTATGTACAGATGAATAACAGAAACCTGAAATGTCAGGTGTTCATCTGAGAGAGATGGTAAACAGAAACTACTCAGTGTAGGAGAGTTTCTATAGCTTGAGCAAGAAGAGGCTAAGCTTAATTTGTACACATCTTCTCTAATAGAAAACACATGTTCATGTGGAAGTTTGCACGCACTGTTCATATGTGAAGAAACCTGTGTATTTTCGTGTTACGGTAGAAAGTTCGTTAACCGTTAATAGTTATAGTCCGTTAGTAAACGTGTCCCTCGGTACTCTCTCAGTCAACGAATGTTTCGGTCAATTACAACTTTCTTAGAAAACGAGTTTTTCGGTAGAACAACGAAGTATATCTCACAGAGTAAATTAAAGCTTTGTATGAGAGTTAGCTTATCTTATAGCTAGACATCTCTACTCTCAGTTCATCAAAGATTTTGGTGAAATGGATATGTACACACAGTACAAAGTCTAACCGAAAAGAGCCAATCTGAACCGGAGAAGTTTTTTCTTAAACTTCAGAAAGTGTTCATTCAGTGAAGGAAGTTCACTCATCACTTCCTTACTTCTTGTATACTCACTTGAAGTAATTACAAACAGAATAGGAGTTGATTCCGGTAAGATTCCGGTATAATTATGGTGTCAGTCTGGTGACAGTCCGGTGAAGTTCCAGTGGAATTTTCAGTAAATTCAAACCGCAGTCTTATATGTTTGAGTAACAGTAATCGTGCTAAGCTACTGCTGATTATAGAAGTGTTCTAATATTGCTCTAGCTTAGCCAATCTTTTCGGTGGCGCGGCGATTTCCGCAGGCCGGACAAGGTTCAAGCCTTTGCCGCAACGACCACCAATAAGTGGTACAAGGGCGAAAGTATCACTAACAAGTGGTATCAGAGCCAGAGTAACAGAGCCCACAATATTCACCATCATCGGTGCCAGAGCTGGTTAGCCACAACAAGTGGAACCAGAACGAGAAAGATTCTGAAGAGTAGAAAGATTCTCAAAAAGTTTGCCAGAAGTAACAGAAACAAGAAGATCATGGCAGATCATGTCCAAATTGATAAACTGGACAGAGATAATTATCCCATGTGGGTAATGCGCATGGAAGCCTTACTTATGAGTAAGGACTTAATGATGTATGTGACCGGAGAAGAAAAGAAGCCGACCTTCGAAGATGATAGTCAACCGGAAAAAGAAGAATTAGAAGATTTGAAGCTGTGGCAGAAGAAAGATGCAACGGCAAGAGCTTACATTTATAATACCGTTTCAGACCATCTACTACCGCATATTAGAGGTCTAGAGAAAGGGGAGGACATATGGAGTGCGTTGGAAGATCATTTCCAAAATACTACGAAAGCCAGGAAGGCTACCTTATGGTCCAAATTCACAACGTTCAAAAAGAAGTCGAGTCAAAGCATTAGTGACTATGTTACTAAGATGAAGGATCTAGCAGATAGTCTTGGATCCATAAATGAAGATGTTGAAGATCACAGATTGATAGTGCAACTGCTAAGAGGTTTGAGAGGAGATGAAAGGTGGAAACCTTTCGTACTCTCAACTGAACTTTCTTTAAATCATTTTGTACCAGATTTAAATCAGTTGCTTTGTTTGATGCTCACATATGAGCAAGACCTGAAAGGAGATGCAGATAAAGGACAAAGTTCTGCAATGTACATGAAGAACAAGAAGAAAGCAGACAAAGGTAAGTCAAAAGACGAAGAAGAGTCGAGTTCTCAGGCTTATTATGCAAGAGGTAAAGGCACCAACAGAGGAAGAGCAAGAGGCTTTGGAAGAGGAAGAAGTAGCCAGAATAACAATAAGAAGGCTTGCTGGATCTGTGGACTAAGTAATCATTTGGCTCATGATTGTTGGCACAATCAACAAGGATCAAATCAAAATCAGAACAGTAACAACAGAGGTAGAAGTGGAAGATATTAGAGTGACTTTCAAAGAGGTAGACAAAATCAAAGAGGAGGCTACGGTAGAGGTGGAGCAAGAAGTTGGGGAAATAATCAATCCTACAACACCACCTACAATCATTATGCAAATGACACTCAGAATGAAAGTCATACATCATTGATGATGAACTCAATCAGCACATCAGATAACGAAGACCTAAAGGTATTTTACATTTATTCTGGATGTTCTAATCACTTGTCAGGAAATATAGAACTAATGTCAGAATTGGAAAAAGGTAGTTCCAGTCATACTGTTCAAACAGGTGACAATACGAGGCATAGTGTACATTCAATTGGAAAAGTGAAGTGTAAGAGTGGAGCAGATTTGCTAACCAATGTTTTGTATGTTCCGACAATACCAAAAAATTTAATTAGCGTAGGACAGATAGTTGAGAAAGGTTTTCAGGTCAGATTTACAAATGAAGGAGTATTTGTAGAAGATCTCGAGAATAGATATAATCAAATCGTCTCTGGTAAGAAAGAAGGCAGACTCTTTACCTTAAGAGTACAAGGGAACATCGGCCAAGCGCTGCTCACACATGGTGAAAAGGTGATTACAGAACTTGATCTCTGGCATAAGAGATTAGGTCATTTCAATGAAAAAGGAATTAAAGCTATGATTTCAAATCAGTCAGTGCTGGGATTACCGAATGTACAGAACCAACACATGATTCACAAGTGCGAAGCATGTCAGATGGGAAAAGCCCACAAGTTACCTTTCCAAAAGAAAGGATTCAAACATGATGGCGTACTCGAACTCATTCATACAGATGTACGGGGTCCAACAAAAGAAGGATCAATCAGCGGATCGAGGTATTATGTTTTATTCATTGATGATGCTACAAGATGGATAACGTTATACGTTTCGAAAGAAAAATCAGAAGTGTTTGGAGCTTTCAGGCATTTTCATGCATATGCTGAAAGACTCACAGGTCGAAAACTGAAGAGACTGAGGTCTGATGGAGGGGGAGAATACTTCTCCCGAGAGTTCAATGATTATCTTTGGAATGCAGGTATTAAGAGAGAAATAACCTGCAGGTATACACCACAACAAAATGGTGTAGTAGAAAGAAGGAACCGAACTCTAGTTGAGTTTGCACGAGCTATGCTAAAAGAAAAAGATTGTCCAAATTATCTTTGGGTTAAAGCTGTAAATACAGCTACATACTTGGTAAACAGATTACCATGTACGACGTTAGATGGAATAACCCCTTATGAAGCTTGGTGGGGAAAGAAGCCAACACTTGATCATTGCAAAGTGTTTGGATCAGTAGCTTACGCTTATGTACCATCACAACTCAGACATAAGCTCGAACCAAAAGCAGAAAAATATGTGTTCATCGGATATGATGAAAAGCAGATGGGTTACAGGTTATGGAGTCCTCTAACAAAACAGTTTACTATTTCCAGAGTTGTTACATTTGATGAACAGAAAAGCTGGATCAAAGTCATACAACGGAAGAATTTGAAGAAGAAGTAAGAAGAAGAGAGAAAGGGAAATCAATTGTGCAGGTAAATAGAGATGAAGAATATATGCAGGAGAGTACGTCCCGAATTGGATGAGGTATAAGAAATGAAGATGAACATGGATTTGATGAAGACGTGTATTCATATACACATGAAGAGTTTGAACCAAGAAGGTCAAACAGGAATAGAAGACAACCAAAAAGGTATTCTTATCATACCTCATATATAACTCAGAAAAATTTTGCATATATGGTCAAAGATGATGAAGAACCTCAGAACTATGATGAAGCTAAAGGCAAGAAGCAATGGGAAGAAGCAATGGAAGAAGAGTTTAGTGCACTAGAAGAGAACAAGACATGGGAACTTGTTCCGAAACCAAGTGGTAAGAAAGTGATCAGAAATAAATGGGTTTTCAAAATAAAGAAACTTGCAGATGGAAGGATAGCCAGATACAAAGCTAGACTGGTTATCAAGGGCTATGCTCAGATGCATGGCATAGATTACGATGAGACGTTTAGTCCGGTGGCAAAGATGTCAACCATAAGGACAGTGATTGCTATAGCAGCATCAAAAGGATGGAAGCTAAGTCAGCTAGATATAAAGAATGCATTTCTGAATGGATATATATCAGATGAAGTCTACATGGAACAACCGGAAGGGTTTGTAAGTTCCAGATACCCAAATTTTGTTTGCAGATTAAGGAAAGCACTTTATGGACTGAAGCAAGCTCCAAGAGCTTGGAATTACAGGCTTGTGAAATATCTCAATGAACTTGGATACCAAAGTTCAAAAGAAAATGCAAGTCTACTCATTAAGAGAACAGAAGAAGGTATGATCTACATTTGCATTTATGTAGATGACATCATAATCACAGGTACCTCAGATGAAGGAATTTAAGAAGTAAAGAGATTACTCGAAAAGGAGTTTCAGATCAGTGATCTAGGAAAGTTGTCATACTTTCTAGGAATGGAAATCACATACAGAGATCATGGTGTATATGTTACGCAAGCAAGGTATCTCCTAAACTTACTAAAGAAGTTTAATATGGAGAATTGCAGAGAAGTTTCAACACCGCTTGAAGCAAATCATAAACTCAGCAAATACAGTGGTGCATAGTTTAAAGATATGAGGAAATATCAGTCGTTAGTGGGAAGCTTAATCTACGCTACACTAACACGACCGGATCTTAGTTATGCAGTGGGAGTTCTCTCACAGTTTATGCATTGTCCGAAAGATCAACATTGGGTTGCAGGACAGAGAGTTCTTAGATATATCAAAAGAACTATAAAAGAAGGATTATATTATCCTTTTACGTCAGATATAAATTAACTGAGAGCATACAGTGACTCAGACTGGGCAGGAAGTCAAGATGACAGAAGATCAACACATGGGTATATGATATACCTAGGAGATAAGCTAGTGAGCTGGTGTTCGAAGAAGCAACACACAGTGGCTTTATCGTCAACAGAAGCAGAATATAAAGGACTTGTAGAAGCAGCTAAAGAAGTGATATGGATGCAGACCTTGTTCAAAAGCATGGGTATTGATCAAGGTATACCTATCATATATGGAGATAATATGAGCTCGCTGTATCTTGCAGCAAATCCAGTATTTCATGCAAGAACAAAGCACATAGAAATTCAGCATCATTTCCTGAGGGAAAAGGTAATGGAGAAGGAGATAGAAATAATATACACTCCGACAAAAGATCAGATTGCAGATATTTTGACAAAGAGCCTGGATGGAACAAAGACAAGCACATTCAAAGAAATGGCAGGTATAAAAGAAAGAAAAATATAGGAAGACAGGAAGAGTCAAATTAGTGATTGAGGGGGAGCTGCTGAAGAATCACTCATGAATTTGACGTACAGACAGACATAAAGAAAAAGAAAGATAAAGAGAAGCGGAATCAAATATTGAGAAAATCAAAAGCCTTCAAAATCACGGCCGTTATGTACAGTATAGAATCTTGCAGAATCAGAGTTTGTTACACCGAATCAAACTATATATACAGAGAGAACGTGCATAAGAATAATGAGAGGGAAGTGCGGGCTAGAACGTGCGTGAGAAGAGCACACAGTATAAATAGAGCACATACAGAGGTCAGAAAGAGAGAGAGAAGAGAGAACAGAGAGAATGAGGAAGAGAGAAGACGCTAGAGATCACGTATGTACAGAGAGTGAAGAGAGAGAGTGAGAAGTTCTCGGAACACGCCATAGATCGCGTATGTATAGATGAATAACAGAAACCTGAAATGTCAGGTGTTCATCTGAGAGAGATGGTAAACAGAAAATGCTTGAGCAAGAAGAGGCCAAGCTTAATTTGTACAATCTCTAATAGAAAACACATGTTCATGTGGAAGTTTGCGCGCACTGTTCGTATGTGAAGAAACCTGTGTATTTTCGTGTTATGGTAGAAAGTTCGTTAACCGTTAACAGTTACAGTTTGTTAGTAAACATGTCCCTCGGTACTCTCTCATTCAACGAATGTTTCGGTCAATTACAGCTTTATCAAAAAACGAGTTTTCCGATAGAACAACGAAGTATATCTCGTAGAGTAAATTAAAGCTTTGTATGAGAGTTAGCTTATCTTATAGCCAGACATCTCTACTATCAGTTCATCAAAGATTTCGGTGAAATGGATATGTACACACCGTACAAAGTCTAACCGAAAAGAGACAATCTGAACCGGAGAAGTTTTTTCTTAAACTTCAGAAAGTGTTCATTCAGTGAAGGAAGTTCACGCATCACTTCCTTACTTCTTGTATACTCACTTGAAGTAATTACAAACAGAATAGGAGTTGATTCCGTTAAGATTCCGGTATAATTACGGTGTCAGTCTGGTGATAGTCTGGTGAAGTTCCAATGGAATTTTCAGTAAATTCAAACCGCAGTCTTATATGTTTGAGTAACAGTAATCTTGCTAAGCTACTGCTGATTATAGAAGTGTTCTAATATCACTCTAGCTTAGCCAATCTTTTCGGTGGCGCGGTGATTTCCGCAGGCCTGACAAGGTTCAAGCCTTTGCCGCAACGACCACCAATAAGTGGTACAAGGGCGAAAGTATCACTAACATAATTGACGAGTGCAATGTTTCTCGTATCTTGAACCTCAAATGTAAAGCATCTACAAGATTTCTCACCTTTTTCAATCCTCTTGAAGCCTTGTTGAGGGTCTTCCACATATGCTCCCTACCTTGTGAATCTGACCTATAATCCTTTCTCAATAATCTGTCCAACATTTATTAGGTTTTTTGTTATGGTTGGCACATATAAGAACTTACTTAAAAGGTTCATGTTACCATCAGAAGCCTTGACATTTCCAATCTTCTTAATAGAATTTCTAGTGTCATCACCTGTCTGCACTTCATGCTTCCCTTTAGGTTCTTCAAGATCAGATAGCAATGCTACATTTCTAGCCACATGACTGGAACAATTAGAATCAATATAGAAAAGATGTTCATCATCTTTACCTTGCTTGGATGTCATGTTCATGATCAGTAATGAATCCGCTTGGTCTTCTGCATAGTTTGTGATGACAGTTGCTTCCTCCATGGTTGAACCTTCCTCTGGATTGTCCATGACCTCCTGTATGGAAGCCCCTTCCTCTCTGATTCATTGTGTTCTTGAAGCATTCTTTTGTGGTGTGATTAGTTACGCCACATATATTGCAAGGTGAGGAGTTGGAGGATCTTCCCCTGCCTTGATTTCCTCCTCTATCCCTTCCTCTAGTACCTCTTTTTCTACCTGTGAAGCTCACTTGAGAGGTACTGGGCTCTTCTTCATTCTTTTTGCCTTTATCTTTATCCTTAGTTTTATTTCTATCTGTGTAAAGGGCAAAAGATTGGTTACCTCTAGAGTTTTCTCCATTCTTGTTGAGCTTTGTCTCATTGGGGAAGAGTTGCTCCATCAATGTGTTAAGATTAGGTATCTGCATATCCATATAAAGGTCCATTGTTGTGGTGAAGGACTCCCCCTTATCATCAACTTTGATGCCATTTATAATCTTCCTTACTATCTGTTACTCTTCTATCTCTTCTCCAATGTTCACAAGCTGGTTAGCCACATCCTTAATCTTGGTTACATAGTCAACTACACTTTGCTTTGGTTGCTTTTTTAAGGTTGTAAATTCCATCCATAGTTGGTTCTTCCTAGCCCTTGTATTTGATGAGAAGTATGAAGAAAGTACTTCCCAAGTCTTGGGAGTCTTGCAATTTCTAATGTGAGGTAATAAGAAATGAGATATTGAGTTAAGTATCTAACATCTCGCAAGAGCATCCTTTGCACACCATGTAGTTAGCCTTCCTTGTTCTTCCCTTGTAAGTTGATGTTTGCTCCTGAATTTTGGGATTTCTTCATCTCTTGAGATATTGCAAAGTGGGAGGAAACAAACATATTATTGTTCCATGCACTTATTTATTTTTCTTCATTCGTATATTTGCAAGGGAATAAAACCAATATCACCCATGCATGATAATTCATCTGTGAAATAACTATTGCGTAAAACGAAAGAAACACTTTGAATTGTTGAATAGTTATTAATACTTAATTCTCTATTCTTTTCAAAATAATGACACAAATATTATCTTTCATTAATAGATAAATGTGTGTTAAAGTATTTCTCCATGCTCGTAGAAGTTATTGATTAAGGAGATGGTATATAATGAGTGCACGACTAATATTGTTACCAGATACATACACATAGAACAACATATGTCTTTATATGTTTAGAATGCAACCATGACTAAAGAGTCGATGAAGAATGCATGCACAACACAAAACCAATTTTTTGGATCCATATACGCTTCAAAAATTAGTATTTTCCTTGTACAATAAAAGCTACTTCTGCTAATTTTCCTTTCAAATCAATTTTTATTTTGATATTATATATGTTTATGTTTTGTACATGTTATGATAATAGACCTAAATTCATAGTAAATCTTGACGAATGTGAAATTATCGATCATCAATGACTGGCAATGTTCGACATTCAGATGTTTTTTATTTCTTTAACTTGTGCTCATTGTATTCATTGAAATATGAAATATTTTATTTTCATATGGAGAATTTCCATGTATGAATTTGTAGCAATCAAGATTTTTGGTACACAATTAATGGAAAAGTTCCACCATAGATCTAAGAACAATTACTTCAAAAAACACGTCATATTGGTGGTTCTATGAAGTGTAACTAATTGGAGTAACACTCGACTTTTTTCAAACAAATTTTGTAGGAGTTTGACCATTACAAATGTTTTCTTGAAAATTACAACACAATGGAGGCTATCAACAAGACCTTTGCATCATGATCAATGCCATGCACAAAATGTTTTTTAGGGTTTAACTTGGAAATCAAGTTATCTAAAAAGCATCATTTGGTTATTTTATACTAACAAGTTTGTTTGGTATATCCTATCCATGCTCAAGACACACAATGAACACATTGGATGCAACCCCTTAAGAGAAGATGAATAGGTTCTATATGCAACAGAGGTCACCATACACAATCTCAAAGTGCTTAGATTTGACAAAATAGAATCGATTAAAAAAAGAAAAGAAGCTCATAGACCCATCCATAGAACCGTTCGTGGGAGCATGATGAAGATTAACCATCACTCAGGTGATCATGCACATAAACATTGAAGAGCACACAGAAAGGATAACACTAGAACTAATACTTACTAGTGAGGAGCCATTTGAACTCAATATAACTCCAAATATAACATTTCTCATGAAACATGAACTAGCTATTCCAATTCATCCAACAAGTAGAGCTTTAGAGAAACACCATGGAACATAAGCATATTCCACCATTACATCAATTAGAGGTGATTTTTCCTCATAATGGGTGCCTTATAACTTAGATAATCATGGATCATTTTCATTACTTACAGCTAAAGTATTGACCATATCCAACATGAATAATGTTATTTACTTATATAGTTTTAATTTCAAACTTCATAAAATTTATCTATCAAGCAACTTAACCAATAAAAATTCAATGAATGTGAACTTGAACATACTATGTGTAAATGTTTAATTAAATAATCACTAATACACATTATAAATGCACACTTGTAAACCCCAAAAATATGAAAGTCGATATGGTTTGATTAAAAATATCAAATGTTACAAAAATTTATATTATCAATGACTTCAATGATTTTACAACTTGAAGCGCTTGCAAATGCAAGAAATCATCACAAGATTTATTGCGATCCTCCATGGTGTAAACTATTTGTGAGCCAATGCTAGATCCAACAAGATTTTGAGATATTATTTATGGGATAGAATTTGTTTTAATGGGAGGGATTAGATTCGAGAGTTTTTCTCCTATCTTTAGAAAAACTTAGTTTGGAATAGTGTCAAAATAATCATCATGCTAAAGGAACTCATCAACTAGAAACAAGCTCTACTTGGAGAGGCTCTTGAGTATAATCAAAAGAAAATTCATCAAGAACCATCTAATTTGTATTTTTCACAAACATGGACTGATTTCAATAATTCTACACCATCTAATGAGAATCACTACACTTTTCATAATAGATTCTTCTATTTTCAACATAAGTTATGCAGCACACAAGTTTTTAAAGAACAAAAGAGATGCATGAACCACCATATATTGGTCCTAGGAGCATACAAAGTACTATTTCTATGTGTAAAGAATTCTTCTTTTGGCCAAATATGGAAAAGGATATTGCATAGTATGTTTCCCATCGCATTGTGTGTCAATGTGTGAAACCACATCATGGTAAAGGATTTGGATTATTAAAGCCACTTCGCATACCTAATGGACCATAGGAACAACTATCCATGGATTTTATTACTAGTCTTCCTACAACTTCATGTCATAATGATATGGTTTGGAAAACTGTTGATAGTAGACAAGCATAATTTGTTCCTTGTAAGAAGACTCTATATGCACCTCAAGTTACCAAATTATTTATTAAATATATTTTTCCATATCATGTTTTCCCAAAAGTTATTCTATGAGATCGAGATGTTCGTTTTTGTTATCACTTTTGGGTTGCATTATTTCAAGATTTACGTTCCAAAATAAACTTTAGATTTTCAATTCATCTTGAAAGTAACAAGAAAAGTGAAGCTATGAATACTAATATTTTAGATTTATTATCTTGTTATTCTTTAGATAATCCAAGTTATTGGAATGAGAGAATTCCTTTACTACAAATAGCATATAATAACACAACACATACCAATACTAGACGTTCATCGTATGAAATTATTTATGGTAAAAAGCTTCCCACTCCCATGACTATCACTCAAACTGATATCCCCATGGTTGATTATTTTGTACAAGATCATATTTTCACACTTCATGAGGCCCATGAGCCCATTAAAAAGAGTCAAGAACGATATATGAAAAATGTTAATAAGAAATGAGTAGCTAAACAATTTAATGAAAATGAAATTGTATGGTTACAAATAATTAAAAGATGTTTGAAAAATATTTCACAATGTCCTAAGGTTAAACTTGCACCACGTTATTATGGACCTTTCCATATGATTCAAAAAATAAATGAGAATGCTTTTAGATTAGGCTTTTGTTGAAAGTAAAACATCAACATTCTTTGAATACATTGATGGAGATTGAAGCGGTTAAGAAAAGAGCCTTGATGAAGAGCTTTGATTGCCATCTGTGAAGACTCCAGGAGTAACAAATACATATGTAGATGATATAAGGAGAAGTGACCCAAGACCAAGAAGATCTGGGAGGATACAGGACTTAGTGCAATGATTGATGTATGACGCCTACATGGCTCATCATTGTGTCTACATGACCAAGGTATCACAAGATGATGAACCTTCTTTTTTTAAGGATGCAATTGAAAATGAAGATTGGGAGAAATCTATGGATGAGGAGATGGCTGCACTTTATGGAAAAAACATGGAAGCTAGTTCTATTGTTGCAATGAAAGAAACCCATAGGTTGCAAGTGGGTTTACAAGGTAAAGCACAATGTCTATGGTAGCAAAAGCAGGCAGAAAGCACAACTGGTAGCAAACGGATATGCACAGAGATATGGCATTGATTATGAGGAAACCTTGAGCCATGTAGCTAAAATGTCTACTATTAGAGTACTTGTTACATTAGCTACAAAAAAAGGATGGACTTGAATTTGACCACTTTGACTTTGACTAGCGTAACTTTGATCACTTTGTCTTTGACCATTTTGACTTTGACTAGCTTAACCTTAACCAATTTGACTTTGATGGAATCAACAATTTGCCCACCACCTAATGGGCTCTCTGTCCTCGAGAGCTAATAGCCAAACCATGAGTAGAGATGTTCACCTTGATACATGTGAGAGAAACCTTCAAACAGACACATGAGGAGCTACCAAGTCCACTAGGGGCAGGAAAGAACAATCCCAAGGGAAGAACCAAAACTCTATACTAGCTCATTGAAGAAGGAAAACACTTGAGAATGGAGGGTAGCAATGAAAGGTTAGGGAGGGATGAAGGGTTAAGAAGGATACGTTAAGAAGGAGGGGTAAGGGTGGGGTTGGGTAGAAGGATAAAGGGAGGGGCAGGGAGTAGGGTAAGGAGCTCTGGAGAGGGCCAAAATGCTATTAATGAAAGCTACAAAGGGTTCATATGGAAAAATGTGAAACATGTGGGAAAATAAGGATGGAATACACCATGTTTTTACCACGTGTAGAATAATAAACACATGTTAAATGTGCACAAAACATGTGGGTTTGGATCAAAAGGAGGAGAAAAGTTTGGATTTTAGTGAAACTAATGCAGAAATTGAGTCCACCAGGCTCAAGAAACATGAAATTGACCCCAAGTTTGAAAACAATGGCTATTCAAGGTGCAATCTAAAGCCAAAAACATTTTTCCAATAAAATAAAATAAAATAAATTGACCACACCATAGGATAAACTTATCCTATGGTGGGTGGGTGGGGGGGCAGGGGGTGAGATAGAAAGAGAGAGAGAGACAAAGAGAGAGGGTAGAGAGAGAGATTAGAGAGAGGATAGAGAGAGATTAGAGAGAGGGTAGAGGGAGGTAGAGAGAGATAGAGAGATGTAGAGAGACAAGATAGAGAGAGGTAGAGAGAGATGATATAGAGAGATAGAGAGAGGTAGAAAGAGGTAGAGAGAGGTAGAGAGAGAAGGCTTTTTGTTTGAAATAAAAGAATGAAAGCCAAGGGGATCACTTTTTTTTTTAAATATGTAAAAGATAGATAAAAAATCCAAATAAAATCCAAAACCAGATAACATTCTCATGCTACTCCTAACAGATAGTGTATCTTGGTGCTCACTTTGATATCCCAAGAATGTCTAAGAATGTGTACAGCTAAAGACTCCCTATTTTGTTCTATAGTGTCCTTAGGAGAAAAACAAAATTTTAAATGGGGAGGCCATACATACACTTCTGCATACCACTTCCTGTTCACATGCCTTCACTTTTTCCTTTATTTCTTCAATACGTGTACCTAAGGGGTGGGAGGATGGGAGATGATGGTAATAGTGATGGTAGAGGTGTCATGGTAGGTGGTAAAATGTCCATGGGTTGAGATGTGGAAGTGTGAGTGGTGGTGATTATGAAAAGCGGCACTGATTTTGCTATTAGTGGTGATGTTCTTGTTGAGATAGACAAAATTGAAGTAGAATTTTCTACAGGTTGGACATGAAATGGTTTGAGGTAAGTGTTAATACTCTGAATGGGTGAAAAAATGTTCTCCCAAGAGAGAATGTGTGTGAGGGTGGATGGAATGATTCAAAAAACGTTTGCTTGTGATGGCTGGATGTTTGGATCAATCAGGGTAGCAAACATAGGATAAGGAATGGTGTTGTGGGAGAGCTCCATAGCCTCCACAGAAACTAAGAAGACTAAGTAACTAGACTCACAATAGGCAAAGAGATGTGCTTTCCACCCAAAAAACCCCTCTAATATATAGCTCCAAATCCCAGGGGGTAAGTCCCTCACAAGGGGTCATGTGTACCTTCCCTCACATGGGTCTCTAAGGTGTTCACATGGTTTCCAATCTTAGGAAATCACTTGAAATCCCATGGCTTCTAAAAGAAGACTCTCCAAGATCTCACATACAAACCAAGTGGCTAGGAGAAGCTTCAGGTAGTCAACCTTGTTGATATATTTAGGTAGTGATGTGTGTGAACACACTAGGAATGCCGGGGCACTTTTTTGCCTCTTTAGAAGGTTTCTTTCCCCTTGGCTTGTAGATATGCCTATAACCCTAATGGGTTACTTATCTTTGTACATTATAGTGGTAATACATTGAGTGTTGTGTGTTGTGCTCCAAGCTTCTTTTTCTTCTTCCTTGTGTTGTTTGCATGCTTTTGCAGATGTTTAACTCCAGCAATTGGTATCATACAAGGTCGCCGCTTCATCTAGGGCGTCATCGACACCTCTCCAATCATAGTCTTAGAATCCCTGAAATCGCGATATGAGCTTGTTTCAGCCTCTAACGGCACTATCGTAGTGCTTGTGCAAGCTATTTTGTCTTTTTGTGCCAAAGATATATACAAGTTCCAGTTTGCCACTATAAGGGTCTCAAAGTCTGCTATAAGTCTAGCAGAACTTGTTTGGGTAATTCTATTCATCTTTTTCAGATAAGGTAATTATTCTGCATTAGGGTATTTTAGTGAGTGGCCATGGCTAAAAGGAGTGATGTATTTCATATGTTGGTTGTTGAGGATACGTTGGATGGTACGAATTACCCATTTTGGGCTTATATGATGCGTCATGTGTTGGTCACAAAAGGACTATGGAATATTGTGTAGGGTGCTGAAAGATGTCCTGTTACACTTGCGAATATAGGTACTCCAAATATAGGTACTGAAGCTGATGTAGATGGTATCGAAGACGGTGGTATTCTGCAAATTCCTATTCATGCTACGGTTTTTGATGCACCTACTATAGATCAAATTTGTTGGGATGGTCAGGATGCACGGTCACATGCATTGATAGCTTTCTATGTCAAACATGCCATCATCCCTCACATTCGCTCTTGTAGAATAGCTAAGGATGCTTGGGATGCACTTACCACATTGTATAAGGCTAGGAATGAGGCTCGTGTTGCATAGCTTTGAAAACAGTTGGAGAGTGAGCATATGAATGAAGGTGACCCTATGGACAATTTTCTGACAAAGATCAAGGATTAGAGTTTTGCTTCTACTCTTCATTTGATGATGAATGGAAATCCAAATGCCTTAACATTTGAAGAGTTAGTTTTTGTTATGTTGTAGGAAGATCAGTCTAGACACAACAGGTCTATTATGCATGTTGTAGATGAAGGTTTTTTGGCTAGTCAAAAGTGCAAAGGAAAATGGAGCTCTTCTACTAGTAAGCAAAAATCAGCTAATTTTGCACAATGGAAGAAGGAAGACAAAGATGAGAAGAAATCAAAAAAGCAAAAATTATTTTGCAAATATTGTAAAGCAAATGATCATGTGATTAAGAGTTTCTAAAGAGGCAAAGAAAAAAGAGGTTGGAATGGTTGTTGTAGAGGCCTCTACATAAAAAACAGAGCCTCCTAATCTTGTGCAAGATGAAGAATGGGCATTTACTATTGTTTGTAGTTTTGACCCATCTTGTTATGAGCAATGCATGTCTGCAGTAGACTCAAATGTTTGGTATGTTAATACCGGGCAACCAAACATATTACATCACAATATAGTTTATTCTCTTCACTTGAGTGTGCCCCTACAAGGAAGACTGTTACATGCACCAAAACTCCTCTTATCCTATTATGGGAGTTGGTAAGATCATTTGGACTACTACTGATGGTAGTTCCTTTACATACTTAGATGCTTTATTTGTATCAGGGATCAAGAAGAATATGTTATCAGTCTCGACTTTAGCCAAGATTGGATTGGTCGTGAAATTTGTTGATGATAGATATACAATTCATGGTCTATATAAGCTCATAGATTATGAAAAATGTGTGAATGATTCAGCATGTGCAGTAGATGATTCTCAAGCTATGTCCGATGCAAAGCTTTGGCATGCACACTTTGTTCATCTGAATTTTGCTAGTTTGCTACGCCTGTAGAAATTTGAAATGGTGTCCTCATTGCCGAAACTTGAGGCACCTTTTAAACATGTATGTGAAGGGTATATTTTGGGAAAATTGCAGCATTCCTCCTTCCCAAAAGATGGTTTAGTTCAGGCTACTCAGAACTTGTAGCTTGTTCATAGTGATGTCTATGGTCCTATGTAGACACCTTCTTTTGGGAACTATCTTTACTTCGTGACTTTCATCGATGATTTTTCTAGGCATGCATGGGTATATCCATTGAAGGCAAAGTCCAAAGTGTTTATGTGCTTCAAATAGTTTTTGGTTTTGGCTCAAAATCTGCCAGCATCTAAAATGGCCACCCTCTGTTTTGATCAAGGGGGAATCTATGACTTCTAACTTTAATGCATTTTTGGTTGAACGTAGGATAAAACATCAGTATACAGTGCCATATACACCTCAACAGAATGGAGTTGCTGAACAAAAGAATAAGGCACTCATGGAGATGGTGATGTGTGTGGTCAAGAGTCAGGCTTTACCACATAGTTTTTGGCTTGAGGCTGTTATGTGTGCAGCATATGTACTTAATAGGTGTCCCACTAAAGCACTGCAGTCCATCACTCTATATGAGGCCTAGCATGGTCGCAAGCCATTTGTTGCTTATCTTCCTGTTTTTGGTTGTTTGGCATATGCATTAGTGCCTAAACAATATCGTAGAGAATTGGATGATCAATAAAATGTATTTTTGTTGGGTACATTTCTGAAAGCAAAGGCTATCACTGTATCATCCATAGACTAAACACGTTCTGGTTAGCCATGATGTTGTTTTTGTGGAAGAAAATTGTTAGCTCCAAAGACATGTATGATACTTTGCTGCCTCTTTTTATAGGTGGACAGTCTAGTGCTCATCCTAATGAACCAACTTATCAACCTTTGTAGGTTTCATGTGATGATGTAGATCATTCCATTTCTGATGCACATTTACATGATGCACTTGTTGATGAGAGAGCTGATATTGAGCAAGCAAAAGCTATGCCAAAATGGTCGGTGTAGACTTTGTGTGACAAAAAATTAGATGAGCTCTATCATACCGTACTCATTCAAGCTCTCATAGTGCCTCTTTTGCATCAGATTGCTATGCTATGGCTGCATCTAGTCTCTGTGATGAGAATGAGCCTGTTTCATTTGATGAAGCACAATATTCAGAAGATTGGATGGCTGCTATGCAATCTGAATATGATGTTGTAATGAGGAACATTCCTTGGTCTTTATGTAACTTGCCTCTTAGCAAGAAGGCCATTGGCTCTAAGTGGGTTTACAAGCTAAAGCATAAGCCTGATGGAATAGTTGACAGGTATAAAGCTAGGCTTGTTGCAAAGGGTTATGGGCCAGAAAGAGGCATTGAATTTGATGAGACCTTTACACTCACATGCCATATGACTATTGTTCATAGCATCTCTGCACTTGCAGGCCATCATGGTTCGAATGTACATCACTTCGACATGAAAACTTCATTTCCGAATGGTGACTTGCATGAAGAAGTGTATGCTTTTAAGCCCCATGTCTTTGTGCAGAAAGGAAATGAAAAACAGGTTTGTAGGTTAAAGAAGGCATTATATAGTTTAAAGCAAGCACCATGTGCTTGGTATGAAAAGATACATGCCTATTTGATTGCACATGGTTTTGAGAACACTCCAACTGAAAGCACCTTATATGCTAAGCGTGCTAATGATGTGCTTCTGATCATTGTTCTCTACGTTGATGACATGCTACTCACTAGTCCTATTGAGAAGCATATTGCTGATTCTAAGGCTGATTTGCATGCCTCATTTGAGATGTCTTATTTGGAGCATTTGCATCATTATTTGGGCATTCACTTTATGCAAGTCCATGGTGGAATGGCTTTGTGTCAAATGAAATATATTGACACATTATTGCAGCATTTTGGTCTTGAAGACTGTAAGCCTATTTCCACTCCTATGGAGACAGGTCTATGACTGAGTCTTCATGATGTTGGAGATGTGTTTGATGTTGTCCTCTATCAGCAAGCTATTGGATGCTTGATTTACGCACAGAAGAATTGGAAGACACAACCTACTATTGCATCCAATAGCTTGCTGATATAGGACAACTTGTGCCTTGAGTCAATCAAAGTAGACAAAGAGAGCTTTCTAACAAGCTATAAATAACTTAATTTGATTAGGAAACGCAACTGATGAAGATGGCCTACCTGTCCATATAAGTATGTTGAAGAACTGAACTTCACTCTCAGACTGATAACCCTCTGAATATATATCCTTTGAGAAAGATATTTGGTATAGAAAAAGTAGACACAAATAGCTTTCCAACAAGCTAAAAAGTTATTGAGATGCATTTTGGACAAGAAACACAACTGACTAAAATAGACCACCTGCACACATTAGTATACTAAAAAATTGGGCTTCACTCTCTAATAGATATCGCATAGAATATAAATCCTTTGAATGAGATATTTTGGACAAAGAAAGTACATTCACACAAATTCCAATAAGCTAAAAATCAAGCAATTTGGATATGTTTTGGTTGGGAAACTTAACCGACGAAAATAGACTACTTGTTTACACAAGTATGCTAAAAAACTTGACTTCACTCTTTCACTGGTATCTCTCAGAATATATAAGCTTTGAAGGAGATATTTGAGGTGGAGAAATAACACAACATAAGCTTTCCAACGAGTGTTAAATCATAGAAATGGTTACATATACACTGCAATATGAGCTTCACAACAGAGCTATGTACAAACTCACGTGCGGCTGGAAGGAGTCTAAGGGAAGACAAAATGACAAAATGGCCAGATCCGAGTATTGGGAGCTCTTGCCTCTTTCTCTCCTTGTTTAGAACGTGCTCCCACTCCACTTTTATAACCAATGAGCATGTGAAGAAGTTTGTGTCTCCTTCTTAACTCACCACTTTGCCCACTAAATCCCACTCACTACAAGGGAGATAATGTATCTTTTACTCATCATGAATTTTGACTAGACTTTTTCTTTTCTCTTCTTTTCCTTTATCTTTATATTTAGAAAATTTATCCAAGCATAGCTCATATGAAAATGAGCTTGTACATTTATCTTCAACACTCCTGCTCAAGCTCATTTGGGAGTTATCTTCAACCATGTCTTGCAAATTTATCACATCCTTGAAACGTTTGAGTTTAGAAGCATCCAAGAACTTTGTCAACATATCTGCCACCTTCTCTTTGGTTCTGTTGAGCTTTATCTCCACATCTTTGCTCAATACCTTCTTCCTTACATAATGGTAGTGGACCTCTATGTGCTTGCTCCTTGCATGAAACATAGGGTTGCTTGCCAAGTAAATACTTGACATGTTATCACCATATATATGGATGGTTCCAACTTGCACTTCAAGATCAGCCAAAAGCTTTTTAATCCAAATTGCTTCACATGTGGCAAATGCTGATCCTCTATATTCCGCCTCCATGGATAAAAGTGCAATAGTACATTGTTTCTTTGAGCTCCATGTGATAGGTTTTCTTCCTATCATGAAAACATAACCTGAGGTTGATCTCCTATCTTCCTTTGAACCTGCCCAATCAGCATTGCTAAAGCCTTTGACTTGCAATTCTTCATCAAACTTGTAAAAAAAGCATGATTAACTATATCCTTTATGTATCTCAACACTCTCTTGGCTGAGTTTAAATGTTCACTTATCGGGGCTTGCATAAACTGAGAAAGTACACTAAGAACATAAGATAAATTAGGTCTTGTAATGTTTGCATAGATTAATGATCCTACAATGCTTTTGTATGTCATTACATCTTCCAATGATTCTCCATCATTTGAACAAATCTTTGTATTTGTGTCCATGGGTTGAGTGAGTGGTCTGCATTCACGCCTTCCAAATCTGAAAAGAACATCCAAAAAGTACTTCCTTTGCATCAAGTAGATGCCACTCTTTCCATAAACAACTTCAATTCCTAAAAAATATTTCAGCTCTCCAAGATCTAAAATTTTAAACTCCTTACCAAGCTTGATTTCGATATCTTTAATCCATGTAACATCATTTCTTGTTATGATGAGGTCATCGATGTACAATGAAGGATTTGCACTACTTGGGTTGTATCCACACTTAATTAGATATTCGACCAATCTCTGATTCCATGCTTCATGTACAATGAAGGATTTGCACTACTTGGGTTGTATCCACACTTAATTAGATATTCTACCAATCTCTGATTCCATGCTTTTGGTGCTTGCTTCAAGCCATAAAGTGCCTTCTTCAACCTGTAAACAAAGTCTGGATGGTTTTCACCTTCAAATCCAACCGGTTGACTCATGTAAACCTCTTCTTGTAGTTCTCCATTAAGAAAAGCATTTTTTATGTCGAGTTGATATAATGGCCATCTCCTTGAAGCAACAATTGTGATTAATGTTCTAATAGTTCCCATCTTTGCGACAGGGTTGAAAACTATTCCTCATGTTCGTTTAAATCCTGTGGCAACTAATCTATCTTTATATCTTGCTAGTGAACCATCATCATTCCTTTTTACTTTAAACACCCATTTGTTTGGAACAATCTTCATACCTTCTTTCTTTGGCACCAGCTCCCATGTGTGATTATCTTTGAGAGCTTTGATCTCCTCTCTCATAGCTTGCTTCCATTCCTTTTTTGTGCAAGCTTCTTCATATGTCTCAAGCTCTTTGTCTTTGATAACCTGCATCATGTATGCAAAATGTGTTGCCATGAAACTATCATAACTCAACCTTTGAGTTGGATACCTTGTCCTTGAAGAACTTCTTTCATTGCCTTTAGAAAGTTGCTTCTTTAATCTATTCATCTTTACCATAGGAGTGATTACCTCTTCATATTCTTCTTCACTTGCATCTATCTCATTGTTTGGAGTAGCACTTGCTTCTTCAGCTCTACTATGAGCTGAATTTGGAGACAAATAATGACTCCCACTCCATGTTGAACATTCTTCATTTGATGTAGATGCCTATGGACCTGAAAGCTTTGTGCTTGATTGTTGAGCTTCTCTTTGATTTGTTCCTACATAATCATCACAATCTTCACCTTTCCTTTATCTTCATACCACGGTCTTAGTTCATCAAAGACCACATCTCCCTAGACTCTTAATTCCTTCGTTCTAGGGTTGTAACATTTGTATCCTTTTTGCTCCGTCAAGTAGCCAATGAAAATGCATTTTTCTTACCTTGGTTCCATCTTTGTTCTAACTTCTTGTGGAATGTGAACAAAGCAAACACATCCAAAGACTTTGAGGTGTGTAAGATCAGGTTTCTTACGGGAATATACCTCCTCTGGAGTCAAGTGATGTATTCCCGATGTTGTGCACCTATTCATCAAGTAAATCGCGGTTGAAGCTACGGTGATGTATTCCCGATGTTGTGCACCTATTCATCAAGTAAATCGCGGTTCCATCTTTGTTCTAACTTCTTGTGGAATGTGAACAAAGCAAACACATCCAAAGACTTTGAGGTGTGTAAGATCAGGTTTCTTACGGGAATATACCTCCTCTGGAGTCAAGTGATGTATTCCCGATGTTGTGCACCTATTCATCAAGTAAATCGCGGTTGTTGTAGCTTCAACCCAATAGTACAATGGTACCTTCATCTCATTGAGCATGCATCTTGCAATTTCAGCAATTTTCCTATTTTTCCTCTCACCTACTCCATTTTGTTGTGGTGTATACCTACAAGTGAACTACCTTTTGATCCCATTATCTTGTAGAAAATCTGAAAATTCTTTGGAGAAGTATCCTCCTCCACCATCGGACCTTAAGGTTTTGATAGACCTTCCTGTTTCTTTTTCAACTTCAACTTTGAATCTTTTGAATATAGAAAACACCTCTGATTTTTGCTTCATACAAAACATCCATACCTTTCTTGAGTGATCATCAATGAAGGTGACAAAAAATCTATTATGAGCCATTGATGCCTCTTGGATTGGTCCCCATACATCTGTATGTATCAAGTCCAAGACATTTTGGCCACATAATTGCTCCTCTTGAATGGCTACCTTGTTTGCTTTCCTAGTTGACAAGCTTCACATAAATCATGTAGTCCAATGCTATTAAATTTTGGAAGACCTCTTACCACTTCATGTTTGCTCATGTCCTTCAGCTTTGGAATGTTGATGTGTCCTATTCTCTTGTGCCATAAGTCCAGCTCTGAAATCTTCTTATTCCCACATTGAATGTACATGACCTTTCCATGTGGATGTTGTATGTCCAAAGTGAACATCCTTTCTTCTCGTCTACCTTGAGCAATGACCTTGAAGCCTTCCTTTGGATTCTTTATGAATCACCCATTCTCATTGAATATGACATGATAACCCTTCTCTACCATTTGTCCTACTGAAATCAAGTTCTTTGAAATTGTAGGAACATGAAGAACATTAGATAGTACCTTTGCTCTACTTGTATCTCCAAGCCTTATATCTCTAATATGTTCAATCATGTGTTGAGTATCATCACCTATGAAGGTAATAGGCTCAAGATGGGTCTATAAACTCAAGAAGAATTCTGATGGTTCCATTAACAAATATAAGGCAAGGCTTGTAGCAAAAGGCTTTGCACAAACTCAGGGAATCGATTATGAGGAGACCTTCTCTCCTGTGGCAAAGATGCCTACTATTAGGGTTTTGCTTAGTATTGCCTCTTCCAAGAATTGGAAGATACTTCAACTAGATGTAAAGAATGCATTCTTGAATGGTTGGATAACAGAAGAGGTATATATGGCACAACCACATGGTTTTGAGAATCAAGTTTATCTTGATTATGTGTGTAAACTTAACAAAGCATTGTATGGTCTCAAGCAAGCTCCAAGAGCTTGGAATTTCAGGCTTGTTTCATTCTTGCAGGACAAAGGGTTTCAACCAAGCAAGGCAGATCCTTCACTCTTTATAAAAAAGAGTAATTCTGAGATCATCTACCTATGTGTATATGTAGATGATATCATATTGACAGGAAATGATGCAGATGGTATGAAGAAGATCAAAGATCAGATGAGAGAAGAGTTCAAGATAAGTGATTTGGGTTCACTTACCTACTTCCTAGGTTTGGAAGTTATCATGGTTTGTTTCTCACTCAAAGAAAGTACATTAAGGACATGGCAAAATTCAAGATGCAAGAGTGTAAGATTGCGAGTACTCCAATGGAGGTCAATCACAAATTGAGCTCACATGAAGGTGAACTCATAGAGGACATCACATCATATCAAAGTCTAGTGGGTAGTCTCAACTATGCCACATTGACAAGAGTAGATATATGTTACAGTGTGAGTGTGCTAAGTCAATTTATGCACACACCAAGGAAACCACATATGGATGCTGCCAAAAGGATTCTCAAGTATCTCAAAGGAGCCATAAATGGAGGACTTTATTATCCTTATGTATTCGATTTGGGTTTGAAGCTATTTTCTGATGCAGATTGGGCTGGCTTCAAGGAAGATAGAAGGAGCACTTCAGGTTATCTTACCTTTGCAAGTTCAAAGCTTATTTCATGGTCATCCAAGAAGCAACCCACATTTTCTCTCTCTTCTACTGAAGCTGAATATAGAGGTCTTGCCATAGCTACACAAGAAGCTATGTGGATGAAGACATTGTTCAAAGATCTTGGATTGGAGTTTGGAACTCCAACTATTTTTGGTGACAATATGAGTTCTATTCATTTGGCTGCTAATCCTATTTTTCATGCAAGGACTAAACATATTGAAGTTCATTATCACTATGTACGAGAAAAGCTTCTAAGCAAAGAGATTCAAATATCATATGTGTCCACTCATCAACAATGTGCAGATATTCTAACCAAAGCATTGGATGGTACAAAGCTTTGCAAATTCAAGGCTATGATTGGTTTACAGGTAATCTTGGAAGATTGAAGACCTCAAGCATACTTGGCTTGAGGGGGAGCTGTTGGAGCAAGTCTATGACAAGCCTAAGTATTGGCTTGAGTCCCACAATGTCATAGAAGAAGCTTTAAAATGAAGACTATGTAAAGTTCACTTATGAACTACCTCTTGTAACTTTTGAAGAGTTTACTTAATGTAAAAGTGAAAGAATCTTAAGTGTTGAGTCCACTTGATCAAAAAGGGAAAGAGAAGCCCCGAATTCGTGATTTGTGGTAGGTAGAGAATCAAATCAATCATTGATTGATTGGAGAGTGATTGAGGGAAGTTAGCCTCCCAAACTCAACTATAAATAGATAGGAGTTTTAGTCGTGGTTAGAGAGACCTATGTGAAGACCTCCAAGAGCTGAGCTTTATGCCATATCAAGGTGTGATTACAAGGCACACATATATATCAGTACGTCATTGTATTGTACAAGCAATATACTTTCATTTTCATGATTATTTGAGTTCATATTTCCATGTTCTTGTGAAGTGTACTACTCACTACCATTACTCTCAGCTTTCTCAGTCAGATTGCAGAGACTGTTTCTCTGAGCTTGGTGCATCATTTTTAGTGATTTAACTTGATAAAGGTAGCTCTATAAGTCTACTATATGCTCACAAATTTTCATGTCATTTGAATTTTTCAATCTTCAGTTATGTTCAGTTGAACTCAATAGTGTTTGTTCATCTTCACTTCTGTGTTAGGTACCCGACTTTTTCACTCATCTTGTCAGAGGTGTTTCTCAGTGGTTACTTATCCAAACTCAATGGTTTAAAGCTTGGTAGATTCAGCTTACTGTCTAGTATAACTATACAAATTTTCATAATCATTGGATTCCTGCAATTTGAGTTATGCTCATTGTTCGGCTCACTGGTCTCAAACTGTAGCAGCCCGTGAAAATCGGGATGATGTCATCACTTTTTAAAACTCATTCTCAGTGTGTGGTTTATTATTTTTGATGATATTACTCTTGAAAGTTAGCTCTTTAAGTTAACTAAACTTCCCCAAGAGGAATTAAGCTAATTGCTGCTGTGCTCAGAGAATTATGCAAAACACTAGACAGGTGTATGAACCAAATTAGCAAGTTTTTCACCTCTGAGCTAACTCCAACTTATCTGTTTTGATCTATCTTTTTGAGAGTGATCTTCCAAGGTACATAGGGTGTCTAATACATCCATTGGCAAGCTAAAAGGGCCCAAAATATACTCCTGGAGTTCATTTGGTTGGTGTAGATCAAGGATTTTGCAACACCTCTTCATCTTCAAGCACATACCTATCCATCTCTTCACACTCTGCATAGTTATTGTAGTCTCTCCTTCCTCTATGGCCACTTTGATAGTTGTTATTGTTGTAATTGTTGTTGTAGTAGTTGTTGTTGTTGTAGCCTCCATTGTATCTGCCTCTATTTGATCCATAGCCACCTCTATTGAATCCTCTTCCTCTTGAGTTCCTCGGGTTCCTGAAACATTCTTTAGTAGTATGATTAGATAAGCCACATATATTGCAAGGTTAAGATGATTGGAATCTCCCCCTGCCTTGCTTTCCACTTCTGCCTCTTCCTCTAGCTCTTTCTCGACTTGCAAAGTTTGCTTAGAAAGAGCTACCTTCATCTTCATTCTTCCTATTCTTTGACTTGTCCTTGACCTTAGCTTTATCAGAATATAAGGCAGAAGTTTGATTACCTCTTGAGGACTCACCACCTTTGCTAATCTTTGCTTCATGACTGAAGAGTTGGCCCATGATTGTGTTGAGGTCGGGTACATGCATATCCATGAATAAATCCATGGCTGTTGTGAATGACTCCCACTTGTCGTCTGCTTTGATTCCATTTATGATTTTTCTAATGATTTGCTCCTCTTCAATTACCTCTCCAATGCTTCCAAGTTGGTCCGAAATCTCCTTCATCTTTGTAACATAATCAGTCACATTTTGCTTTGGGCTTTTCTTCATTGTTGTGAACTCCATCCACAATTGGTTCTTCCTTGCTCTAGTGTTGGAAGAGAAGAAAGAAGCAAGTGCATTCCAGGTCTCTCTTGATGTCTTGCATCCCTTGACATGAGGTAAAAGAAAATCCGAGATTGAGTTCAGAATATAGGACCTTGCAAGTGCATCCTTCGAACACCAATTCGAAAGTCCTTCCACTTCTTCATGTGATGGTTGCCCTTTGTTCCTCATGGTTGGCATTGCTTCATCTCCGGATATGAATCCATATAGATTCCTCCCTTGAAGGTATGCCTCCATCCTTAGAGACCATGCCGGGTAGTTGTTTCGATCCAATTTGTCAATTGTTGATGGAAATCCATCTCCCATGTTGCTTGACTATACTCTGATACCACAGTGAAGAGAGATGGTGGATGCAATCCAAAGATGAGTAGGTGCCACTACAACCAGCTTCACACCAGCCAACTGAGACTTCAGAGTTGATTAGTAGACCCTTTGAGCTTCCTAAATCCACCAAAATATCAGCCAAGTACTTTGGAACATGTATCCCAAAAGTTTAAGTCAAGACAGACTAGTTGCGAAATGACTAGCTCCCAAAACTTGCTATTTTTGGACATACACCTGCTGGAAAAAATGAACAGTGCTCTCAACCTGGTAGGAATTAGATACATTCCTTTTGGGCATAGCAAACAGACTTAGCAAGCTTCCCAATCCAAGTTAAAACACTTCAAATGATGGACTGAGCACTGAGAAGAAGATTCATCATTTTTCGGAACATGCCCACCATTCTCGGGGCTCTGTAGAGATAGACTAGTGAGCCGTAAAATGTAGATATTTCCAAATCCGTATATCCAATGACGATGAAAATGGATATGCAGAAACTAGACAGTAAGACCTATCCAACACATGTTAAAACAGGGAAAAATGTGGAGTAGAACGCGAGATAGGACCTTCTGAAGTTACTGCTCTGAGTGAGTATAGCAGAGAACAAAACAGAGAAGTAGATGATGATAAATGTATAGATTCACATATGATAAATGTATAGATTCACATATAAATCGCCTCTTCCTTCTTGCTCTTTTTATAGATATTCTTGGAGGGAGTTTTGAATATGAATTCAAATGGCTCCACCTAAAAGTGATCCCCAAAGTTAGGAGATATTCCCTCAGCTCAAAAATTCGTGGTTTTAGGTAGTTAGAACCACGAATTTGCTTTTACATCATGGATGAGGTAGGCCATCTTTTTCCTTTTTCCTTTTTTAATTACAAGAGATAAAAATGAACTCTTTTACAAGAGGTGTTCACATGACTACACATGTGACTTACAAATGATCATAGTATCAAGCATATCAAGCATGTAGGCTTGGGTAAAATGCACCAACAATTGCTGCCTATCAATGAAACATGGGGTTACCCCAAGGTGGTGCATGTTTATTGTAAATTTTCCCACACAAGAAGACTTGGTGGAGATGTTGCCCAAGTTGGTTCCCTACACTTAGACGATTTTTGCCTATAACACTTGACATGCCATGAACATCAGTAGACCATATACTTTCATTAAAAATTTGAACAAAATCTCAAACTCAAGTTTCCTTCATGCATAACCAATCACATAATGAGGTCGCTCCTCTCCCTATGCAATCATTGGCAGAGAGGGAACCATATGTTGCCTATAATGCCACAAAGTAGACACTCAACCATCCAAAGGTGATTTTTTTTGCCTTAAAATTACTCCCAAGAAGAATGTCTCTTCCAATATTGCAAGGCAATTTTCTCTTCCAAGGAGTTATGCAATGATATTCTATCGCATTCCTCTTGCTTCCACTTCTAAGATGAGTAGTCATCCAGCTCTTCTTCTAACATGATTAGTTGCTAGTTGTGGACTACATACCTCCAAGGCATGTAGTCGCCTAGTTCTTCTTCTAAGGAAAGTAGTCACCAATTCTTATCCTTAAGCATGATCAGGTTGGTATCTAGGTGAGTGCTAGCCAATAAAGTGTGAGCAAAGTTGAGAGGTGGTCTTTACATGGCATGGTCAACCACTTGCTATGGTGCGAGCTCCTCTGTAGTAATTATGGGTGTGCAGGATCACCTTAGGACCTCTATGCACATACCCAAGGTGAGGGGTCAACCATGGCTGGCCTCAAGCATACTTCGGTCAAGGGAGAGCCCAATATGGCCCCATGTTGTCTTGGGAGATTAGTGGCCCCCTATGATCTTCAAGTAGGGGGACAACGTGGTCTTCAAACAAAAGGAGGGCAAAGTCTAGAATATTTTACCATAAAAAATCAGGATTCACTCCTATTGCAAGGAAGTAGAGGAAACAAATCATGATTGAAGGCACCCACAAAGCTACAAACCCTAGCATCTAGGTTTCACGCTGCCCCAATGCAAGCTTCCACTTTATTACTTATTCCAATCAAAATTACCTACTATAAAAAAAGTAAATGATAAGATGGTATATATAATGAATGAAATCCATCACCCTAGCTTCAATTGAAGTAGGTCTTCACCCTAGAAATGTTGATTAAGGGTAGATTCTAAACCTTAGAATCTTCTATTTGTGTTACTCCTTGAGGTAGTATCTTTGTCACTTTCTAAGATCCTATCCACTTAGGTCCCTATTTAGCAGGTACTAGTGGGAATTGATGCACCAAGGCCAATTAAAGTGTTATGGAAGTTCTACATTTTATAGAAAATAAGGTCAAAAATAAAAAAGATAAGAGGTGAAGAAGATATGCAAGAGCTTATGTGTGGCTGACCATTTAAATTTTTGTTCTCCATAAAGTCACTACAAGAAAAAACAGGGATTCATTGGTCTTTTCATGAGAAGGTTCTTGGGACAACATATTTAAGATTAAGATAGAAAAGTAGTGAAATCGATGTATGTAAGAGGAATGTACATACCTTAAAGGAGCGTTATTCTTGTAGATAGAATAAGGAGCAAGGGGTAAGAGCATACTCTACACTTAGAGAGAAAGTCACACACTTGGAACAGTGCCTGCACAGAGAGTCAAAAGTGTGCAAACAAGGTCTGCAAAGGAGGGACAAAGTATCCAAAGAGAGTGCATAGAGAGAAACAAAGGTGTGACAAAGTATCATCATGGAGTTGTTGCACATCAAAAGAGAAGTGACCAAGTGTTCAAACTTATTGGAAGCTTGAGTGCAAGGAGTGCACAAGGGCAAGCTACAAGAGAAGGTGAAGGATTAGCATATGGGTTGACTGCACAAGTAAGTATGATATTTCTTACATGTGTTTGTGTGCTTCTTTGGCTTCACTCCAACACACACACAAAACATTTTGTCTTATTCTAGACAAAGATATTGTAATCTTTTATGCTAATCAAGACATAGAGGCTTGCACTACACTTCTTCTCCATTCTTCTCCTACAAACACTCAAGCCCCTTTCAACTAAATAATCCTCCAGCAAAATTTAGCATGCACAATGGGACAAGGAAGCTTGTGTATAGAGGGACCACAATTACAAAGTCAAGAAGAAGTGCAAAGGTATTCACAGTGCAATTGAAGAGGTACCTTTTCCTTGCCCTTGGAATTCATCTTAAACCTAAGGAATAGGATGCACAACTCATGATCGCAACCCGATCACAAACCTTTGGATTTTCTTTCAAAACAACAAGAAGGAAATTCATGCATAGGTCAGCCAATCCACTTTCATCCACATCATGTAGGAAATATGGGAGATCAAGTAGACCTATAAATTTTACTTTCACAATTGAAGATACCATTTCCTTCCTTTAGAGAATTAGCATATGAGGACACTCATGAGCATGGCAGACTATTTTTAGCCCTATTTAAAACAAGGGGGTTAATGGGAAGAGAAGATGCATTCTTAACCCTCTTCCGAGCATAGTTTCAACAAGGAAACATAGCAAAAAACGTCATTGAAGAATTAGAGAACTTATGACTAAGTACTGGGGAGACATTTCACAAATTTGTTACTAGATCCAAAGCACTTATGGCTAAATTACCAGAACCTCCCCATGACGTTTTTGTCAAAACTTGGCTTGGTAAACCACTTCCAATATCCACATGAGGCTTGATCAAGAAGTTCATGTTACCCCTAGCAACAACTGAAGAATTCATTACTATAGAAACAAGGTTGGAGCATATTAGACACCAATATGGAGCTAGCTCTTCTATTCTACCATACCATATGGAGCTTGAAGACCCAATAATAAAATTGAGGAAATAACTTCATGAAGTTAGGAGAAACAAGCCCCAAAAAGAAGACGAAATTGTAGTGACTCAACTAAGGCATGAAACTGAAGTATTAAAGTTACAAAAGGAACAAGAATCCCAGGCCAAAGAATTGGCACCACTTCGATAAGAGCTACAAGGAGTTCTTCGAACTGGCATCAAAAGTGGACTTTGGTGCATCATGTGTAGAAAACATGGCTATCAGGTAAGTGATTGTGCTCTCTTTCATGTGACTTTCTAGTTATGCAAGGAAACTGGCCATGAAACCCATCATTTTCACTCAAGAGGAATGCCTACACAAGCATATTGGGGACAAGGAGGACTCAAACAAACAGCAAATGTAATGGCTAGTGCGCCACGTCAAGGTAACACCTACAAACCATGTCCTCAAGGTAATTTTGGAAATGGGTTGAGGAGGCCCATCATTTGTTTTAGGTGTGGGGAATGTAAACATTATCAAAGCCAATGTCCTACTAAAGAATTCTCCTCCTTGTAGAAATTATCTAGAAGATAGAGATCACTACACCATTTATTGCCCAAAGGACAATGCATCCACATCAAGGCCTCATATTCAGATGATCTTTGTGAGTAAGGAAAGATTTGAAGAAGAAACCAACATTCCATCACCATCCACCAGAGGGGTACATCAAGAAGAAAGTGAATCTTTTGTCCTGTGGACAAGAAGTAAAGGGAAAACCTCAAGCAGAGAAGTACTAAGAGTAAAGTTCAAATGAATTGAACAAAGAAAAGGGGACACCTGATGACAGGTCCACCCTTCCAAGGGGAGAGACACAAACAAAAGAAGAGACCATTGGACATGCATTTAACATGGCCTCAAAGCAGCTTGACAAGTCGCACATAGCCCATGCTCCTATGGAATCTGAGGATTCAAGGTTATTTAAATCCATGAAAAAGGAACTTAATATTTTTTATCTATTGAATATGGATGCAAAATTCAAATAAGAAGTTCTATCAATCATTGATGAAGCTTCCACATCTACTCTCATTGCAAAGGCTAATGCTACGAGGAAGGGTAAAGTTATAGGGGAAGCCCCCCCCCCATTACATCTACAAGGAGTTCTCGTGGATGGCAGCTTAGGCATTAACTTGATGTGTGAACATACTATGGAAAATCTTGGACTCCAACCATCAAGAAAAGCCAAAATCAATGTAACATTGTCCAACCACAGTCAACTAAGACCAATGGGAGTGGATGCTTGAGTTCCATTGAGGTACATGATAACATCTTTACTTTGGACTCTATTGTATTAAGATTAGCATAGGTAGATAGAGGGTTCCCTTTTTTTATCGGGAGACTGTTATATTTTGTGGAATAATGGAATGTTATATGGACTTTAATGTCTTGAGGTTTTTAATGTGATTATGTTTTGATTTTGCAGGTGAAGTATTATGAGGGCGTGCATGCACATGGACTTATTAAGATATTTTTTATGATAGTTAAAAGATAGTATTTTATATATTTTGTAAAAATAGTAGATTGCTTAGAAAGTGATGATTTTGTAGATAAAGCAGATTGTTGTAAACACATGCTTTTTGAAGCACTGCCCTCATGTATGTTCTTTTTAGGATGTAATGAAAAATACCTATAAATACACATAATCTTATAAACTCATCCATCAGAGTATGTACGGGGAGATTATACCCAATCTTGTGTTCAATCTCTTGTCATTCTCTATTCTATTTATGCTTTTGTGAGATTTCATTTCTGTACTATCTTTCCATATAAGGCCTATTCAGGAAAAATGGGAATTACACAGGATTTTGAGACAATTCTCTGTGTTCCAATGTTTTTCTTTTTGACTCATTCACACACTACAAAATGTTATTACCTCTTGATTGGAGTATATTAGATTGATGCTTTAATATTAAGGATACTTTTATTATAAATAGGGTATCAAGGTTGGGCTCAAATGTGAGAATTTAACATAGTAAGTAATATGAATGGGACTTGAATAATTCCCAAATTTCTTGAATAGGCCTTATATGTGTGTCTTCAAGATCCAATCAAAACTGGTATCAGAGCCTACATGTGTTTGTGTAGAGGAGTACTTCTTGGCATCCGTTTATGGTTCACAACATCTATTTGGGAGTCGACATCCATTCTGGCTCGTCAATTCCCATCTGGTCCAAGTTTGCATTTTTCAATTTATGGTTATTTTGGTTCATTGGTGTCTTTTTCAAATTTTTTTTGAATTTGTTATTGTGCGTCTGTGAAGTTTGAGACTCTGACACTATCGCACAATGACACTCTGACATTGTACTCACTGTACTCATTGTGCTCACGATCCTCACTGTACTTATTATGCTCACTATGCTCATTGTGCTCATTGTGCTCACTATACTCACTATGCTCATTGTCACACTATGCATTGTGCACTGTTCTTGTTTGTTTATCAAGTTTGTTTATCAAGTTCATTTATCCATGTGGTCACTCCAGTAATCATTATGCTCACTATGCTCATTGTACTCACTATCCTCAATGTGCTCATGGTGCTCACTGTGCTCATTATCACATTATGCACTATGCATGGTTCTTGTTTGGTTATCAAAATTGTTTATCAAGTTTGTTTATCCATGAGGTTTACTCCTAGGTGTTGACTAAGGCATAGAGTTATGGTGTAGCTTTGGCATCTTTGGCTTCTCTGGCACTCATGGTTCTCTTGGTTCACTTTGGTTCCCTTTTGTTTCATTGGTAGCCATTGGCTATGGGTGAACCTTCTCTAACTAATAAGTGGCAATAGGAGCTTACTTATTTCCCTAGTTAGCTTAATTATTTCTCTAGTTAGCTTACCTGTCTCCCTAGTTAGTATATAGAAAATTTGAACCCACCACTTCTCACTTACAAGAGATATGTTTTATCCACTAGCCTATTTTCACTTATTGATACCCTATTCCTTTTAATTGATATTAAACATAATTTCTAACACTCTCTTTCCCTTATTCATTTATTTAACATTATTATTTATTTGTTTATTAATTTATTTATTTTACATATTTCCAAGACAAAACCTTTCCTTTCTATTTGAATTCCAATAACATTCCTTTCACCAGTTTAGTGAAAGCTTTTGGTATTATATAAGGCCATGGATCTTGTCCATACTATGGAGGACATGGTAAGTTATTTATTCAATGTGTTTTTCCTCATCATGGTAAGTTATTAATTAAATGTTTTTTTCCACATCATGGTTTTCCAAAAGTTATTCTATCATATCAAAATTTTTGTGTTTTTAATCACTTTTTGGTTGCAATATTTAAAATTTTAGTTTCCAAAATAGAGTTTAGCTCTGCATATCATTCACACTCACATTAAATTCTGGTTTTCCATTTCCATGCGTGTGTTTTTACATGGTATATGATTATGATTGTTCAGTGATGAGACATGTGACTGGCCATCCATGTCTATTTTATTCTTATCAATTGAGGTTAGTTGCTTGTCAACTTGGAGGCATGTTATACTTTATGGAATAATGGAATGTTATATGGATTTTAATTTCTTAAGGTTTTTAATCTGATTGTTTTTTGATTTAGCAAGTGAAGAATCATGAGGGCATGAGCGCACATGGACTTATTCAAATATTTTTGAAGATAGTTAAAAGATATTATTTCACATATTCTTGTAAAAAAGGCAAACCACCTAAAAAGTGAGTATTTTGTAAATGAAGCACAATTTTGTTAATGCACGTTGTTCGAGGCATGACCCTCATGTACCTTCTATTTAGGAGGTAATGGAAAATGCCTATAAATACAAATACTCTAATAGACTCATCCATCATAGCATGTGGGGGGAGATTGTACCCAATCTTGTGTTCAGTCTCTTGTCTTTCTCTTTTCTGTGTTTGCTTTTGTGAGATTTCGTTTTTGTATACTATCTCTATGTACGTGCATCCGCAAGATCCAACCAACAAAGACCCTAGCTAAGGCATGCCACTGTTTTACATGATTTGGCCAAGGATACTATGTGCGTAGAACATGAAGGAAAATAGCTTAAACAGCTATACTTGGAAGAAGGACCAAACAAACTGGAACATAGTAGCATGATGCAATAAATTGGTCTTTGTATGGAAAAAGATATGATGGAGAAATCAGAATTGGACTTATATGAGGAAGAAAATATTTTGGCATGGTTGCAAGTGGGTGAATCATTTTCTTGCTATGGAGTTTTTCCAAATGACTCAAGTACAAAATAAGTTTAGGAAGAAAAAGAGGAGATCATACAAGTTGGATTCGATGAACTAGTAGAGGGAAGAAAACACCTCTTAAGTGCAACTCAAATGAAGTTGATCCAAAAACCAAAAAGGAAAGTACATGCAAGTTAAATTAATCTATTGAAGATATTTCTTTTCCCGTTCATGAAATCCCTATAGGGTGGATGCAAGAAAAGGAAGAACAAATTGATATCCAAAGTGCTCTTGTATATGACACTCAATCTATGTGGGATAAAGTGATGGAAGAAAACAAAGATGAAGAAGAATCTTTAATGGAAAGGAACCAGAAGAGTGGCTACTCAATAAAGTGGAGGAGTTTTTTTTCCAAAATGGAAGTTTGGCAATAGCCTACTCTCCCAAACTTTAATTAATACAAGTGAACGGGCTTAGTACCCAAGGGACCCCCTGAATCCCACAAAGTAGGGGAATATCAAACAAATTTAGAGATCTCTACAAAGAAGGCAGATCACCCTCTCGACCCCTTCATGTGGGGCCTACTTGCTTTTAATCTTATTTTTCTCTAGGAAAAACACTCTATGATGTCTGAAAGGGGGGGGGGGTTCTTATAGTTTGAAATTCTATTGCCTAACAGGAAAAAAGACTTTTATAACGACCATTCTTTAGGAGGCCTTCCAAAATTGGTAGTACACCTCTAATTGCATTCCACAAAGATGAGGAACACCTAATCGCTTCACCCAACAATGCTTGCTTCTAGTGGATTCATCCCTGAAACTAAAAGATATTCTCAAGGTTACGCCAGACCGACATTTACTTGGAGCATGAGAAGAAGAGGTGTCCTAAGTCCTCATTGCCTCATAAGAATCTTTTGCATCATGGGGGTAACTCACAAATTTTGCTAATCTTTGCATTTATCCAAATTCCTCGGTGGAGGATTTTCCACATAAGCACCGACTTTTTTATCTCGATGAGTGGATTACAAAGTGACTAGAACTTAAACTCCCATTGCAAGCTCAACCAATCAAGAAACCACTTCCTATTAAGCATGACATGAAGGTATGAGCGTTCACAAGCGATGAATCTGCTTTGAAAAAGGTTCCATCCTTCATAGTTCACTCTTACATTCAGATAAATGTCCTCAAATCTAGTACAGTGGCATGTATCCAGGCCTCGTGGAGAAACAGGAAAAGGGGAGAAGAGTGGGGTGAGGAGGTTGAGGTCCTTCCATCCAGGGAGGCCCATAAGCTTAAGATCGCAATTATTCCTAAAAATAAGCTTGGCCAAATAGTGTTAAGTGTTTGTCCATGCCTTAATTAACTAGTTTGCTGCTAACTTATTGGCCATGCCTTCGATGTGAAGAATGCCCAAACTACTTTGATCTTTTTGGCTAATGCAATTAGTCCATTTAATTTTGGGGATTCCCCTTTTATTGGGCTCACGTGTCCATAGATCCTTTCTAGTTTAACAATCTTTGGTCTTTTAGTCTCCAACAAGAGAGAAAGTAAATAGTTGAAGAAATCAAGAATGTGTTGATCACCATGGCCGTTGCCACTAGGTTGATCTGCATACCTTTCTAGTAGGCCAATTTGTTATCGAGCTTTGAGAGAACCCATTTCCATCTTTGGCCCGTCGATACTTCAAATCCCATTGGAATACCAAATAAGCGGAAGAGTTTCCCACTAGGAATCAGCTGATAGCCGTGGTCAACAACAAACTAGGGTGGGTGTCCAGTAACCGCCCTGAAAGTAGTTTTAGAGTTGTTTATTTTCGATCCTAAAGCCATGCAAAAAGTATCAATGCTCGTCATATTGTTACGTACAAAGGCATTCATGTCGCTTGCAAACAATCTCATGAGCATATGTTCTTAATGTAGCCCAAGCCATCATATTGTTTCACAAGGCAGCTAAGACCATCAACACCAATGGCAAAGAGGAGATAGGCCAAGGGGCAACCTTGCTTGATAGAACATTTTAGTCTAATAGCTTGAGAAAGTTGGCCATTGATGTTTATCTAAGACGATGCATTTCCCAGCAACGTGAATACCATGTTAGTGAACTTGTGACCAAAACCGAGGTCTTTTAGAGATTGGAAAAGGAAGTTCCACTCAAGCCTATCATACGCTTTCTCGTAGTCAATCTTAATAAACATTACATCTTGATGAGATTCTTTAGCAAAATATAGACCTTTCTAGATGATGATAGCTTCCAAGATGGACCTCCCCTTGATGAAACCTTTTTTAGCTTCAGCCAACCAATTTTTTAAGTGGCATGAAATTCTATTAAGCAATAACTTTAGCAAGGATCTTGTAACCTATTTATAACATCATAATTGGGTGCCAATTCTCAACCCTATTTTTGTCTCCTTTTTTGTGATAAGCTTGATAACCTGAAGTGGAGGAGTTATGGAGAAGAGCTCATGAAGTCATCATGAGAGCTTGTGATCACTTGTCTACAAAAGAGGCAACACTAAATACCCCATGTAGGGTAATTCATTTGGTTTTAGTCATTTCGTTTTCTATAGTCTCACAGACTATGTGCATACGCTTACCATTTCCAGGTAGCTTGATTGCGAGAGTCATATTCTCAATCAATGCATGCATTTTTTGAGATTAAATATCCTTTGGAACGCTTATCTTATCTTATTTTTTATTCTAGAATAGGATTGATAAATTCATCATGATCTTTGAGATATTAAGTTTTTAGTGAAGACCAATATTCAGTCCAACTGAGTGGATAAGCAGTCTATTTTGAGGTAAAGAGATGCCAAATCAAAAATACTCCAAATTCAATGTTTGATAGCTCATTTAAGCTATGTTTGTATGGTTTGAGTGATCAAAGCCAAAAGTTCATTGTATTCTTCAACTAATACCAGTTCTCATTCTAATGTTCAGTTGTAGGTGAAAGTATTAATCCTAAAAAAGTCTTCTACACTTTTTGTTGCACATAGGAGAGGAATTTTCCAACATAAATTTCATAAAAACTATTGGGTGTGTGTGGCATAGATGCATTTTGATTATTATGGTGTTGGTATGTCTTCTTCCACCACCTTGTTTATAGATAGTCAAAGTGCATTGGCAATTGCGAGGAAGCCTATATTCCATTGCTCCCAAAAACTACATTGAGGCACATCATTATGTTGGGGAGAGATTAACTATTAGACACATCCTCTTTGGCTTACATACCCATATAGAATAATGTGGTAGACCTTTTAACAAAGGATCTACATAAGAAAAGTTCAAATCTTTTCACAAAGATTTAGTCTTACTTCCTTTTGTGGATTGATTTCTTTCTACATAGCTTGACACTTCCTTATACATGAGTTCCATATCCTTCTTCAATGCATCCCTCCTAGCGAACATTTTCTTATTTATTTAAGTGGAGATATGTGCAAACCCACTAAGGACCATCAGGAAACTTTTCTTTATCTCTAAGATGTGTTTTCCCTAGGCTTATATATATGGCTATAACTTTAATGGTTCACTTATCTTTGTACATAGGCTTGATAATTGTTAGAGTTTGAGGTCTGCAGATGCACCTAAAAACCACAAGAAAGAAGTAGAAGCTTGGAGAACAACACACGATACTGAATGCATTACCACTAGAATGTACAAAGATAAGTAACCGATTAGGGCAATAAGCGTATATACAAGCCAGGGTAAAAAAGCCTCCTAAAGAGGGAAAAAAGTTCCCCGTTGGTCCTAGAGTGTTCACACACATCACTACCTAAGTATATCAAAAAATCCCCCCTAGGAGTAATGCAATGAACAAGGAGCTTGCACTCATGTATAAAGAAGTGACAAGCTATGTGGAATCCATCCACAAAAGGAAGCAAGCCCAAAGCTTTGTGAAAAGCTTCAAATTTCTCCCTAGGTAGATCCTTCATGAAAAGGTCTATAATGTCCTCCTGCATGGGCATATATGCCAAGCTAATCTCTCCAGCAAAGAACCTCTCCGTGATACAATCGTAATGCACCTCATTGTGCTTAGTATGAGCATGGAACATAGGGTTCCTCGCAACTCCCAATGCACTCTCACTGTTAGTGAAGATGGTGGTGACAGAAGATTGACCAACACCCAAATGAGCCATAAGGCATCTAAGCCAGACACAGTCAACAAGCATTAGGAAAGCTGCCTTATACTCAGCCTCACAACTGGACATGGCTGAAGTTGGGTACTTCTTGCTCAACCAAGATATACATGAGCTACCAAGCGTGAAGCAAAAGCCACTAGTGGACACATGAATGACATAGCAACCAACCTAATGAGAGTCAAAAAAGCATGTAAATCAGGCGGTAGTGATCCCCCCTTGGGATAAAACAATCCAAGTATCCCGGTACCGCTCAAGTAGCAAAAGATGCACTTATCCACCTGACAATGCTTGACACCTGGGGAATGCATAAACCTACTCATTTGTGAGATAGGAAACTGAATATTTGGCCATGTAGTGCATAAGTAAATCAAGCATCCAATAGTTTGTTGATAGAGAACAACATCAAATGCATCCCCTGCATCATGAAGACTCAATCATAAACATGTATCCATAGAGGAGTGGCAATAGGTTTATAGTCTTCAAAGCCAAAATGTTGCAATAATGTGTCAATATATTTCGTTTGAAACAAAGAAATTCCATCATCAACTTGCATAAATTAAGTGCCCAAATAATTATGCAAATGTCCCAAATCAAATATCTCAAATGAGGCATGCAAATCAGCCTTAAAACCAGCAATATGCTTGTCATGAAGACTAGTGAGCAGCATGTCATCAAATCACTATGTACAAGCTACAATTTTTCAGCAGCTCGAATCGAATCATCTTTTGGGAAGGTTGAACACTTCATTTTGCCCAAAATATAACCTTCACAAACATGTTTACCAGGTGCCTCAAGTTTGGGCAAAGAGGAAACCATTTGAGATTTCTGTAGGCATAGCAAACTAGCAAAATTCAGATGAAAAGCATGCATGCCAAGTGCATTTGACTATTGGAGTTAGACGTCTGCAGAAGCACGCGAACAACACAAGGAAGAAGAAGAAGCTTGGAGCACAACACACAATAGTGAATGTAGTACTAGAGAAAAGATAAGTAGCCCATTAGGGCAATAGGCGTATATACAAGCCGGGGGAAAAAAACCTCCTAAAGAGGGAAAAAAGTGCCCCGACGGTCCTCGTGTGTTCACACACATCACTACCTAAATATATCAACAAATCCCCCCTAGGAGTGATGCGGTGAGCAAGGAGCTGGCACTCATGTATAAGGAAGTGCCAAGCTATGTGGAAATCACTCCACAAAAGGAATCAAGCCCAAAGCTTTGCGAAAAGCTTCAAACTTCTCCCTAGGAAGAGCCTTCGTGAAAAGGTCTGCAATCTTCTCCTGCGTGGGCACATATGCCAAGCTGATCTCCCCAGCAGAGAACCTCTCCCTGACATTGTGATAATGCACCTCAATGTTCTTAGTGCGAGCATGGAACACAGGGTTCCTCGCAACTGCCAATGCGCTTTGGCTGTCAGTGAATATGGTGGTGGCAGAAGTGTGACTCAACACCCAAATCAGCCATAAGGCGTTTGAGCCACACACACTCAATAGTCGCTGTGAAAGCTGCCCTATACTCAGCCTCACAACTAGAAGTGGCCACAGTAGGCTGCTTCTTGCTCAACCAAGATATACATGAGCTACCAAGCATGAAGCAAAAGCCACTAGTGGACACACGAGTGTCATAGCAACCAACCCAATCAGAGTCAGAAAAAGCATGCAAATCTGGCGGTAGTGATCCCCCCTTGGGAGAAAACAACGCAAGTAGCCGAGTACCACTCAAGTAGTGAAAGATACGCTTAACCACCTGCCAATGCTTCACTCCTGGGAAATGCATAAACCTGCTCATCTGTGAGACTACAAACTGACTATGTGGCCAAGTAATGCATAAGTAAATCAAGCATCCAATAGCCTGTTGATAAAGAAGAGCATCAAATGCATCTCCAGCATCATGAAGACTCAATCTTAAACCTGTCTCCATAGGAGTGGCAATAGGCTTACACTCTTCAAGGCCAAAATGTTGCAATAATGTGTCAATATATTTCGTTTGACACAAAGCCATCCCACCATCAACTTGCATAAACTGAATGCCCAAATAGTAATTCAAATGCCCCAAATAAGACATCTCAAATGAGGCATGCAAATCAGCCTTAAAATTAACAATATGCTTCTCAATAGGACGAGTGAGCAGCATGTCGTCAACATAGACAACAATGATCAAAAGCACATCATTAGCACGCTTAACATATAAGGTGCTTTCAATTAGACTGTTCTCAAAACCATGTGCAATCAAATAGGCATGTATCTTCTCATACCAAGCACATGGTGCTTGCTTTAAACCATATAATGCCTTCTTTAACCTGCACACCTAGTTTTCATGCCCTTTCTGCACAAAGCCACGGGGCTGAAAAACATACACTTCTTCATGCAAGTCACCATTCAGAAATGCAATTTTAATGTCCAACTGATGTACATTCCAATCATGATGGGCTGCAAGTGCACAAATGCTCCGAACAGTAGTCATATGGCATGTAGGTGCAAAGGTCTCATCAAAATCAATGCCTCTTTCCTATGCATAACCCTTTGCAACAAGCCTAGCTTTATACCTATCAACTGTACCATCAGGTTTACACTTCAGCTTGTATACCCACTTAGTGCCAATGGCCTTCTTTCCAGGAGGCAAGTCACATAAAGACCAAGTACCATTCTTCATTATAGCATCATATTCAGATTGCATAGCAGCCATCCATTTGTTTGAATTTTGTGCTTCATCAAACAAAACAGGGTCATTCTCATCACAGAGACTAGATGCAGCCATAACATAGCAATCTGATGCAAAAGAGGCACTATGAGAGCCTGAACGAGTACGATATGACAGAGGTGCATCTAATTTGCTCTCACGCAAGGTCTGCACCAGCCATTTTGGCATAGTTCTTGCCTGCTCAATATCAGCTCTCTCATCAATAAGTGCATCATGTACATCTGCATCAGAAATGGAATTATTTGCATCATCACATGAAACCTGCAAAGGCTAAGAAGTTGCCTCATTGGGACCAGCACTAGACTGTCCACCTATAAAAAGAGGAAGCAAAGTATCATACATGTCTTTGGAGCTAACATATGTCTCCTTAGTACATGAAAACAATGGTTGAATAGCATCTTCCACAAAAACAACATCATGGCTAACCAGAATGCATTTAGGCTGTGGATGATACAAAGGATAGCCTTTATTACTTCCAGAATTGTATCCAACAAAAATACATTTTACTCCTTTATCATCCAATTTTTTGCGATGTTGTTCAGGCACTAATGCATATGCCAAACAACCAAAAACACACAGATGAGCAACAGATGGCTTGTGGTCATGCCAAGCCTCATATGGAGTGATAGACTACAGCGCTTTAGTGGGACACCTGTTTAGTACATATGCTGCACACATGATAGCCTCAAGCCAGAAACTATGTGGTAAAGCCGGACTCTTGATCATACACCTCGCCATCTATATGAGTGACCTGTTCTTTTGTTCAGCAACTCCATTTTGCTGAGGTGTATAGGGCATTGCACACTGGTGTTTTATCCAACGTTCAGCCAAAAATGCATTAAAATCAGAAGACATATACTCCCCCCCTCAATCAGAAGGCAGGGTGCCCATTTTACATGCTAACATATTCTCAGCCAAAACCAAAAACTGTTTGAAGCACATGAACACTTCAAACACTTTGCCTTCAATGGATATACCCATGCATGCCTGGAAAAATCATCGATGAAAGTCACGAAGTAAAGATATTTCCCAAAAGAAGGTGATTGCATAGGACCACACACATCACTATGTACAAGCTGCAATTTCTGAGTAGCCCAAACTGAACCATCTTTTGGAAAGGACGAAGGCTGCATTTTGCCCAAAATACAGCCTTCACAAACATGTTTTCCAGGTGCCTCAAGTTTGGGCAAAGAGGACACCATTTCAGATTTCTGCAGGTGTAGCAAACTAGCAAAATTCAGATGACCAAAGCGTGCATGCCAAAGCTTTGCATCTGATATAGCCTGATAATCATTTACTGCACATGCCAAATCATTTACAAATCTTTCATAGTCTATGAGCTTATACATCCCACGACATAAAATGCCAGGAGCAATAATCACATTGCCATTTGACAGATCATGAACTGTACACCTGTCATCAACAAATTTCACAACCAAGCCAATCTTGGCTAATGCAGAAACTGATAACAGATTCTTCTTGATCCCTAGCACAAATAAAGCATCTGACAAAGTGAAAGAGCTACCATCAGCAGTAGTCAAAATGATCTTACCAACTCCCATAACAGGATAGGAGGAGTTGTTGGCACATGTAACAGTATTCCCTCTAGGGGCAAGCTCGAGTCAAGAGAAGAAACTGCGCCGCGAGGTAATATGTTTGGTCGCCCCACTATCAGAATACCAGACATCTGAGTCTACTGCAGACATGCGCTGCTCATGAGAAGATGGGTCAAAACTATAGACAGTAGTAAACGCCCATTCTTCTTCGTGCACAAGATTAGCAGACTTTGTTTTTGTTGTAGAGGCCTTTGTAGCAACCATTCCAACCTCTTTCTTCTTTGCCTCTTTAGCAGCCAGTTTTGGACAGTTCTTTATGATATGATCATTCCCTTTACAGTACTTACAAAACAATTTGTGCTTTTCTGATTTCTTCTCATCTTTATCTTCCTTCTTCGAATATGCAGAATTAGCAGATTTCTGCTTACTAGTTGAAGAGCTCCATTTTCCTTTCCCCTTATGACTAGCCAAGAAAGCTTGATCTGCAACTCGCATAATGGACCTGTTCTGCCTGGACTGATCTTCCTGCAAAAAAATTGATACTAACTCCTCAAATGATAAGGCATTTGGATTTCCTTTCATCATCAACCGAAGAGTAGAAGCAAAACTCTGGTATGAATCAGGAAGACCATTCAGAACAGTCTGCACAAGTGAGCTATCTGGTATAACCTCATCAGCAGAAATCAATTGTTCCTTCAAGTCTTTGATCTTTGTTAGGAAATTGTCCATAGAATCACCTTCATTCATGTGCTCACTCTCCAACTCTTTTCGGAGGTAAGCAACATGAGCCTCATTCCTAGCTTGGTACAATGTGGTAAGTGTATCCCAAGCATCCTTAGCTATTTTGCAAGAGCGAATGTGAGGAATAATGGCACGTTTGATAGACAAAGTTATCAATGCATGTGCCTGGGCATCTCTGCCATCCCAACGAATCTTCTCTCCAGTAGGTGCAGCAAAAACCGTAGCACCCGAACAAGAATATGCAGAATATCATCATCTTCGACACCTTCTGCATCAACTTCAGTACCTGCAGTTGTAACAGTTGCAGGTGTGATAGGACGTTTTTCGACACCATGTACAATGTTCAACAGTCCTTTTGCAACCAACACATGTCGCATCATATAAGCCCATAATGGGTAGTTGGTACCATCCAACTTATCCTCAGCAGCCAACATACGGAATACATCACTGCTTTCAGCCATGGCCAGTGACTAAAATACCTTGAGGCAGAAAATTGATTGTATCTCAAAAAGTTGAACGGAACTACCTAGACAAATTCCACTAGACCTGTAGCAGACTTTGAGACGCTTATAGTGGCAAACAGAAACTGGTATATACCTTTGGCACAAAAAGATGAAATAGCCTGCACAAGCGCTACGATAGTGCATTCGAAGGCAGAAACGAGCTTGGAAACACGCTGAGTATGCTCACCAAAATTCGTGCGATTCTGAGACTACAAACAGAGGGGTGCCAACGACGCCCTAGATGAAGCGAGGACCTGCTCTGATACCAATTGTTGGAGTTAGACGTCTACGGAAGCACGCGAATAGCACAAGGAAGAAGAAGAAGCTTGGAGCACAACACACAATATTACTAGAGAATGTACAAAGATAAGTATCCCATTAGGGCAATAGGCGTATATACAAGCCGGGGGAAAAAAACCTCCTAAAGAGGGAAAAAAGTGCCCTGGCGGTCCTAGTGTGTTCACACACATCACTACCTAAATATATCAACATTGACATAGCCTAAGAATCATGTACTACACATGTTGAATCACTCACCGATTTTTCATAGTCTATGAACTTATACAACCCATAGCATAGAATGCCAGAAGCAATAATCACATCACCATTTCACTGATCATGAACTGTATATCTTTCATCAAAAAGTTTCACAAGCAAGCCAATCTTGGCTAAAGTTGAAACTAACAACAGATTCTTCTTGATCCCTGGCACAAATAGAGCATCTCACAATGTGAAAGAACTATCATCAGTGCTGCTCTAGCACAATGGTGAGAACCATGTTAAGAAGCTCCACCTCCTTAATGTCAATCCGCAGAAGAGATAGGAGTGATATGAAGATCGTGAACGTGAGATGTAGTGAGAGTGAAGGTGAGAAGCATAGAGATGCACACACACATACACAACGAAGAGACAAGCAAGACACAATGGAAGGTGAGAAATCAACTCTATTACTCAAGAACACTCTTACAAGCTCAAGCTCACTCTAGCTCATACAAGTCTACACTAGCTAACCTCAAAAAAGAGCTCTCTAGCTCTTCTTATAGATTCTAGATTAGTTTGGACCCGTTTCACATCTAGTGACCGGCATCGTTAAAAAATAGGTTCTAGATGCTATTTGAAAGGGTAAACGGTGTCTAAAAATAACCAAAATTGGTACACTCATTCTACCTAAGCTCCTCAAGCTTGAGGACTCCTCGGCTTGCACAAAATGGAGCTATAAATTACAAAAAGGGTTTCTCTATGTGACATATAGTACAAAAGTGATGAAAATCACTATTAAAGGTTTTGAAAAGTATTTATAAAACATAAGTCTTTGAAAAAATGATTCGACTGACTCCCTGCTTCTTCGTTATGCTCTGTCTTCACATGCTTCCGCGTCTTCTATGCCTCTGGCTACTGCCAACACCCCCCTCCCTCTCGCTTCTGTCTTCCTCGAGAGAACCTTGTTGTGAGGTCTGTGGGATATAATTCTAGAGTAGTTTCTGAGTAAGGGTGTGCTCTGATATTCGAATGCCTTGGGCCAAATCTGCCTCGAGTTTCTCCGAATCAATGGGCTGCGGTTCATCTGATGATGGAAGTCGATAATGCGTGGAATATACCATCTGTTCACAGGCAAATAACTGCAAGAGGTGTGTAGGCCTACTAGTGAACACCTCTAAATGGTATTCCCAGAAACTGGTTGTGAACATTTCTTCGAAAGTCTGTTTATAGCACGCCGGTAAGTACTTGATTCTACAATGCCAGGCATAACACACCTGGAGCGATGGCGTTGTAATCATTGTTGGTGCATATCAAGCCTTCACACATTGGCTTGAAATCATGGAAGACTAGCTTGGACAAAGCTTTATCAAGGCTTCACTTGAAGCAAGGTTCATATGAACATATGCTTAGATGTTCTTGTTGATATATTTAGGTAGTGATGTGTGTGAACACTCTAGGACCGCCGGGGCACTTTTTTCCCTCTTTAGGAGGTTTTTTTCCCCCGGCTTGTATATACGCCTATTGCCCTAATGGGCTACTTATCTTTGTACATTCTCTAGTAATACATTTAGTCTTGTGTGTTGTGCTCCAAGCTTCTTCTTCTTCCTTGTGCTGTTCGCGTGCTTCCGCAGACGTCTAACTCCAACAATTGGTATCAGAGCAGGTCGTTGCTTCTTCTAGGGCGCCGTCGACACTCCTCCGTTTGCAGTCTCAGATTCGCACAAAATTTGGTGAGCATACTCAGGGTGTTTCCGAGATCAAAACTACTTCGCTCTGTGGTGCCGAAATCGCGATCTGAGCTCGTTTCGGTCTCTGAACGCACTATCGCAGTGCTTGTGCAGGCTATTTCGTCCTTTTGTGCTAAAGGTATATACCAGTTTCTGTTCGCCAGTTTAAGCATCTCGAAGTCTGCTACAGGTCTAGCAGAACTCGTGTGGGTAGTTCTGTTCAACTTTTTGAGATACAGTCAATTTTCTGCATCAAGGTATTTTAGTCACCGGCCATGGCTGAAAGCAGTGATGTATTCCGTATGTTGGCTGTTGAGGATAAGTTGGATGGTACCAACTACCCATTATGGGCTTATATGATGCGACATGTACTGGTTGCAAAAGGATTGTGGAACATTGTGCAGGGTGTTGAAAGACGTCCTGTTACACCTGTAACGACAGGTACTGCAAACACAGGTGTTGGAGCTGATGAAGATGGTGTCGAAGATGATATTCCGCAGATTCCTGTTCGTGCTGTTGTTTCTGTTGCACCTACTGCAGAGCAGATTTGTTGGGATGGCAGAGATGCCCAGGCACATGCATTGATAGCTTTGTCTGTCAAACGTGCCATTATTCCTCACATTCGCTCTTGCAGAACAGCAAAGGATGCTTGGGATACACTTACCACTTTGTACCAGGCTAGGAATGAGGCTCGTGTTGCTTACCTCCGAAAACAGTTGGAGAGTGAGCACATGAATGAAGGTGATTCGATGGACAGTTTTCTTACAAAGATCAAAGACCTGAAGGAAAAATTGATTTCTGTTGATGAGGTTATACCAGATAGCTCACTTGTGCAGACCGTTCTGAATGGCCTTCCTGATTCATATCAGAGTTTTGCCTCTACTCTTTGATTGATGATGAAAGGCAATCCGAATGCCTTGTCATTTGAGGAATTAGTCTCTGTTCTGTTGCAGGAAGATCAGTCCAGGCAGAACAGGTCCATTATGCGTGTTGCAGATCAAGCTTTCCTGGCTAGTCAGAAGGGCAAAGGAAAATGGAGCTCTTCTACTAGTAAGCAGAAATCTGCAAATGCTGCACAATCGAAGAACCAGGATAAAGATGAGAAGAAATCAGAAAAGCAGAAATTGTTCTGCAAGTACTGTAAAGGAAATGATCATATTATAAAGAACTGTCCAAAACTGGCTGCTAAAGAGGCAAAGAAGAAAGAGGCTGGAATGGTTGTTGCAGAGGCCTCTACACCAAAAACAGAGTCTGCAAATCTTGTGCAGGAAGAAGAATGGGCGTTTACTACTGTCTGCAGTTTTGACCCATCTTCTCATGATCAGTGCATGTCTGCAGTAGACTCAGATGTTTGGTACTTTGACAGTGGGGCGACCAAACATATTACCTCGCAGCGTAGTTTCTTCTCTTCACTCGAGCCTGCCCCTACAGGGAATACTGTCACATGCGCCAATTACTCCTCTTATCCTGTTATGGGAGTTGGTAAGATCATTCTGACTACTGCTGATGGTAGTTCTTTCACTTTGTCAGATGCTTTATTTGTGCCAGGGATCAAAAAGAACCTGTTATCAGTTTCTGCATTAGCCAAGATTGGTTTGGTTGTGAAATTCGTTGATGACAGGTGTACAGTCCATGATCTCTCAAATGGCGATGTGATTATTGCTTCTGGCATTTTATGTCGTGGGCTGTATAAGCTCATAGACTATGAAAGATCTGTGAATGATTCGGCATGTGCACTTCATGGTTCTCAGGCTATGTCAGATGCAAAGCTTTGGCATGCACGCTTTGGTCATCTGAATTTTGCTAGCTTCTTACGCCTGCAGAAATCTGAAATGGTGTCCTCTTTGCCCAAACTTGAGGCACCTAGAAAACATGTTTGTGAAGGCTGTATTTTGGGCAAAATGCAGCGTTCTTCCTTTCCAAAAGATGGTTCAGTTCGGGCTATGCAGAAATTGTAGCTTGTACATAGTGATGTCTGTGGTCCTATGCAGACACCCTCTTTTGGAAATTACCTTTACTTCGTGACTTTCATTGATGATTTTTCCAGGCATGCATGGGTATATCCACTCAAAGCAAAGTCCGAAGTGTTCATGTGCTTCAAACAGTTTTTGGTTTTGGATGAAGACCTATCTACAAGGAAGGAGCTTGTTTGGATACATATCAGGAGATGAGGAATTACCCTCATTCAAGACTAGAGGACTACCCACAAAGGATGAACATGAAAGACTCAACCAATGGCGTGCAAAGGATGCTTTGGCAAGGTCTTACCTTCTAAACTCTATATCTGACTTTCTTTTACCTCATGTAAGGAATTGTAAGACTTCCCAAGAGACTTGGGAAACCTTGTCAACCTACTTTTCTTCTAACACAAGGGCTAGGAAGAATCAATTGTGGATTGAGTTCACAACCCTTAGGAAGCAGCCCAAGCAACCAGTCTCAGAGTATGTGACAAAGATTAAAGATGTGGCAGACAAATTAGCAAGCATTGGAGAGGAGATTGAAGAGGAGCAAATAGTCAGGCAAGTAACAAATGGACTCAAGGCAGATGATAAGTGGGAAAGTTTCACCACTGCAATGGACCTCTATATGGACATGCATACCCCAGATCTCACAACACTCATGGGCCAACTATTCACACATGATGCAAAGTTTACAAAGGCAGGAGATCAATCAAAAGGTAACAACCCCTCTGCTCTCTATACTGATAAGAAGGTTAAAGATAAAGGTAAAGGGAAGAAACAGGATGAAGAAGGCTCTACCTCTCAAGCTAATTATGCAGGGAGAGGAAGGTCATCTAGAGGAAGAGGCAGAGGAGGTAAGTCAGGTAGGGGGAGACCCTACAACTCATCACCATGCAACATTTGTGGATTGTCCAATCATACCACAGATGAATGCTACAAGAATTACAAGAATCAGAGAGGAAGAGGCTACTCAAGAGGTGGATACTCTCAAGGGAGAGGCAGATTCAACCAACATCAAGGCTACAATGGATACAACAACCAATACAACAACAATTACAACAACAACCATAATGGTAATTACCAAGGTGGATTCAGAAATAGAAGAGACTACAACAACTACACAGAGGAGCAAGATGACTCCCTATTGATCATGAATATGACCTCCAAGGCAGGTACAAATGATGATCATTTATTTTATATTGACTCAGGATGTTCTAACCATGTAGCTGGCAATGTGGCATTACTTTCTGATTTGGAAGAACCCAAGGGTAAACATCAGGTACAAACAGGTGATGACACTAAACATTCTGTTGTTAAGATTGGGAATGTGAAGACATGTGATGGAAACCAAAACCTATTGAGCAGGGTACTCTATGTACCAACCATCACCAAGAATCTAATGAGTGTTGGTCAGATTGTGGAGAAAGGTTTGCAGGTCAGATTCACACAACATGGAGCATATGTGGAGGACCCAAGACATGGATTCAGAAGGATAGCCAAAGGGGAGAAATCAGGTAGATTATTTACATTTGAGCTAGAAGACACTAAGAACATCGCTTTGTATAATTACAAGGATCAGACACTTTCAGAGTTAGAAATATGGCACAAGAGATTAGGTCACATAGGTGAAAGAACTCTCAAGCAAATATGCAGGGATCAATGTGTGCTTGGGGTACCTAATGTATCCAAGCAACACATGATTTACAAGTGTGGAGCATGTCTATTTGGTAAGTCTCACAGGTTACCCTATTCAAGGAAAGGTTTCATGCATGAAGACTACCTAGACTTGGTACACACAGATGTTTGGGGACCTAGCAAGGACCCTTCCATTTCAGGTTCAAGGTATTATGTGTCCTTCATTGATGACTATAGCAGATGGACCATTTTATACTTTATGAAGCATAAAGATGAAGTGTTTAATTGTTTCAAGAGGTATCTTGCACTTGTTGAAAATCAAACAGGAAGAAGCTTGAAGAGGCTAAGGTCAGATGGTGGAGGAGAGTACTTCTCCAATGAGTTTGAAGATTTCTTGCAGGAAAGAGGCATCAAAAGGGAGATTACTACAAGGTACTCACCTGAACAAAATGGGGTAGCTGAAAGAAGGAATAGACTCATAGTAGAAACAGCTAGGTCTATGCTTAATGAGAAAAACTTACCAAATTATCTTTGGGCAGAGAGTGTATCCACTGCCACCTATCTCATAAACAGGTTGCCATCCAAATCACTTGATGGCATGACACCATATGAAGCTTGGGATGGTAAGAGACCCTCTCTGGATCATTGCAAAATCTTTGGTTGTGTAGCATATGTGCATATTCCCTCACAGGTAAGGGGAAAGCTAGACCCCAAGGCTGAAAAATGTATCTTCATTGGTTATGATTTGAACCAAAAGGGATACAGATTCTACAACCCAACAAACAAAGGTTTCAAGGTAAGCAGAGATGTCATCTTTGATGAGAATGACTCGTGGTATGAGAATGAATGCAGGAAGATTAGTCTACCCTATGACATGGAAGAAGATTTTCCAAAGCTCACCAAGGAGGAACCAATTCAGCAAGAAGATTCAAGCTCATATGATGATGATACAATAAACCTTGAAGAGTTCAAGGCTTGGAAGTCCAAAGGGAAGATGAAGATGAAGCAACTAGAAGATAAACTAGAATCCTCAACCCAAGCAATGAGGAGATCTCAAAGAGAAAAGAAGAAGCCTATCAGATTTGGGTATGATACATCACTTGTAACTAAACATTCTGTATATCTTGCAAAAGACTTGTTGAATGAAGAACCAGGTACCTATGAAGAAGCAATTACCAAACCTGAATGGAAAGAAGCCATGGATGAAGAGATGGAAGCTCTGAAAGAAAGTGATACTTGGGACTTGGTACCCAAGAAAGACTCTATGAAGGTAATAGGATCCAGATGGATCTACAAACTAAAGAAGAATTCAGATGGAACAATAAACAGGTACAAAGCTAGGTTGGTAGCCAAGGGTTTTGCACAAACCCAAGGCATTGATTATGAGGAGACATTTTCTCCTGTGGCCAAGATGCCAACTATCAGAATATTAGTAAGTGTAGCTGCATCCAAGAATTGGAATATGTACCAATTAGATGTCAAGAATGCTTTCTTGAATGGATGGATATCTGAAGAAGTCTACATGTCACAACCACCTGGCTATGAAGATCCAAAAAAGGTACATTATGTTTGTAAATTGAAGAAGGCTCTGTATGGTTTAAAGCAAGCACCTAGAGCATGGAATTACAGGTTGACAACCTACCTCCAAGACCAAGGATTTGTGATGAGTAAAGCAGACACTTCTCTATTCATAAAGAGAAGTAGTACAGAGGTAATCTACTTGTGTGTTTATGTTGATGACATCATCATTACAGGCAATGATGTCAATGGAATTAGGCACATCAAAGGACAAATGATGAAAGAATTCAAGATTAGTGATCTTGGATTATTGAAGTACTTCTTAGGTCTTGAGTTAGTCTACACCAACTCAGGTATATATATCACTCAAAAGAAGTATGTGCAGGATATGGTCAAGAAGTTTGGCTTGCAGGATGCTAAAGTATCTACTACTCCAATGGAGGTCAACCTAAAGCTAAGTGCTCATGAAGGAGAAGAAGTCCAAGACATCACAGGATACCAAAGTATGGTAGGAAGTTTGAACTATGCTACATTGACAAGAATTGACATAGCATATGGAGTTAGTGTGCTTAGTCAATTCATGCACAAACCAAGGGTACCTCACCTAGAGGCAGCAAAGAAGATCTTGAAGTATCTGAAGGGAACTCAAAGTCATGGTTTGTACTTTCCTTATACATCAGATATTGACATTAAAGTTTACTCACATGCAGATTGGGCAGGATGCAAGGATGATAGGAGAAGCACCTCAGGATATATTTGTTTTGCAGGAGATAAGCCTATCTCTTGGTCAGCCAAGAAGCAACCTACAGTGGCATTGTCATCCACTGAAGCAGAGTATAGAGGGCTTGCCAATGCCACTCAAGAAGCTATCTGGTTGAAGCTTCTATATACAGAGTTAGGCCTATATACAAGGCCACCAATTATTTTTGGAGACAACACTAGCTCTCTTCACCTTGCAGCTAATCCAATATATCATGCCAGAACCAAACACATAGAGGTTCATTACCACTATGTGAGAGAGAAGTTGCTTAGTAAAGACATTCAATTGACTTATGTGTCCACTAATATGCAATGTGCAGATTTACTTACAAAGGCATTGGATGGAAACAAGTTAAGCAGATTCAAATCCATGATTGGATTGCAGGATGTAATTGAAGATTGAAAGAGAAGACTTAAGCCAAAGTGTTTGGCTTGAGGGGGAGCTGTTGGTGCATATCAAGCCTTCACACATTGGCTTGAAATCATGGACGACTAGCTTGGACAAAGCTTTATCAAGGCTTCACTTGAAGCAAGGTTCATATGAACATATGCTTAGATGTTCTTACCATTTACTCCTTTGTAAAAGTCTAGAATGACTTGGCATCTCATTTAATCATACCAACTTGATTAGTCGTGGATTCTTAGTTGAGTTAATGGAGAGAATATCTCCCTACTTTTAGTAGAGATATTCTAGGGAGCCTAAGTTTGAATTTGAAATTCAAATTAACCTTCAACTCCTATAAAAACTACAAGCAAAAAGTCGCGGGTGTTCATCATCAATCCCGAGGCTATTCTGTACCATTCATTGAGTGTGTAAGGTCTACTCCATAGCTTGCACCTCTGAGTACCATTGTGCTATGTCTATCATGCCAATGGGAATGTACATTCATATGATATAATACAAATACTTACATTCATCATCTCTGTTTTGTCTGAGTCTCCTACTCCAAGTCTGTCAACTTCAAAGGAGCATTTCTCAGTGCTCACTGAACCAAATCAAGAGTTCAATAGCTCATTGGAACCAACTCAAGGTCTTCTACAAGCATACAAAATCTCAGAAGATTTCATTCAGCCATTTGTGAGAAATCGGCTTCGAAGTCACTTCTGGTCTATCTCTGCAACTCTCCTAAAAAGTCGGGGGTAATCAGAATTTTGCTAAACTTATTTCTCAGTGTATGGTTTATCAATTTGAGTGATTCCACTTGCAATTGGTAGCTCATTAAGGTACTTTAATACTCCCAAAAGGAATTGTTTCAATTTCAAGTGTGCTGGTCATACTGAGCATAACACTGAGCAGGTATCAATACAGAAATAGTAAGTTTTTTTGGATTTGTGAAGGATCCAAGTTATCTGTTCTGGTTTGATCATTACACATACCATTTGCAAAGTACATATATGGTTTCTTTGTGTCATTTGGAAGCTAAGCAAGTGTACGAAGCATATCTGGAACCAAAAGAGGGCTGGTGTGAAGTAGGTATAGCAGCACCAACTCATTTCTTGAGTGCAGCCAACCATCACTCCCAACAATCATATCATATGCAAGATCTAGATAGTCGTGCTCGAAGCCCGGGGTGTTTACATGAGGTGCCTTGACGCGACGGAAGACTTTGAACACATGTCAAATATTTTGACAGTCATGTGCACTGCTACATCATCCATGTGTTTTAAGCGAGGGAGCCACTGACGAATTGTTGCCATCATGTATCCAACTGACGGTGGTCCTATGGGTGGGGTGAAGTACGGGTAATTCAACTAATCCTGGCATTGCTTGTTATTCTGTACTTTAATCGCAAATGCCTTCCAGGAGCGGCAACGTGGCACTGGTCCCCAACATGGGTTGTACTTTAAGTGTAGTGGTGCCTTAACCCAAGTACTCATCATCTCTGGATAATTCTGTAATAAATCCTTGTGCCAATCTAGTTGATAGATTTCTCCTAGCAGCGCATCTGTTGGCAAATCGTCAGGCTCAAACTGAGTAGCGTGAGAGGGTTTCTTGCCTGTTTCTTTCTCTATGGCCAACTGATATTTGGCCAGTAACATAAAGTAAGGCTTGTATTGTAGCTCGTGCCCTGATATGTATTTGCGAGGGGCCAAATGAGCAAAATAAGGAGACTGTAAAATTCTTTCTTCAATCATTGCCATGGTGTGTAACTGCACCTCTACCCTTGCTGAGTGGGTTGTTCCAAGTTCTTCTATCGTCTTCATCCATGCAGGAGTTGGAAGTTCAAAAGTCGTCTGGCCTCGGCCGTGACTCGTCCGCTTGGGATGGGTTGGGGTTCATATGCTTCTTCAAAAGTTTCCTCCACCAGAATAATGACTTTTTCTTCCTCTGCTAGTAGTTCTGGTGGGGAGTCTGGTCTGGGGGTGCTTCATATACAACTATTTATGATTGAAGAGTTGATACCTGAGCCTGTAATGCGTTGAGTTCCTCTAGGATGTCAGGAGATGGGTCCGCAAGAGCTAATAGTCCTTGTTGTATTGGTGCTCTTAACTGCAATATCTTGTGTTCATCTTTGAGCTTCTAAAACTCCTCGTTCATGTTGTTGTACTCATCTAACAATCTGACATGATCATCTAACAACATTTTCATAGATTTTGAGGGCACGGCCTTGAAGCGGCTCGGGCTTAATGGTTGGTCGGGTTGATCTAGGGCAGCTTCTAACTTTTCTCTGTTATGTTCCTGTAAGCGCTAGTTCTCTTCTTTTGCTGCTGCCAAGTGTCGTGTGAGTAAGCCCATGTTCCTGGTGAGCGTTGCATTGCGAATAGTCTGTGCCCTTAACCAGTTATCGATATTTGTGAAAGCCTCTTTCGTCTTTTCTTCACTTTCTAGTTCAAGTTTATGATAAGCCTCTCGTAGCTCTTGGTATCTGGTGTTTAGTGAGGCATTCTCGATGGTCAGTGAATTGAGCTTCGACTGTAAATCATTGGTTGTCTTCTATAGCGTCTGATAATTATTTCCAAGAGATGTGAACTCATCTTACTTGAGTCATACACGTGAACATTTGTCGAAATGCAGTGTCCATAGTGGGTGATAATATTAGTGAGAGAGTGAATGCAGTTGCGGTGTGTGTGGGTGTTGATGCAAAGGGTAAGGGAAATGGGGATGGGAATGTGGATGCAGTGGTGACTGTGGAAAAACTTGAGGTGCCTAAATATGGTGGTGCCATGAATGAAGTGAGCGGGGGTGCAGTGGGCCGTGATATATCCATGTCGTTGGATGTGGTATCAAGTGCGGTGACTGTGAATAATGGCGTGAGAGTGGGTGCGTGCATGGGTGTAAATACAGGATTTACAAAAGTTGAAGAGTAATTTATAGAGGGGTTTTCTTGTACTTCTTGGTGGAGACAAGGAAGAGGAAAGGCAGTTGGGCGGGGAGGTGAAACAGGGGAGAAGGTTAATGGAGGTGGGAATGGGAAAAGGGGTCTTGAAGGTGTGGGGAAGGACGGGAAGGATGGGGGGAAATTTGGACTGGATAGAAAGGTGGATGTCCGAGGAGGAAAAATAGGTTGGGTGGGTGCGGGAATTGTCGTGTGAATGGAAGTAAAGAAGGCTTCAACTATAGTGCTATCCAAAGATGTGGATGGTCTGGGAGAGATCAGATGTACAGGGGAGATTGGAGATACGGGAGGTGAAAGAGGAGCGGTTGGGGTGGCGGGGTACTTCGGTTACAACAGTGGTATGTACAATAGTAGTGTGGGGCGGGGAGTCGACGAGGATAGCTTCTTCTGCAAATGATCCTTCAGGGATGAGACGTGCTTCCCTGGCCTGTTCTGAAGATTGGGCACCTGTGGGTATACGAATGTATTCACCAGGTTTGGTTAGTAAGCGAACTCTATGAGGGTCATACTACGGTAACGGTTTCCTCTGCAAATATCTTAAGGCTTCGGTGGATCCCACTGTTTGACAAGTTCCGTGAAGCCTTTGATGTATACTTCTTCGAAACTGCTTGAGACAAGTTCTTGTTCTATGAGTGCTTGGCTCTCTTCTTCAATCAACTTCTTATGCGCCCAAACTTTTTCCATAGTATGATACAACTTTTTGATGGCCAGCGTATAAGCTACTGCTTCAAATGTTTCTTCTTCGTATGTGCTCGTGTCACCTTGGGTGTCGGTTTGCTGTCCTTGTTCATCTGTCTGTACATGCTCTTGGGATTCATGAGTGCCCTGGCTGGCTTCATCATTGCCATCATCATCATCGGTTTTTGTTCTTTCGTCCTCGGAACTAGATACTACTTGTCCTTGTGGTTGGTCCGAGGGAGTGGTCGGGTAGCTTGGCCATTCATATTCCTAAGAGAAGATTTGTCCTTCTAAAAACTGAAACTCACTTGAAAACACATATTGCATCTCGAAATCGAATGTTGTGTCCGTCGGTTCTGCTTCCAAGTTGGGTATCGAAAAAGAAAAAGCTTCCGCACCAATAGTGGTGGGAACCTCTACTGCAGTGGTGGTAGGTTCCTGAACTGATGTTGCCTGTGAGGTAACTGCACTAATAGTGCCTTCTGTAATGATAGGTCGAGATAATCATATGCGAATAGGTTGTACAGTTACAGGGGCTTCCGTCAGAGACTGTTCTGGAGAGGGTTGTGGTGACGGTGATTCTGGGACCTGTAGGCATGGAATGGTTCCTCACATGTGCTTTCCTGCTCGTCCTTTGCTAGACTTCCTAGCTTTCTTTGTTGTCCCCTTGAACGCTTTCAGCTCCTCGCTTGTCATTGCACGCTCGATTGGTAAATCGTATGCCAAACACATATATACAATGCGTGTGAGAGCACAACATCCATTGATTACTTTCTTTCTTTCGCATCTATGTTGTGCTAAGTACAATTGAACAATTATTCAGCTAGCCAGATCAACTGTTTGTGGTCCAGTACATGCTAAATATAAACCAAACCAGATGTGTTTGTGGGGCATGGTGAATCTATCCTGAGAGGGGAAAGCAAAATGTTGCATACATATCCTCAAGGGTTTAGAGAGCTCAGGTGTGATTGCTGAAATATCTTCCCACTTAGTAACATCCCCACGTTTCATAGGCTCTGGAATTAGCCTTTCTCGTTCTGTCGGCATATGCGTTCCATGTATCTTAATAGCAGCTCTAATCAAGTCTTTAGACAGATAAAACTTCTTATATGGCAGATCATTTACCAAAGACGGCAAAATGAATGTTCCTGGCCAATCTTTGTTCTCTGAAGCTGTCAATGTTGTTACCAAGTAGTAGTATCTGTAGAAATCCGATTTAGGCAAGGGATCTCTGAAATATTCTCTGAAGCCTGCTCTCGCCCAAACATGCGTTAAGTCTTCTGTGTTCTGTAGTCCTTCAAATTCTCTTGAGAAAAATTGATACTTGCCTCAAGTACGGTGATCAAACGCCAAATTGGCCTCAAAAATGAAATTTGCATCCGCCAATGGGCCTTCTAATCCTTAGAACCAATGAGAGTTACGATGAATCTTCTCAGTATATCCCGTAGGAGGATTGTCAATCGGCATAGGTCCTGGAAATCCCTGGAATTCTGGTGGTTGAGCTGTAGGGTGGGGCTCAACTAGTAGTTCACCAATATTGGCCATGGGTACACTGGTGCAAGCTTCTGATGGTCCTTCTGTCTGCATGATGAGTGATGTGAGTGCGTAGAATATCTTCTACAAAAGATTAACACATTAGTATGGAAATTAATCATGATCCCATTAAAGTGAGACCGCAATCCCTTTCCATAATGGATGTGTAACCCGTGTAGCCGAGTGTTGTGATATGGTTCATGGAATGATTTCTTGCAAACTAATGCACGTCTCTAGACACCTACATGCTTCAGATGATGCATACATTTCTTGATGAGGTGTTATTACAAGTGATGTTGGGTTATAGTGTGTGGATTTGTACAAGGTTCAGTCGTGAATAAGTTATTACACGGTTGTAGATTAGTCGGGGTGGGAGTTATGTTAGACAATGGGTTTTGAGGAGACAACTAGATACGTTTTGGTATCTATTTCCTAAGAGTTTCTGAGGGGGTGATATGCTTTTGCTGAGGGACAAAAGATGATATCGGATTTTGTGGTATTGAGGGGTGAAGAGATTTCTTAGGGTTATATATTACATGGCTTGAGGGTTGAGCTATGATACACTGTTTGGGTACCCAAATCTGCGTGGGTGTGGGTCGGTTTGCAAGGTACTTCTTGGCGATCCAAAACTATCGAATGTTCGTACTTGTAGAAGAATGTTGAGAAGACTTTGGATAGTGATTCTGCTTCTACCTTGACTTCTTCTTATAGTTGTCTGCATTGTTGAAATCTATCGGTGACTTCTGTCCTTTTGGCACCCATATTTGTCTTGTGCCTCTTACTTTGTGATATTGCCACTTCTGCTTTCTTCCTTGTGTCATCTGATATTGTCGTTGGTTTGGGTTCCTTTGTCATCATTGACTCCTTTGTGGTTGAGGTTGAGAGGTCGGATGGACACTCTGCTTTGGAAAAGAAGGGAGGTCCAACACTTGCGAAACCTGTCCATTAGGAAGTGCATCATTTTGTACTATTAATCTAGGCCAGTCCGTAGTAAGTGTGGAAGGATGGGCACTACAGGCTGTTTTGCCCATGTGGCTGCTGATGAAGTCCACCTGACCTGCAATGGTCCCCATTTGTCCACTGATGCAACCCACCTGGCCATTGATTGTGTCCATTTGACCGCTGATGGTGTCCATCTGACCAAGCGGTTGGACGGTTGCCCCTTCTAGTTTGCAAGAAGCCCAAGGGAAAATCTCTTGACGTCCTTCTGATTGACATATGTCCATCGCCAAGCCCGCGTGGGTTGGTGTAGACGTAACATGACTCATCTGACCAAAGATCTTCTGGTCTTCCTTCGCATGTTGTTCATATGGTCTAGGGTTACATACCTCAATTGGAACGCCGTTAGGGAAGTCAAGCGGTATCACTCGCTTCTCATCTAAGGTTTCAATCTGCAAGGAGCCTTGTCTAAGATTTAGGTCCACTGAGTGATCGTATAGCCAATCTTGGCCAAGGATTAGGGGTTCTATCAGGTCCTCGTCATGGCACACTAGTAACTTTATTGTCATAGTCACTTCATTTATGAGGATAGGAAGGTCCACCTCACCCATGCAAGGGGTCTCCATGCCTCCTAGCTCTATGAGGTATGCCTCAATTGGCCGCATTTCTATTCCTGAGTCCTTATAGTGGGACCATCTAATCGCACTAGTCGCAGCACCTCAGTCAATTAAAGCCCTGAGCTCTTGGCAAGGGTTGCCGTGCTCTAGCCTGACTGTAATGAATGGTCTCTGATCCACTATGCTAGGATGGGTACTTGACTTTGCTTGACACATGGCCATGGGGTATCTGAGTGTTGTTTCCAGATAGTTATATGTTCTCTCCCTAGTCCTTGTCTTCTTAGCTTCATGCGCTTAATGCGTTCTATAGCTTCTGCTTGAGCTTCAGCACGTATTCTATTTTCTTCCTCCTTATGCTTCTTTGCCAATGTGAGTCGTCTAAGCATATCCTCAGTTAGAGGTTCCTGATATAACTTGACTCTACAGCCACTAATGTAATTAGGCATTATGTCTCCTTCTAAGGTGGCTAATTGTACTGCTCCACTTGTTGAGAGTCTGTTAATGATCATAGGTCCATAACCTCGCTTTTCTAACTTTTGTGCATGTTGTTCCAGTGTATATACTAGGACTAAATCTCCTTCTTTTAAGCCTTTATCTTTCACATGTGCATCAAAATAGTCTTTTTGTCGCTTCTTTGCTGCGTATATTCCTGCTGCTGCTCTCAGCCTGGTTTCTCCTAATTGTTCCAAGTCCATTATTCTTGCTGATAATTCATGGCTGGTCCATTGATGTTCTTGTGCAACCTTAAGGGTCGATATCAAGAAGTCCAAAGGAAGCACAACATTTTGACCAAAAACCATCTGAAAGGGAGTTGCATTGAGTACGGTCTTGTAGGCCACTCGATATGCCCAAACAGCGTGGTGTAACTGTTTGTCCCAATCTGAACGTTTGTTGTTCACGAGTTTTGTCAGTACGTTACAAAGGATCTTGTTAGTGCTTTCAGCTTGTCCATTGGCCTGAGGATGATATGGTGCGGATTTCTTATGAATCACCATAAAATCTTGTAACAAATATTCAATGACATAGTTTAGAAAGTGAGTTCCTCGATCACTCACTAACTCTATCAGCAATCCATATCTTGTAAAGATATTTTCAAACAAGAATTTTGCAGTCATGTGTGCATCATTCTTTTTTGTGGCTTTTGCCTTTACCCATTTGGTAAGATAATGTGTCGCAACAATAATGTATTCAGCATGTGTACCTTTAGCAGGGGGGGTTAATGGGTCCTACAAAGTCTATACCCCACTTAGAGAATGCAAGTCCTCCCATCATGGGTTTCAATGGAATTTCATCTCTGCGAGTAGGAAATTGAGTTCTTTGGCACAGATCACATCTCTTTACATAGGTATGCGTATCCATGTGAAGAGTGGGCCACCATAATCCTGCAAAGAGGATGGCTTTGATGATCCTATCGGGTCCAAAATGACCTCTTGCAACACCTTGGTGTGTAGTCTCTAGTACGCTCAGATAATCACTTTCATGAACACACTGTCTTAGGTATCCATCTCATCCTCGTTTGTATAGATTGTTGCCAATAAGTGAATAGTCTTGAGCTTCCTGCTCTAGACTTTGTTGTCATGCTAAGGTCATTCCTTGAGGGAATGTTTTTGTCCTCAAGTATGTCACTAAAGGTTCACTCCATTCTGGTGTGAGAGACACGTGATATAATGTAGCATGTTCTACTGGTGGTCTTTCACAAAAAACAAGGCATTCTTTACACAGTTTGTAGACGTCTGCTTCCATCGAAGACCAATATACTCCTAGTCTATGCAAAGTCTGCAAAGTACGATGTTTCGAATGATGTTGCTTTAATGCACCTATGTGTGCTAATTGCAACCAATTCGCATGTTCTGATTCATCTACACAACAAGCAAGAATCTTTTGATTATCTTGTTTATATATGCTTCCTGCGATTATTTGATATCTTTGAGACTTGGTAATCTCTCCTTCTTTGATCCTTATCCTAGGATTCTTAGGTCCGTATGTGAGAATAGGGACTATAGGCTTAGCCCATTTTGGTGCTATCTCAAGGTTAAATAAATATGCATCTAGTAATTCGTCCTCTATCCCTTGAGGGGCTTCTCCTGAGGTTGATCTTGAAAGGTGGTCAGCTCTAAGATGTGTCTTTCCTTTCCTGACTACTACTTCAAAATCCTACTCCATGAGTAATAGAAACCAACGTATTAATCGTCCTGTATTACATGGCTTATTGACTAAGTACAATATTGCTTGATGATCTGTAAAGAATTTGAACTTGTTTGCCAACAAATAGTGTGTGAATTTCTTTACCGCGTAAATCATTCCTTATCCTTCTCGTTCCGTAGTGGTATAATTTCTTTCTACTGCATTCAACTGTCTGCTCACATAAGCTATGGGGAGATCTATATTACCTTCATTCGTGGGTTGTGCTAACACACATCCTATGGCAAAGTTGGATGCATCCACATGTACATGGAATGGCTTACTCCAATCCGGGGTTGTCAATATAGGTGCTGAGCACAAATGTCGTTTAAGTTTATGGAATGAATTTTCACACTTATTTGTCCATTCAAACTTGGTCAAAAGAGAGTACAGAGGCTTGGTTATGATTGCATACATGTGTATGAATCATCTATAATAACCGCAATGACCCATAAATGCCTGTACCTCCTTTACGTTATTTGGTCTAGGTAGTTCTGCAATTACTTTCACTTTTTCTTCATCTGTTGAAATTCCATTCTTTGACACAATGTGTCCTAGAATTTTTCCTTGTCTGACCATGAAAACACATTTTTCTTGGTTCAAACAAACCTGATATTCTCGACATTTGTCAAATACTTGTCTTAATTCTGGGATATGATTCTGTTTGATATTTGAATGAGCACATAAGTCATCGACATAAACTTTCAAATTCTTGCGTAAGAATTCCTTAAAAACATGACACATTAGTCGCTAGAAAGTGGTGGGTGCATTTGTTAAGCCAAAAGGCATCACACGAAATGCAAATATGCCCCATTATGTGGCAAAAGCCGTCTTGTGTTGATCTTTTGGAGCAATGGATACTTGATTATAGCCTGAGAAACCATCAAGAAAGCTGTAAACTTCCTTGCCTGCAACTCTTTCCAATAAATGTTCCGTGATAGGAAGAGGATAATTGTCTCTAATCGTGGCGGCATTAACTTTTTTAAGGTTACTACACACACACAATTTTCCATTCTTCTTGGGCACTACCACAATGGGGGATACCCATTCGGTATGCTCAATTTCATAAATGAATCCTACCTCTATCAATCGGTCTATTTCTTCTTTAATCTTCGCAGCGTAGTTATCATTATACGTGTATGGTTTCTGTTTCGTAGGTTTTGCATCTAGAGTCATAGGGATTTGATGAGAACATATATCTAGATCTACTCCTTTCAAATCTTTGTAACTCTGAGCGAACACATCTCTATATTCGTGCAATAGGGCAACTAACTCTTCTTCTTCTTAATTCGTCAAATCATGCCCAATGTATGTACATTTTTCTTCTTCTCCTTCTATAGCTACTATGATTTTCTTGGTTTTCTCTCGATTATCATATACTTCTCCGACGTCAGCTTTTTTGTTAGGCATTCATACCATGATTCGTCTATCTTCTATTTCATACTTCTTGAAGTTTTCCGGAACCTCAAACAAAGATTCTTCTGTTTCTGACATGGTTTCTTTCTTCTTTCTTTTCTTACCTTCACTCTTAGTGGTCACTTGTGTGTTCATCCTCACATCATTCATGGTTTCTCCGTGCCTCTGCATGAGAGTTTCTACTTCGTAGAAGTATTCTTCCTCTGATGCAAAGGGTGGGTCCATAATAATTGACTCTAGATCAAAGTCACTCGCATCCTCAAATGCATCAGTGTTAGGTTCACATTCTTCAATAATTGAATCACACATGATTGGCTCTATCGTGAAGACTGAAATGTCATAGCCATCCTCGTCACAATGGGATGTCCATTGTTCTTCATTGATGGCTACATCCATGGTTTCTAGGATTTCTGCCCAACCATGGGGTTCAAATTCTTCATCTCGAAATACTATAGGTGCGTAAGCTGGATCTTGAAGAGTTCGTGGATGTTTTTCTGAACTGAAGGTCCTGGCTTCTAACCGTTCTTCCTCTTGTTTGGCTACTTTACACATCCATAAATGAGTATCCTCGTGCAACCATGAGGGGTCTGATTCCAATGAGTGTACTCATTCCGTTTCTACATGTGTCTTATGGATGGTATTCCATTGTATTGGGGGTACGTCTCAATGTGAATAGTCTTTAAGATTGACTTTAGTAGTCACTCCTAAATGTTGCAAGTACAAAGAATTAGTTCCCCAATCTTGTACAATTTGCAACTGACGCATGAATGGTCATCCTAATATCATCTCATAAGCATGATTTTTACTAAAATCACAAATGGCAAAAGTATGCTCAAACTCCACACCACAAGAGGTGAGAGATATGCCTTCTAGTAAGCCTAATGGCTTCTCTATATGTCCATCAGCCATTTGTAGTTTGATCCTGGTAGGTCTTAGTGCTGGCTTACCCCAACGTTTCCATAAAGCGGTGGTAGCGATGGCTACTCCGGCTCCTGAATCTAAGATGGCTTTCCTGGTATAGCCCTGATGGGTTATTGGAAGATAAGTGTTACCTTCCTCTCCTTCACTTACATCTCCGATCTTTTCTACTGGTATCTCTGGTACCTTCATGTGTGTTCCTATCTATGCAGGTGTAGTAGCAAGCTCAGGGAATTGATTTGCTACATGTTTCCATAGTTTTGGTTTAACCTTCAACAATTCTTCTAGGGTGAGAGTACATTAAACTTTGGTATTCTTTATCACTTCTGTGTTTCTAGGGATTACTGATTCTTCATTCCTCACTATTATCGTGGGTGCTCTCATGCTAATAGACTTTGCTTCCCAAGCTCCTGTGAACTGAGGTAATTCTTGCAAAGAATTGGATTCAAAACCTGTGTTTTCACTTAGTTGCTCTTCCTCTACATCATCATAAATAGAGGGGATGTCTTGGGGAAATTGCTCCTGCAGGTCATCTATTTCTTGAATACGAGGATGATTTCCTTGTCATTTTCTCCACTTTTCTTCTTGGATTTCTCTCAGGAATTCATGGGAATACCTATGTATGGAAGACAGGTTGTTTTGTCTCTCTCTGTTGGGTACTTGAGACAGGGATGGTGCATTCCTTTCCTGTGTCTCTGGGACAATAGGGTTCCTATATTGATCCTTTTTCTCCTTGCTATCTATCAAGTATTCTATCCTCTCCATTAATCCTTGAAAGTGTAGTTCAGGTTTTGCCATGTTATTCCAATTTAGATATCTAGAGGCTTCGAACATTACTTGTGCTAATTCTACCATCTTCTTCCAAAGTTTAGTCCTCTCAATTTCTAAGTCTACTCGAGGGTAGTTCTTGCTCATTTCAGCTATTTGGGGTCCTTCTTTTATTCTTGCTTGATATGCATGAAACATCATGTCTAGGTTTTCTGGTATGGGTTCCGCTAGAACTGATCCTGATTTTTGAGCTAGGTTCTTGTAAGGAATTGAACTCACAACCTCTTGGTTAGGAATGTGATGGGCTAACCACTTGCCCCAAAAGCTGTGGTTGATGATTACTTCCTAATCCTCCCTCTTAGGGTGTAGTTCAACCATCTCCTACTAGGATTATGTTACATTCTTCCCCCCTTGGTCGATCATTGTCCTCAATGATCTACTCTTGTATCCCTCTAGCCTCGGTGATGAGTCCCTTGAACTCTCTAGGTGCCCTTGAATTGATGTTCCTCAACCTGGCACAGTTTCTTGAACCTTGTTGCAGCCTTGGTCTCTTGAACCCTTGCTCTCAACCTTGGTATCTTGAACCTTCTTGTTCGCAACCTTGGTGTCTCGAGCCCTTGTTCTCAACCTCAGTCTTGAACCTTGTTCTCACCCATGCTTGGTATCTTGAACACTCAATCAAGTGCCACCCAAGGATTCCCAAGGATTCCCAAGGATTTCACACTTGCAACCTAGCTCATTGGAAATTTATTTCCGAGAGCTTTCCAACAGTATATTACACACCTCAATCCGACCTACGGATTGAGAGATACACCCCAATCATTGTAAGGTCCATCCTTGAAACCGACGTGCGCGCCTTCCACAATTCCTACCCTTTCACATAGAGGATGCCCAAGCGCCTTTTTTAGAGGCCATTGGATCATTCCACTTTGCCCAAGCCTACTTCCTAGGCTCTGATACCAATGTAAGGAATTGAACTCACAACCTCTTGGTTAGGAATGTGATGGGCTAACCACTTGCCCCAAAAGCCATGGTTGAGGATTACTTCCTAATCCTCCCTCTTAGGGTGTAGTTCAACCATCTCCTACTAGGATTATGTTACAATTCTCTTGATTCAATTCTTGTGAAGTCAATTCTAGGATTTTGGCTCTCGATTCCTTGAGACTTCCTTCCAATTTTGTTATCTTTTTACTCCACTTTTGCTAAATCCTTTCTCTGGAATCTTTCCAAGATTTTGTCTTTTTACTACTAGATTCTCCACCTTCACTAGTTCTGGCTATTTTCTCATGATTACGCCGTTGGTTCTGTAAGAGCACCTGGGCTCTTGTTATAGCTTGGATAGGCACATATGTAGGGTTGCATCCATCTGCATTGTGCACAATACCTATCACATTGATGGGTGTCACATTGGAAGCATTAGCAGGGTTCTTAGGACAATCTTTTATGACATGCTCTTTGCCACAGTTGGCACAAAAGCCTTGTACGTTATAGTGTGAAGAGAGATGGTGGATGCAATCCAAAGATGAGTAGGTGCCGCTACAACCAGCTTCACACCAGCCAACTGAGACTTCAGAGTTGATTAGTAGACCCTTTGAGCTTCCTAAATCCACCAAAATATCAGCCCAAGTCCTTTGGAACATATATCCCAAAAGTTTAAGTGAAGACAGACTAGTTGCGAAATGACTAGCTCCCAAAACTTGCTATTTTTGGACATACACCTGCTAGAAAAAATGAACAGTGCTCTCAACCTGGTAGGAATTAGAAAAATTCCTTTTGGGCATAGCAAATTGACTTAGCAAGCTTCCCAATCCAAGTTAAAACACTTCAAATGATGGACTGAGCACTGAGAACAAGTTTCAACAATTTCTGGAACCTCCCCACAATTCTCGGGGCTCTGTAGAGATAGACCAGTAAGCAGTAAAATGCAGATATCTCCAAAAGTATAACTCCAATGACCTTGAAAATTTATATGCACAAATAGAGAATATGCGCTATCCAACGCAAGTTAAATCAATGAAAAAGGTTCAGTAAAACTCCAGATATGACCTTCTGAAGTTACTGCTCTGAGTGAGTATAGCAGAGAACAAAACAGAGAAGTAGATGATGATAAATGTATAGATTCACATATGATTACAACCACATTGGCAATGAATCTTTGCACAATGGGAGTAGAATGATAGAGCTATGGAGTAAGCTCTTCAATCTCTACAAAATGACATGAAGTGGTCACGTACAAGGCTTGCTAATCGCCTCTTCCTTCTTGCTCCTTTTATAGCTATTATTGGAGGGAGTTTTGAATTCGAATTCGAATGGCTCCACCTAAAAGTGATCCCCAAAGTTAGGAGAGATTCCCTCAGCTCAAAAATTCGTGATTTTAGTAGTTAGAGCCACGAATTTGCTTTTACATCATGCATGAGGTAAGCCATTCTTTTCCTTTTTTCTTTTTCCATTTACAAGAGATAAAATGTACTCTTTTACAAGAGGTGTTCACATGACTACTCATGTGACTTACAAATGAGGATAATATCAAATATATCAAGCATGTAGGCTTGGGTAAAATGTACCAACAGCTCCCCCTCAAGCCTAACATGCTTGGCCTTCAAATAAGTCTTCAATTGTCCTTGATTTCTTGCAAGCCAATCATCAACTTGAATCTACTTAACTTTGTACCATCAAGAGCTTTAGTCAACATGTCGGCACATTGCATATCTGTAGAGACATAGGATAGTTGAATATCCTTGCTCATTAGCTTCTCCCTTACGTAATGGTAGTGGACTTCAATATGCTTGGTTCTAGCATGGTATACCGGATTAGCTGCTAGATGTAGTGAGCTTGTGTTGTGACCAAAAATGTGAGGTGTTGAAGAATGAAGTCCAAGATCTGTGTACAAAGACTTTAACCACATGATTTCTTGAGTTGCATTAGCCAAACCTCTATATTCAGCTTCGGTAGAAGATAATGCCACGGTTGGTTGCTTCTTCGATGACTAGGAAATGATTTTTGAACCTGCAAATGATATATACCCTGATGTGCTTCTTCTATCATCTTTAGATCCGGCCCAATCTGCATCTGAGTAGACCTTTAGCTCAATATCTGAAGTAAATGAATAAAACAACCTTCATTCATGGTCTCCTTTAGGTACTTGAGGACTCTCTTGGCCGCTTCCATATGTGGTCTTCTCGGCTTATGCATAAACTCACTCAATATGCTAACACTATAGCATATATCCACCCTTGTGAGTGTTGCATAGTTCAAACTTCCAACCAAGCTTTGATAGCTTGTCATGTCTTCAATTGGCTCTCCTTCATAAGCACTAAGCTTATGATTTTGCTCCATAGGTGTACCTGCACACTTGGTATTTTCCATCTTGAACTTGACGAGCATGTCATGGACATACTTCCTTTGTGTGATGTATATACCTGAATCTGTGTAGATCAACTCCAATCCAAGAAAATAAGTGAGTGGTCCGAGGTCACTTATTTTGAACTCCTCCTTCATTTGAGCCTTTACTTGTTTGATTCCTTCAAGATCATTGCCTGTGATAATAATATCATCAACATATACACATAAATAGATCACTTCAGCTCCATTCCTCTTTATGAACAAAGAGGTATCCGCCTTGCTAGCTTTGAATCCTTGATCCTACAAATAAGTCACCAATCTAAAATTCCAAGCTCTTGGAGCTTGCTTCAATCCATACAAAGCTTTCTTTAGTTTGCATACATAGTTAGGATGATTTGCATCCTCATATCCATCCTTCGAAAGCCTTGCCTTGGGTCTTGAACATATCCTCCAAATCGATTGAATCTAACCTGCAATCCTTTTTCAACAATCTGTCCAACACTTATTAAATTTTTGGTAATTGTAGGGACATACAAGACTTTGCTTAAGAGGTTCATATTCCCACCTGATGTCTTCACATTACCTATCTTCTCCAGTGAGTGCTTTGTGTCATCTCCTGTCTGCACTTCATGCTTGTTATGAGGATCTTCCAAATCAGAAAGTAACGCCACATTTCCTGCTACATGGTTCGAGCATCCCAAATCAATGTAAAATATGTGATCATCATCCTTACCCTTCTTCGCTGATAGATTCATAATCAATAATGAATCTTCTTGACTTTGGTCCTCTACATAGTTATTGTAATCTCTTCTTCCTCTATGGCCACTTTGATAGTTGTTGTTGTTGTTGTAATTGTTGTTGTAGTAGTTGTTGTTGTTGTAGCCTCCATTGTATCTACCTCTATTTGATCCATAGCCACCTCTATTGAATCCTCTTCCTCTTGAGTTCCTCGGGTTCCTGAAACATTCTTCAGTAGTATGGTTAGATAAGCCACATATGTTGCAAGGTTGAGATGATTGGAATCTCCCCCGGCCTTGCTTTCCACTTCTGCCTCTTCCTCTAGCTCTTCCTCTACCTACAAAGTTTGCTTGGAAAGAGCTACCTTCATCTTCATTCTTCCTATTCTTTGACTTGTCCTTGACCTTAGCTTTATCAGAATATAAGGCAGAAGTTTGATTACCTCTTGAGGACTCACCACCTTTGCTAATCTTTGCTTCATGAGTGAAGAGTTGGCCCATGAGTGTGTTGAGGTCGGGTACATGCATATCCATGTATAAATCCATGGCTGTTGTGAATGACTCCCACTTGTTGTCTGCTTTGATTCCATTCATGATTTGTCTTATTATTTGCTCCTCTTCAATAACCTCTCCAATGCTTCCAAGTTGGTCAGAAATCTCCTTCATCTTTGTGACATAATCAGTCACATTTTGCTTCGGGTTTTCTTCATTGTTGTGAACTCCATCCACAATTGGTTCTTCCTTGCTCAAGTGTTGGAAGAGAAGAAAGAAGCAAGTGCATTCCAGGTTTCTCTTGATGTCTTGCATCCCTTGACATGAGGTAAAAGAAAATCAGAGATTGAGTTTAGAATATAAGACCTTGCAAGTGCATCCTTCGAACACCAATTCGAAAGTCCTTCCACTTCTTCATGTGATGGTTGCCCTTTGTTCCTCATGGTTGGCATTGCTTCATCTCCAGATATGAATCCATATAGATTCCTCCCTTGAAGGTAAGCCTCCATCCTTAGAGACCATGCCGGGTAGTTGTTTTGATCCAATTTGTCAATTGTTGATGGAAATCCATCTCCCATGTTGCTTGACTATGCTCTGATACCATTGTGAAGAGAGATGGTGGATGCAATCCAAAGATGAGTAGGTGCCGCTACAACCAGCTTCACACCAGCCAACTGAGACTTCAAAGTTGATTAGTAGACCCTTTGAGCTTCCTAAATCCACCAAAATATCAGCCAAGTACTTTGGAACATGTATCCCAAAAGTTTAAGTCAAGACAGACTAGTTGCGAAATGACTAGCTCCCAAAACTTGCTATTTTTGGACATACACCTGCTGGAAAAAATGAAGAGTGCTCTCAACCTGGTAGGAATTAGAAAAATTCCTTTTGGGCATAGCAAATAGACTTAGCAAGCTTCCCAATCCAAGTTAAAACACTTCAAATGATGGACTGAGCACTGAGAACAAGTTTCAACACTTTCTGGAACCTCCCCACAATTCTCGGGGCTCTGCAGAGATAGACCAGTAAGCAGTAAAATGCAGATATCTCCAAAAGTATAACTCCAATGACCTTGAAAATTTATATGCACAAATAGACAGTATGCGCTATCCAACGCAAGTTAAATCACTGAAAAAGGCTCAGTAAAACTCCATATATGACCTTCTGAAGTTACTGCTCTGAGTGAGTATAACAGAGAACAAAACAGAGAAGTAGATGATGATAAATGTATAGATTCACATATTATTACAACCACATTGGCAATGAATCTTTGCACAATGGGAGTAGAATGATAGAGCTATGGAGTAAGCTCTTCAATCTCTACAAAATGACATGAAGTGGTCACGTACAAGGCTTGCTAATCGCCTCTTCCTTCTTGCTCCTTTTATAACTATTCTTGGAGGGAGTTTTGAATTCGAATTCGAATGGCTCCACCTAAAAGTGATCCCCAAAGTTAGGAGAGATTCCCTCAGCTCAAAAATTCGTGATTTTAGTAGTTAGAGCCACGAATTTGCTTTTACATCATGCATGAGGTAAGCCATTCTTTTCCTTTTTTCTTTTTCCATTTACAAGAGATAAAATGTACTCTTTTACAAGAGGTGTTCACATGACTACTCATGTGACTTACAAATGAGGATAATATCAAATATATCAAGCATGTAGGCTTGGGTAAAATGTACCAACATATAGTATATGATTGTCCTGCTATCGGAGGATGTGGACAATCCTTTATGAAATGATCTCCTTGGCACCTAAAGCATGGTCCTCTAGGGCCCTGTGGTCTTTGCTGTCTCAATTGGGGCCGTGGATTTGGATTTGTGTACATCACATTAGTGTAGTCGAGCTCCCAACTAGGTTCCAATGGTGGACTATCGTAATGATATGTCTCCACGTGTTCTGCTGACTTTGTGTAATACGCGGGTGGACTATCTACATGAGTAGAGTCAAAACTGTTTGAGTTCCGGTCACTTTCTGTGATCAAAGGTGAAGAAGGCACTAAAGCCCTACTTAGGTTCTCTTTTGTAGCAGCGTATTTAACTGAGATCACATTAGCTGGTGGGGGTGGCTACTGAGCTAAAACAGGTTGTGGTCTCTGTTGAGCCTGATAAGGATAGTTCTGAGGAGGCCTATAGTAATGAGGTTGAGCATTACTGACCTTGATACCTACCTGGCTGTGCATATGCTTGCGGGTAGTTCTGTCTCACTGCTTGTTTGTTATAGGGGCAGTCTTGAGCGGTGTGATTCGTGTATCGTCTCTCAATTGTACAGTACTGGCCACTAGGATTGGCTTGCAGTTGTGTTGCATTGGGACACACATTTGCCACATGATCACCACCACAGGTGTAACAATGCTTGTTTGTCGTTAACCTAGGCATCTGTTTACTAGAAACTCCTAGTTTCTAGGCCACTTTTTCTACTAGGTCTTCTATCGAGCTAGACAATTTTGAAGATGCTAGAGATGAACAATCTCAGTCCTTATAGACCTTCGAGAGTTCCAACTCGTCTACAAGGTTGTCCTCAATGTCTATACAAATTCTTACACATTGCTCTAGCGTTCTGGGTTCCTTCAAGTACACATAGGAGCGTAGTTTAGAGCTCAACAAGCCATCTAAAAACAATGACACTTGCTTGGCCTCTGAGGGTAACTCTTGCATTTGACATCTTTCAACATATTGTCTAAACCTACATCCTGCTAGTCTAACTGTTTCTTGAGGGGTCTGTTTGAAACTATGAATCAACGAAGACGTGTCATGCCTGATTCCACTTTAATAGAATTCTGTGATGAATGACTCTAAAAAGTGATGGATGTCTCTAAATTGCCTTTGTTGCAATGGTTGGAACCAACTTAAAGCTGTGTTCTTTAACGTTAGTCCAAATGCGTTGTATTGCGTGAACATATCCTCTACTTGTTCTGCCCTTAGCACTTGCTTAAATTCTGCAACATGGTCATAGGGATCTCCTGTCCCATCAAAATAGTTTTTCATGGACTTTACTAGCTGAGTGGGTCTCAATATCCTTGGGTGTTTACGTGGTCTAGGTAGAGGAAAATCATCTCTACCACCTTGTATTCTAGGTTCCCTTTGTCTATCCACTCTGTCCGTGTCTATGGTGGTTCTATCTCTCCCTATGGGATGATTAAAACTTACTTCAGGTCTTTCTTTGTTTTTCTCTCTTTGAGTACCATGGGCTGAGGATGTTCCTGGACCTCGATGGCTCGCATTTACGTTTGCTCGAGATTGAGGGAAGACCAAATCACCTCTCCATGTATATGTGTTTCTTGCGTGGTCAGGCACCACAAATACTCTTTCTGAAGTTTCATCTAGGTACACCACCTTTCCAGGTGTATCTGGGTCCTTGAACTCGTAAACCGTGATGGAGCCTACCTCGCTAGGTTGTTCCATTCTGTACCTCCACAAGGCTTCGTCTGTCTCTTTGTTCACAAACAGTTCTAAGCTTCTGTTGTCCTGAGGGATCCACTCTGGAATTAGTACTCTTGTCAGTACAGATTTCCCCCTAGGTGTTCTAGGCTCTTCTAATGGTTCTTTTCCTTGGGCTCTCGCTTCCGTCTCTAACTGAATTACACCAAATGCATTGGTATTGTTTGGTTGAGTACTTATGATGTACATCGTTCCTTCTTTGTCTATGTATGAGTCTCTCTCGAATTTCACCACTGGACGTTCCAATCCAATGGGTTGACCAGGATTGTGCATTTGCACCACTTGTCTTCGCAAACCATCCTCGTAGATGCGAGCACCTAAGCGGTTGGTTCGGAGAAATTCTAATTGAGTTCTATAGGGTCCTTCGGGTCTTTCTAGATACGCTACATTTGACCCTCCTTCTCGTCTTTCCGTACTAAAAGCCATTTTTGAATCACTCGTATCTGAGCTCAACTCGTAGGGATAATTATTCAATTGTTGAGACCACGAACGTGTAGTAGTTCCTACCCTTGCTTCTGATGATCTAAGGCTTCGTCGGTCTGACTTACCTATGTGTTTGCCTGATCTAAGGTTCATGAATTTTCTTCGCGGCGCGTCTTTGATCGTCAATGGTTCTTTGTTCTTTCTTGCTTGTTTCTTTTTAAGTGCCTTTAAGTTCTTGTCTTGTCTTAACTATATGCCTCAGGAATCGACTTTCCGGGGTACTTTTGAGTTCTCGTTTCGTTAGATTTAGGTTCTTTCCTTTAGGTTTTCGTATCACACACCTTTACACTAATCTTGAACTTGAGAACTTTAATTTCTTGAACTTGATCGTTCCTATCGTCGTTAATCCACAATGCTAACGTTTAGCCTAAGCTAAGAATTGACTGAGGGGGTTGAGTAATCTTCCAACCTCGAGTCAATTGCTTTGGTTGCTCTGATGCCCAAGAAGCCGCGCTTCCCAAGCCCTACGTTCTTCACTGCCTTGGTTTGCCTTGCTTTTGGATTATCCTTGCTAGACCTGTAAAAATCACTATTAGACCAATTCTCAAATGGATGATCAAGCACTTAAGTATATACACTTTTAAAGGTCCCTTCCCTTTTGCCCAAAACTTCAATGTTGCCCCCTGGCTTTTCTAGTCCCAACAAGGTTAACCTCAAAACATCCTCTGTAAAAATTAACATCTTCTTTTAATGAGCTATAATGAGTAGTACTCGTCAAGACCTTTCTAATGAGCTATAAAGCTCAAAAAATGGACTTCGGATGAAAAAGATATGACCGTTCAGGCCCTCGGGGGTAAAAACTGACAAACAAGTTTTTCTTTCCCTATGAGCTAAGGGGTCTCCTATGAGCTTAATGATCCAAAAATTTTCAAAAAATAGCCCCAAATTTGCCCAAAAAATCAAACCCTAAAAATTTCATTTGGGGTGAGCAATCGCGATGGTCTGGGACCGTCGCGATGGTCCAGGTGAATAGTCGCGATGGCGTGGCACAATTGCGATGGTCCGAAAGAGCGAACTGTCACAATGGTCGGAAATGAATGATCACGATGGTCCAAAAATGAATGATCGTGATGGCGTGATGTGCGAACCGTCGCGATGGCATGAGTGAACCGTCACGATGGTCTAATCAGCGAGTAATCGTGATGGCGTCGGTCAACGGTCAATGGGAAAATCGTAATGGCATGAGCCTGTCGCAATGGTCACAAAGCACGATGGCGTGAGCCAATCGCGATGGTTCAAATTTCCAGGCATCGCGATGGTCTGAGGGTATCATCGCAATGGTCTAGCTTGCCATGTGGCAGCATCGGCACGATGGCATGAGCCAATCCCGATGGCGTGGGGTCGACGGGATCCTTGCGATGGTCCAAGTGAACCGTTGCGATGGCTCAAGTGAGCCGTCGCGATGGTGTGAGACCATCACGATGGTCCGGCCAAGCCGTAGCGATGGCCTGAGCCAATCGCGATGGTCCACCAAAATGCAAATTTTGCAAATGCAACAATGGATTCCTATATGCGCAAGGGTCGCCTACACGTTGGTGAACTTGCTTACCTCAAATTCCGTACTTGGAAAACCATCGCGATGGTCTGACATAGTCAGGATTTTCTGACAGAAAGTGATTTTCTTACCTTTTTGCAGCTTTCTTGATGCTCTAGAGCTCTATACCTGCAAGAGAACTCAAAAATCCAATAGCACATGCAAGCACAAAAGCTCTCTCTCTCTCGCATGCACAAATGAGGGGAAATGAGGAGAATGGGTGGATATGGTGTATTTTTTGATTTTTTTGGAGTGGAAGATGATGATTGTGGTGATGAAGATGGAGTGTGGAGGAGGTGAAAAACACAAAAAACTAAGTAAAAACAACAACAAAAACTGAAATTTTTACCTTCCAACGCCACTTCTTGCTATACTCTTACCATCAAACATTCGTCGTAGACTCGATGTCCAGCAATGATGCCAAATTTGGTGTTACTCTAGCACAATGGTGAGAACCACGTTAAGAAGCTCCATCTCCTTAATGTCAATCCGCGGAAGAGATAGGAGTGATATGAAGATTGTGAATGTGAGATGTAGTGAGAGTGAAGGTGAGAAGCATAGAGATGCACACACACACAACGAAGAGACAAGCAAGACACAATGGAAGGTGAGAAATCAACTCTATTACTCAAGAACACTCTTACAAGCTCAAGCTCACTCTAGCTCATACAAGTCTACACTAGCTAACCTCAAAAATAAGCTCTCTAGCTCTTTTTATAGATTCTAGACTAGTTTGGACCGGTTTCACATCTAGTGACCGGCATAGTTAAAAAATAGGTTCTAGATGCTATTTGAAAGGGTAAACGGTGTCTAAAAATAACCAAAATTGGTACGCTCATTCTACCTAAGCTCCTAAGCTCGAGGACTCCTCGGCTTGCACAAAATGGAGCTATAAATTACAAAAAGGTTTTTTCTATGTTACATATAGTACAAAAGTGATGAAAAAAATTATTGAAGGTTTTGAAGTATTTATAAAACATAAGTCTTTGAAAAAATGATTTGACTGACTCCCTGCTTCTTCGTTATGCTCTGTCTTCACATGCTTCCATGTCTTCAATGCCTCTGGCTACTGTCAACAATCAGTAGTAGTCAGAATGATCTTACCAACTCCCATGATAGGATAAGAGGAGTTGTTGGCGCATGTGATAGTATTCCTTGTAGGGCTAGGCTCAAGTGAGGTGAAGAAACTACACTGCGAGGTAATATGTTTGGTTGCACCACTATCAAAGTATCAAACATGTGCGTCTACTCCAAACATGCACTATTCTAGAGAGGATGGGTCAAAACTTCAAACAGTAATAAACACCCATTCTTCATTCTACACTAGACAAGTAGACTATGTTTTTGGTGTAGAGGCCTCTGCAACAATCATTCCAGCCTCTTTTTTCTTTGCCTCTTTTGCAGCCAATTTTGGACTATTCATTATGACATGATCATTTGCTTTAAAATACTTGCAAAATAGTTTTTGCCTTTTTGTTTTCTTCTCTTGTTTGTCTTCCTTCTTCGATTCTGCAGAATTGGTAGATTTTTGTTTACTAGTAGAAGAGCTCCATTTACCTTTGCTCTTCTGACTAGCCAAGAAAGCTTGATTTGCAATATGCATAATGGACCTGTTTTGCCTAGATTGATCTTCGTGCAACAAAACAGAGACTAAATCCTCAAATGTTAAGACATTTGGATTGCCTTTCATCATTAAATGAAGAGTAGAAGCAAAATTCTAGTATGAATTGAGAAGACCATTCAGATCTGTCTGCACAAGTGAATTGTGAGGCAAGACTTCATTAGCAAAAATTAGTTATTCCTTCAAATCTTTGATCTTTGTTAGAAAATTTTCCATAGAATCATCTGCATTCATATGCTCACTCTCCAATTGTTTTCCTAAGTAAGCAACACGAGCCTCATTCCTATCCTGGTACAATGTGGTAAGTGTATCTTAAGCATCCTTAGCTATTTTGTAAGAGTGAATGTGAGGAATAATGGCAAGTTTGACAAACAAGGCTATCAATGCATATGCATGAGCATCTCTACCATCCCAATGAATTTGCTCTAAAGTAGGTGCAATAGAAACTGTAGCATGAATAGAAACATGAAGAATATCGTCATCTTCAATGTCATCTGCATCAGCTTCAGTACTTGTCTTTGCAGGTGTAATAAGACATTTTTCAACACCTTGCACAATATTCCATAGTCCTTTTGTGACCGATACATGACACATCATATAATCCCACAAAGGGTGATTCCTACCATCCAATTTATCCTCAATATCCGGCATACAAAATACATCACTACTTTCAGCCATGGCCATTGACTAAAATACCCTGATGTAGAAAAATGGTTGTATCTGAAAACATTGAACAGACATACCTTGACAATTTCTACTAAACTTGTAGCCGACTTCGAGATGCTTATACTGGCAAATCAAAACCTGTATATATCTAAGGTACAAAAAGATGAAATAGCTTGCATAAGCACTATGATAGTGCATTCAAAGGGTGAACAAGCTCAGATCGTGATTTTTCCATGACAAAGCGAAGCATTTTTTATCTTCTAATCACCTAGAGTATGCTCACCAAATTTCATGCAATTCTGAGACTACGACTGGAGGGGTTTTGAAGATGCCCTAAATGAAGCAGCAACCTACTCTGATACCCATTGTTTGATTTCGAGGCCTACAGAAGCATACAAACAACACAAGGAAGAAGAAGAATCTTGGAGCATGACACACAGTACTGAATTTGTTGGGAAAGATAGATGGATGATCCAGGAAACTGAGTAGGTACTACTAATCCTGCTTTGTACCAACCCTCTCTTGCTTTAGACTTGATTAGTAGACTTCCTTAGCTTTCCAATGACACCAAAAAATGGCCTATGTCCTTTGGAAACGATGTGTGCAATGATTGAATCAAAACAGATAACTTTGGAAGTCACAAACTCAAGAAAACCTTCTATTTTGGTCTAGACACCTGCTGAAAGTTTTGCTCAGTGTGACCAGCACAGTAGCAATTGATAAAATTCCTTCTAGGGGTATTCAATTAACTTAGTAAGCTACCATTTGCAAGTAGAATGATGTAAAATGACAAACTATACTCAGAGAAATTGATTTAGCAAAACTAGCTATACCCCCGACTTTTTAGGACTGTAGTAGAAATAGACCAATGAGCACCTCGACGACGATTTCTCTGAATCTGCTGAATGGAATGTCTTCAATTTAGACAGCATGTAGTAGACTTCAAGCTGAACTCAACAAGTTTTGAATCACTGAATTTGGAGTAGTATTAACCGAGATATGCCCTTGACAAGTTGACAGACTTTTGAGGAGAGCAGAGAACACAAAGATGAATGATGTAAATGTATCTATTGATTAACACTTGTGTACAATCCCATTGGCATGTCTAGCATTGCCAAATGGTATAGAGAGGTGTAGGCTATGATTTAGTCCTTACACACACTCAAACTCAATAGAGTAAGCCTCGGAATGAAGTGATCTACCCGCGACTTTTCCAAGTACATTTTATAGGATATGTGCAAAAATTTGAATTCAAATTCAAATTTTGGCTTCCTATGATCAAGGTCCTAAAAGTTTGGAGATATTATCTCAATCAAATAGGCTACTTTTTCCACGACTCACTTTGGTAGGTGATTACAAAAGATTCCAAGTCATTTTGACTTTTACAAATGAGATAAAGTGGTAATTAACCACTAGCATATGTTCCTATGGTTCTTCATGTATGTAGAGTCTTCATGATAACTTCCAAGCCAAATGTGTAGGCTTGTGATTTACACCAACAGCTCCCCCTCAAGCCAAACATTTTGGCTTAAGTCTTCATCTTCAATCTTCAAGTATATCCTGCAATCCAATCATAGATTTGAACCTGCAAAGTTTGGTCCCATCCAAAGCTTTAGTCAGCAAATCTGCACATTGCATGTTGGTTGACACATAAGTCAGCTGAATATCCTTGCTTAGCAACTTCTCTCTCACATAATGATAATGAACTTCTATGTGTTTTGTTCTAGCATGATAGATAGGATTAGCTGCAAGGTGAAGAGAACTTGTATTGTCTCCAAAGATAATTGGAGGCCTAGTATATAAGCCCAATTCTGTATACAAAAGCTTAATCCAAATTGCTTCTTGAGCGGCATTAGCTAGCCCTCTATATTCTTCTTCTGTAGAAGACAATGCAACAGTTGGTTACTCTTTCCAGACCATGAAATTGGTTTGTCACCTGCAAAAGAAATGTATCCAGAAGTGCTTCTCCTATCATCCTTGCATCCTGCCCAATCTGCATCTGAATAAACTTTTATATCAATATCTGAAGTGTAAGGAAAGTACAAACCATGGTTCTATGTACCCTTGAGATACTTCAAGATCCTTTTGGCAGCCTCTAAGTGAGGTATCCTTGGCTTGTGCATAAATTGACTTAGCACACTAACTCCATATGCAATATCAATTCTTGTAAGAGTAGCATAGTTCAAGCTACCTACCATACTTTGATAACCTGTAATGTCTAGGACTTCATCACCTTCATGGGCACTTAGCTTTAGATTCACCTCCATTGGAGTGCTTGTTGCTTTAGCATCCTGCAAGTGAAATTTCTTCAACATATCCTGTACATACTTTTTCTGAGTAATGTATATCCCTGAATTAGTGTAAACTAATTCAAGTCCCAAAAAATACTTCAATAGCCCAAGATCATTGATCTTGAACTCCTTCATCATTTGGCTTTTGATATTTCTGATTCCATTGACATCATTAGCTATAATGATGATGTTATCAACATAGACACAGAGATAGATTACCTCTGAATTACTTCTCTTAATAAACAGAGAAGTGTCAGCCTTGCTCATGACAAAACCTTGGTCTTGGAGGTATGTAGTTAACCTGTAATTCCATGCCCTAGGTGCCTACTTCAATCCATATAAAGCCTTCTTTAATTTGCAAACATAAGTTACCTTCTTAGGGTCTTCATAGCCAGGAGGTTGTGACATATAAAACTCTTCTGAAATCCATCCATTCAAGAAAGCATTCTTGACATCCAATTGGTACATGTTCCAATTCTTTGATGCAGCCATACTAACCAACACTCTAATTGTTGGCATCTTGGCCACAGGAGAAAATGTCTCTTCATAGTCAATGCCTTGGGTTTGTGCAAAACCCTTGGCTACCAATCTGGCCTTGTACCTGTTAATTGTGCCATCAGAATTTCTTTTCAATTTATAGATCCATCTGGATCCTATTACCTTCATGGAGTCCTTCTTGGGTACTAACTCCCATGTATCACTCTCCTTGAGTGCTTCAATCTCCTCATCCATAGCTTCTGTCCATTCTGATTTGGTGATTGCTTCTTCATATGAACCTGGTTCTTCATTTGACAAATCCTTTGCAAGATAAATTGAATGTTTAGTAACAAGAGATGTATCATACCCATATGTAATAGGTTTTTTGCTTTCTCTCTGAGATCTTCTGATTGATTGAGTTGAAGGTTCAGGTATGTCTTCAAGCTTCTTCATCTTCTTTTTCCCTTTGGACTTCCAAGCCTTGAACTCTTCAAGGTTGATTGTATCTTCATCATCTGAACTTGACTCTCCATCCTGAGTAGGTTCCTCCTTTGTAAGTTTTGGAAATTCTTCTTCCAAATCATAGGGTAGTTTGACCTTCCTGCATTCATTCTCATACCAAGAATCATTCTCATCAAAGATCACATCTCTGCTTACCATAAATCCCTTATTGGTAGGGTTATAAAACCTGTAACCTTTTTTATTTAAATCATATCCAATGAAAATACATTTTTCAGCCTTGGGATCTAGCTTTCCTCTTACCTGTGAAGGAATGTGTACATATGCTACACACCCAAAAATTTTGCAATGATCTAATGATGGTCTCTTACCATGCCAAGCTTCATAGGGTGTCATACCATCAAGTGACTTTGATGGTAACCTGTTTATGAGATAGGTGGCAGTAGAAACACTCTTTGCCCATAGATAGTTAGGTAATTTCTTCTCATTAAGCATAGATCTAGCTGTCTCAACAATTAACCTATTTCTTCTTTCAGCTACCCCATTCTGTTCAGGCGAGTACCTTGTGGTTATTTCCCTTTTGATGCCTCTGTCCTGCAAGAAGTCCTCAAATTCATTGGAGAAGTACTCACCTCCTCCATCTGACCTTAGCCTCTTCAAATTCCTTCCTGTCTGATTTTCAACTAATGCAAGATATTTCTTAAAACAATTAAATACCTCATCCTTGTGCTTCATAAAGTATAATACAGTCCATTTGCTATAATCATCAATAAAAGACACATAGTGCCTTGAACATGAGACTAAGGGGTCTTTGCTAGGTCCCCATACATCTGTGTGTACAAGCTCTAGTTAGTCTTCATGCATAAATCCTTTCTTGGAGAAGGGTAACCTGTGAGACTTACCAAATTGACAAGCACCACACTTGTAAATCATATGTTGCTTGGATACATTAGATATCCCAAGCACACATTGGTCCCTGCACATTTGCTTCAAGGTCCTTTCTCCTATGTGCCTTAATCTATTGTACCAAATCTCAAGCTCTGAAAGTGTTTGATCTTTATAACTGTATAATGCAATGTTCTTTGTATCTTCCAACTCAAAAGTGAAAAGTCTACCTGCTTTTTCTCCTTTAGCTATCCTTTTGAATCCATGTCTTGGGTCCTCCACAAATGCTCCATATTGATTGAATCCTTTCTCTACAATCTGACCAACACTCATTAAGTTCTTTGTAATGGTTGGTACATAGAGTACCCTGCTCAACAAATTCTGATTACCATCACAAGTCTTAACATTACCAACTTTAACCACTGAATGCTTTGTATCATCACCTGTTTGGACTTGATGTTTACCTTTTGGTTCCTCAAGATCAGAGAGTAGTGCCACATTACCAGCCACATGATTTGAACACCCTGAATCAATGTAAAACAGATGATCATCATTTGTACCTGATTTTGAAGTCATGTTCATAATCAGTAGAGAGTCATCATGCTCTTCTGTGTAGTTGTTGTAGTCCCTTCTAGTTTTGAATCCTCCTTGGTAGTTGCCATTGTAATTGTTGTTGTAATTGTTGTTGTAATTGTTGTTGTGGCCTTGGTGTTGATTGAACCTTCCTCTAGACTGTGAGTATCCACCTCTTTGGTAGCCTCTTCCTCTCTGGTATCAAATCACACCACTCATCTGTGGTGTGATTTGATAAACCACAAACATGGTGATGAGTTATAGGGTCTCCCCCTACCTTGCTTAGCTCCTTTGCCCCTTCCTCTTGAAGATCTACCTCTCCCTGCATAGTTGGCTTGGGAGGTAGAGCCTTCATCTTCCACCTTCTTACTCTTGCCTTTATCCTTAGATTTCTATCAGTGTATAGGGCAGAAGAGTTGTTACCTTTGGAAGTATCTCCACTCTCGGTAAGTTTTGCTTCATGTGTAAATAGTTGTCCCATGAGAGTTGTGAGATCTCGAGTGTGCATGTCCATGTAGAGATCCATTGCAGTGGTGAAGCTTTCCCACTTGTCATCAGCCTTGATTCCATTGATTACCTGCCTTACAATTTTTTCCTCTTCAATCTCTTCTCCTATGCTTGCTAACTAATCTGCAACATCTTTGATCTTGGTCACAAATTCTGAAACAGCTTGCTTAGATTGCTTCCTTAGTGTTGTGAACTCAATCCATAACTGATTTTTCCTAGCCCTTGTATTGGAGGAAAAATATGATGACAAGGTTTCCCAAGTCTCTTGCGAAGTCTTAGAATTTCTAATATGAGGTAAAAGAAATTCAGATATAGAGTTGAGTAAATAAGACCTTGCCAATGCATCCCTTGCACACCATGTGTTGAGTTTTTCTTGCTCCTCCTTGGTTGGCAAACCTCTTGCTTTGAATGAGGGCAATTCCTCATCTCTTGAGATGTATCCATAGAGACTCCTTCCTTGTAAGTAGGTCTTCATCCTTAGAGACCAAGCTTGATAATTGTTCCTGTCCAATTTATCAATAAATGAAGGAAAACCATCTCCCATTTTACCTTATTTGCTCTGATACCACTGTTGGGAAAGATAGATGGATGATCCAGGAAACTGAGTAGGTACTGCTAATCTTGCTTTGTACCAACCCTCTCTTGCTTTAGACTTGATTAGTAGACTTCCTTAGCTTTCCAATGACACCAAAAAATGGCCTATGTCCTTTGGAAATGATGTGTGCAATGATTGAATCAAAACAGATAACTTTGGAAGTCACAAACTCAAGAAAACGTTCTATTTTGGTCTAGATACTTGCTGAAAGTTTAACTCAGTGTGACGAGCACAATAGCAATTGATAAAATTCCTTCTAGTGGTATTCAATTAACTTAGTAAGCTACCATTTGCAAGTGGAATGATGTAAAATGAAAAACTATACTCAGAGAAATTGATTTAGCAAAATTAGCTATACCCCCGACTTTTTAGGACTGTAGCTGAAATAGATCAGTGAGCACCTCGATGACGCTTTCTCTGAACCTGCTGAATGGAATGTCTTCCATTTTTGACGGCATGTAGTAGATTTCAAGCTGAATCCAACAAGCTTTGAATCACTGAATTTGGAGTAGTATTGACCGAGCTATGCCCTTGACAAGTTGACAGACTTTTGAGTAGACTAGTAGAGAACACAAAGATGAATGATGTAAATGTATCTATTGATTAACACTTGTGTACAATCCCATTGGCATGTTTAGCATTGTCAAATGGTATAGAGAGGTGTAGGCTATGATGTAGTCCTTACACACACTCAAACTCAATAGAGTAAGCCTCGGAATGAAGTGATCTACCCGTGACTTTTCCAAGTACATTTTATAGGATATGTGCAAAAATTTGAATTCAAATTCAAATTTTGGCTTCCTATGATCAAGGTCCTAAAAGTCTGGAGATATTCTCTCAATCAAATAGGCTACTTTTTCCACGACTCACTTTGGTAGGTGTTTACAAAAGATTCCAAGTCATTTTGACTTTTACAAATGAGATAAAGTGGTAATTAACCACTAGCATATGTTCCTATGGATCTTCATGTATGTAGAGTCTTCATGATAACTTCCAAGCCAAATGTGTAGGCTTGTGATTTACACCAACAGAATTTATAACCACTAGAATGTACAAAGACAAGTAACCCATTAGGGCAGTAAGCATATATACAAGTCAGGGAAAAAGAACTAAAGAGGGAAAAAAGTACCAAAGTGGTCCTAGAGTGTTCACACACATCACTACCTAAATATATCGACAATAATACAATTCGTATTGCATTGTGATCCGAGTTTTGTATTTTTCGTTCTGCTATTTTGTTGGAGCAAGTCTATGACAAGCCTAAGTATTGGCTTGAGTCCCACAAAGTCATAGAAGAAGCTTTAAAATGAAGACTATGTAAAGTTCACTTGTGAACTACCTCTTGTAACTTTTGAAGACTTTACTTAATGTAAAAGTGAAAGAATCTTAAGTGGTTGAGTCCACTTGATCAAAAAGGGAAAGAGGAGGCACGAATTCGTGATTTGTGGTAGGTAGAGATTCAAATCAATCACTAATTGATTGGAGTGTGATTGAGGGAAGTTAGCCTCCCAAACTCAACTATAAATAGATGGCAGTTTTAGTCGTGGTTAGAGAGACCTATGTGAAGACCTCCAAGATCTGAGCTTTATGCCATATGAAGGTGTGATTCCAAGGAACACATATGTATCAGTAAGTCCATTGTATTGTACAAGCAATATACTTTCATTTTCATGATCATTTGAGTTCATATTGCCATGTTCTTGTGAAGTGTACTACTCACTGCCATATCTCTTAGTTTTCTCAGTCAGATTGCAGAGATGGTTTCTCTGAGCTTGGTTCATCATTGTCAGTGATTTAACTTGGTAAAGTTAGCTCTATAAGTATACTATATGCTCATCAATGTTCATTTCATTTGGGTATTGCAATCTTCAGTTATGTTTAGTTGAAGTCAACCCTGTCTGTCATTTTCACTTCTCTGTCAGGTACCTGACTTTTTTACTCATTGTGGCAAAGTTGTTTCTCAGTGTGTACGTATCCAAATTCAATGATTTAAAGCATGTTGGGTTCAAGTTACTGTCTACTATAAGCGTACAAATTTTCATAACCATTGGATTCTTATATTTTGAGTTATGTTCATTTTTCTGCTCACTGGTCTCAAACTATAGCAGCCCGTGAAAATCGAGATGATGTCATCAGTTGCTAAACATCATTCTCAGTGTGTGGTTCATTATTTTTGATGAGATTACTCTTGAAAGCTATCTCTTTAAGTTAACTAGACTTCCTGTAGAGGAATTAAGCTAATTGCTGCTGTGCTCAGAGAATTATGATAAACACTTGACAGGTGTATGAACCAAAATAGCAAGTTCTTCACCTCTGAGCTAACTCCAACTTATCTGTTTTGATCTATCTCTTTGAGAGTGATTTTCCAAGGTACATAGGGTGTCCAATACATCCATTGGCAAGCTAAAAGGGCCCACCATATACTCCTGGAGTTCATTTGGCTGGTGTAGATCAAGGATTTTGCAACACCTCTTCATCTTCAAGCACATACCTATCCATCTCTTCACAGTGGTATCAGAGCAAGGTTGGACAACATGGCGGATGGATTTCCTTCATCAGTTGATAAATTGGACAGAGGTAACTACTCAGCTTGATCATTAAGAATGGAAGCTTATCTCCAAGGTAGAAGTTTATATGGTTATGTGGCTGGGGATGAAGTTATGCCAACTTTTAGGAACAAAAGTCAACCAACACAAGAAGAGCAAGAAAGATTGAGCACATGGTGCTCCAAGGATGCACTTGCAAGGTCTTATCTCCTCAACTCTATCTCAGATTTTTTGTTGCCTCACATTAGAAGTTGTAAGACATCTCAGGAAGTGTGGGATGCACTTGAAGCCTTCTTCTCTTTAAGTACCAAAGCTAGGAAGCATCAACTATGGCTGGATTTCACAACTCTCAAGAAGGCTCCCAAACAAAATGTGACTGATTTTGTCACAAAGCTCAAGGACATAGCGGATCAGTTGGGAAGCATTGGAGAGGTAATAGATGAAGAGAAAATTGTAAGGCAGGTCATCAATGGCTTGAAGGCAGATGACAAGTGGGAAGCATTCACCACAGCTATGGATTTGTACATGGACATGCATGTACCTGATTTCAATACACTCATTGGACAACTACTTACTCAAGAGGCAAAGCTTATCAAAAATGGAGAAAGCTCTAAAGGTAATCAATCTTCAACTTTATACACTGATAAAAGAAAGTCCAAAGATAACAAAGGAAAGGCAAAGAAAGTGGATGATGAAGCAGGTACATATCAAGCTAACTATGAAGGTAGAGGAAGACATGGCAGAGGTAGAGGAAGAGGAGGTAGACAAGGCAGGGGGAGATCCCAAGTCTCCAACTCATGTTCTATTTGTGGATTAACTAATCATACAACTGAAAATTGCTTTAGGAATTCCTGGAATCAAAGAGGCAGAGGATACAATAGAGGAAGCTATGGATACTTAAGAGGAAGGTTCAACAATTATCATGGCAACTACAACAATTACAATCATTCAAACTATCAAGGAAGCTACAAAGGAAGGAGAGACTTCAATAACTACACAGAACACTCAAACAAAGAGGATTCATTATTGATCATGAACATGGCTATGCCACAAGGTAAATCTAATGAGCATGTGTTCTACATAGATTCAGGTTGTTCAAATCATGTGGCAGGAAATGTGGCACTCCTATCAGATTTAGAAGATCCAACGAATAAGCATGAGGTACAAACAGGAGATGATACAAGACATCTTGTGGAGAAAATAGGCAATGTCAAAGCACCTGATGGAAACATCAACCTACTCAGTAAGGTACTCTGTGTCCCTACCATTACAAAGAATTCGATAAGTGTTGGGCAGATAGTAGAGAAAGGGTTGCAAGTCAGGTTCACAAAAACAGGAGCATTTGTTGAAGATCCAAGTCAAGGATTCAGAAGAATTGCAAAAGGTGAAAAGGCAGGTAGATTGTTCACATTTGAATTACAAGACACTAGAAACATTGCTCTCTTTAATTATGGTAGTCAGACACTCACACAATTGGAAGTATGGCACAAAAGGTTAGCACATATTGGTGAAAGGTCATTAAAGCAAATTTGCAGGGACCAAAGTGTACTTGGACTCCCTAATTTATCAAAACAACATATGATTTATAAGTGTAGTGCATGTCAATTTGGAAATTCTCACAGGTTACCATTCATGAAGAAAGGTTATATGCATGGAGATCTCTTGGAGTTGGTTCATACAGATGTATGGGGACCTAGCAAGGAAGCTTCAATATCCAGATCAAGGTATTATGTCTCCTTTATTGATGATTGCAGTAGATGGACTATCCTATTCTTTATGAAACACAAAGATGAAGTTTTTTCATGTTTCAAAAGATATTTGGGTCTTGTGGAGAATCAAACAGGTAAATCACTAAAAAGGCTAAGGTCAGATGGAGGGGGAGAATACTTCTCCCATGAGTTTGATTATTTTCTTCAAGAAAGAGGAATCAAAAGAGAGGTAACTACAAGGTACACTCCTGAGCAAAATGGAGTGGCAGAAAGGAGGAATAGGACAATTGTTGAAGCTGCATGGTCCATGTTAAATGAAAAGAATTTGCCTAATTATCTATGGGCTGAGGTTGTATCTACAGCCACTTACTTGATGAACAAGTTGCCTTCAAAATCCCTTGATGGGATGAATCCATATGAGGCTTGGAATGGAAGAAGACCAAGCTTAGATCATTGTAAAATTTTTGGATGTATTGCTTTTGCTCATGTTCCTTCACACGTCAGAGGCAAGATGGATCCAAAGGCAGAAAGGTGTGTATTTATTGGATATGACAACAATAAAAAGGGTTACAGGTTATACAACCCTACCAACAAAGGATTCTTGGTAAGCATAGATGTAGTTTTTGATGAAAACAATTCATGGTATGAAGATTCATGCAGGAAGGTCAATTTACCATATAATCTTGAAGAGGATTTTCCAAAGCATGGTAGAGAATAACCAAAGATTGAAGAACAAGACACCTCAGAGGATGATGAAGAATCTCAAATGGAAAAGATCAAAGCATGGAAGTCTAAAGGTAAAGCAAAATTTCAGGAACTTGGACATGAGGCAGAAGCATCACATCATGGCCTAAGAAGATCTTTGAGGGAAAAGAAAAAACCAAAAAGGTATGGGTTTGACACCTCATTAGTAACTAAACATTCTATCTACATAGCAAAGGACATAAACCAAGAGGAGCCATCATCATTTGAAGAGGCCAAAGCAAAAACAGAATGGAAGCATGCAATGAAGGAAGAGATTGAAGCACTTGAGGAAAACAACACTTGGGATTTGGTGCCCAAGACTTCATCCATGAAGGTAATAGGCTCAAGATGGGTCTATAAACTCAAGAAGAATTCTGATGGTTCCATTAACAGGTATAAGGCAAGGCTTGTAGCAAAAGGCTTTGCACAAACTCAGGGAATTGATTATGAGGAGACCTTCTCTCCTGTGGCAAAGATGCCTACTATTAGGGTTTTGCTTAGTATTGCCTCTTCCAAGAATTGGAAGATACTTCAACTAGATGTAAAGAATGCATTCTTGAATGGTTGGATAACAGAAGAGGTGTATATGGCACAACCACCCGGTTTTGAGAATCAAATTTATCCTAATTATGTGTGTAAACTTAACAAAGCATTGTATGGTCTCAAGCAAGCCCCAAGAGCTTGGAATTTCAGGCTTGTTTCATTCTTGCAGGACAAAGGCTTTCAACCAAGCAAGGCAGATCCTTCACTCTTTATCAAAAAGAGTAATTTTGAGGTCATCTACCTATGTGTATATGTAGATGATATTATATTGACTGGAAATGATGCAGATGGTATGAAGAAGATCAAAGATCAGATGAGAGAAGAGTTCAAGATAAGTGATTTGGGTTCACTTACCTACTTCCTAGGTTTGGAAGTTTTCTACAAAGATCATGGTTTGTTTCTCACTCAAAGAAAGTACATTAAGGACATGTTGGCAAAATTCAAGGTGCAAGATTGTAAGATTGCAGGTACTCCAATGGAGGTCAATCACAAATTGAGCTCACATGAAGGTGAACTCATAGAGGACATCACATCATATCAAAGTCTAGTGGGTAGCCTCAACTATGCCACATTGACAAGAGTAGATATATGTTACAGAGTGAGTGTGTTAAGTCAATTTATGCACAAACCAAGGAAACCACATATGGATGCTGCCAAAAGGATTCTCAAGTATCTCAAAGGAACCATAAATGAAGGACTTTATTATCCTTATGTATCTGATTTAGGTTTGAAGCTATTTTCTGATGTAGATTGGGCTGGCTCCAAGGAAGATAGAAGGAGCACTTCAGGTTATCTTACCTTTGCAGGTTCAAAGCTTATTTCATGGTCATCCAAGAAGCAACCCACAGTTGCTCTCTCTTCTACTGAAGCTGAATATAGAGGTCTTGCCATAGCTACACAAGATGCTATGTGGATGAAGACATTATTCAAAGATCTTGGATTGGAGTTTGGAACTCCAACTATTTTTTGTGACAATATGAGTTCTATTCATTTGGCTGCTAATCCTATTTTTCATGCAAGGACTAAACATATTGAAGTTCATTATCACTATGCACGAGAGAAGGTTCTACGCAAAGAGATTCAAATATCATATGTGTCCACTCATCAACAATGTGCAGATATTCTAACCAAAGCATTGGATGGTACAAAGCTTTGCAAATTCAAGGCTATGATTGGTTTGCAGGTAATCTTGGAAGATTAAAGACCTCAAGTATACTTGGCTTGAGGGGGAGCTGTTGGAGCAAGTCTATGACAAGCCTAAGTATTGGCTTGAGTCCCACAAAGTCATAGAAGAAGCTTTAAAATGAAGACTATGTAAAGTTCACTTGTGAACTACCTCTTCTAACTTTTGAAGACTTTACTTAATGTAAAAGTGAAAGAATCTTAAGTGGTTGAGTCCACTTGATCAAAAAGGGAAAGAGGAGGCACAAATTCGTGATTGTGTATATGTGAATATGTGTGTATGTGTAAATATGTATATGTGAATTTTTTGTGTATGTAGATAATCAGATTCTTAATATCAAAAATACCATTATTTGTAGATTCTGATCAATCAGATGGAACTCCACCACCGTCTCCTCATCGTGCAAGGACTTTATACTGTAAGTATATCAAATATTTAATTTTCAATATATTTGATGGATACATAACTTATATTTTTCTTGTTTCTTATTATGTGCAGATTCTGATCAATCAGAGTGTACTCCACAACCTCCTACCCATGCAACGACTTCACATGTGTCCTCCGATAGGAATTATGATGAATTTTAATATGAAGAGCATATTATATGTTGGTGTAACTCTTGTTATGGCACGTATCAAAGACCACGATTGGAATGTATTGAACATGAGGCACAGTATGGTACTTCTGAGCGTGCACCATCACCTAGTCAACGTGATAATGCTTGGGTATGTATTTTTCTATATATACTAATGTCATTATTTTATTTAAAAACCATATATAAAATCAAATTATTGTTGATATACACAAATACTTGCTCGATGATGATGATGATGATGATTTTTCTCACAATGCTAATATACCTCGTACATGTCATGGACTTGCTGTTCATCAATTACAAGCAGAGGTTTCTAGAAATCCTCTACCTCCTGGTTTAGAGAATCAAACGGCTAGAGATTATCCATTGCCAGCTCGTGATCGTTCTTTAGTACAAACATATGATAGAAGAAGATATGGAGGATGGAATAGAGGACCACTTCCTTTAGATGGAGAGGTTTTCAACTTTTGGGGTAATCGCTATATGATTGCTCCATCCACTATTACTAATGCTGGTCGTGGTCTCTTTATTGTAGAGGATTTGTATGTGCCTCCGAACTCTGAAGTCACTCTTATGTCATTTGTGGTCCTATATATGGATGGGGAGATTGGCATCAACTTTCACATTATGTTCAAAGCATGAGTACTTATGGAATATGCTTGAATGCAGCATCCCTTACTAGTAGAAGGATTTTACATGCAAAAAATGAAAGATTTTATATTGATGGAAGACCTTACACACATGGAAATATAGTAGGTTTAATAAATAGTACTTGAGGGTTACATAATAGTTCAAGGACTAATTGCACATTTGACGAGTGTGAAAATAGTCATGAATCACCATACATGAGTAGAGATGTATCAAGATACATAGTTGTCAATGCTATTACTATATTACATGCTGGTGATGAACTATTCGTGAATTATGGATGGCGTAGACCTCCAAGAGCACCTTTTAGCTAGAGAGAATAAAAATTTTCTATCCATATTTAATAAGTTATATACTTAATTTTATATTTGAAGTTTACTTTTTATTCATTTAGGGAATACTAATGCGTTTTATTTATATGTGTAGATTCCAACATATGATGTTGATGATATTCGTCCACAACATTCACAATTATCAGTAAGACCTCATTTATCAGAAGCTTCCATGAGGAGGCTACACAAAACTAATCCTGTGCAATATGCAAAGTTGAAAGATCTATATTCAAAAGATGATAAAGTACAAGATTTGTGTGACAATGATGAAGATGATGGCATGGCAGATTTTATTGAGCATTGGTATCAAAATGATAGTGAGAGCATTGATATTTCTAAAAATGAGAAATATCTTCGAGAGGAATGTCTAAAGCATGTATATGAAGGAAGTCATTTGACACAACTAAGTGTGAGCTTACTTATTCTCAACCTTCAAAATCATTTTGGATAGAGTAATGTATCTGTTTCGACACTATTAAGGTATAATTTTCAATTTTCTATCTATTTATGTATATATGCATATATATATATATATATATATATATATATATATATATATATATATATATATATATATATATATATATACATGCAGGCTTTTATTCTTACTTTAGATAAGGTAAGAACAAGAACTTGAAATTAATGGACACTTTTGTCCGTGCATCTTTTAAAACTATTAATGCATCTTTCAAAATATTTGCAAAAAATTTGATTGTTTGGATGGCAGGATAGGATTGTTTGTTTTGGAGGATATGAAGTATGTACCTTCATTGAATGATTTGTCGATTCACACACATGTTCAGTTTGAAAGTATGACAAGCGGATTTATAATTGTTATTCAAAGAATTTGGCACTGTTTATAGGCCATACAATGGTGACCTCGATGAATCGCATGCATAGAGGTTACTCAAGATAGAGCAATCTGATTATAATGGACTAGTGCTAGCAGGATTCCTAGGGTATGCAATAAACCTCTTGCATGTCATAAACTTGAAGTTCTTTGAATAAGCTGTATAAAAGTGATCCTCTCAAGTCACCATGATTTCCACTTTGTATCCTAAAGTTCAGATGCTCATCATTGACATGCAAGAGGTTTACTGCATACCCTTGAAATCTTGCTCTATCTTGAGTAACCTCTATGCATGCGATTCATCCAAGTCATCATTGTATGGCCTATAAACAGTGCCAAATTCTTTGAATAACAATTATAAATCCGCTTCTCACACTTTCAAACTGAACATATGTGTGAATTGACAAATCATTCAATGAAGGTACATACTTCGTATCCTCCAAAACAAACAATCGTATCTTGCCATCCAAAACAATCAAATTTTGCGCGAATATTTTGAAAGATGCATTAATAGTTTTAAAAGATGCGCGGACAAAAAGTGTCCATTCAATTCAATTTCTTGTTCTTACCTTATCTAAAGTAAGAATAAAAACCCACATGTATATATGTATATTTATTTATTTACCTTTTTTAATATATCTTTTTTTGATAAACTTACAGGTTATTATCTGAAAAGTTTTTACCAAGTCAGAATATTCTTCCTACCTCACATGATGAAATGAAGAAGATAATCAACAATCTTGGTATAGATTATCAATGTATACATGCATGTCCTAATGATTGTATTTTATATAGAGGTGAATATGCAGACTCTTTGCCATGTCCCAAATGTCAATCTCCTCGATGTAAGGGTGAAGAAGGTAAAATTCCAAAAAAGGTATTGAGACATTTTCCATTGGCTCCACGGATTAGACATATGTTTCAAAGCCCCGAATTATCAAAGCTTTTGACTTGGGTACATGATCACAAAAGTACTGATGGAATAATCAGAATTCCTAATGATAGTGTTGCTTTTCAGCATATTGATTCTACATGGCCTGAATTTGCACAAAATCCATAGAATCTAAAGTTAGGAGTTGCACTAGATGGGGTTAATCCATTCTCCATGAAATCCAGTAAATGGTCAACATGGCCAGTGGTAGTCATAAACTACAATCTTCCGCCATATCTTAGCATTAAAGAGGAACATTTAATGCTTTCACATTTAATCCCAGGCAAAAGACAAGTTCAAGATATGAATGTATATCTTGCTCCTCTCATTGACGAGCTTCAAGAGTTATGGAGAGGTATTAATGTCATTGATGTATCGAAAAGCATCAATGAAAGCCATATTACGGTTCGTGGTATTGTGGCTTGGACTATTCATGATTTTCCTGGATATGGTGTTTGTTCAGGCATTGATGTAATTTTTTTATTCAATATGCATGTAAATAAATATGATTTAATCTAATTATATTTTTATCATTTTCCATGATGCAGGAATATCTACTAAGGGTTATAAAGCTTGTCCATATTGTGGTGATTGGTTGAGATCAATCTATAGTAAGAATCTCAACAAAAATATTTATCTTCGACATCGACGATTCTTACATGATGATCATCCATTAAGATCTAAAAGAGAAGCGATACATTTCAATGGAAAGCTTGAAACATGTCAGTATCCAAAACCTATGACGCCTATGGATTGGTATAAAAAATGGACAGATGGACCTCTGATAGATCTAGAAGCAGAAATCTTCAGTGATCATTCAGATAATGAGTATCTGAACAGAGGTAAAGGAGAATTGGCACTCGCAGAGAACATATCAATATGGTATTCTTTGGAGTATTGGAAAGATTTAAAAGTATGTCATCTTCTTGATCCTATGCATATATTCAAAAATATTGGTTATTCACTATGGCAGCATCTTCTTGGACTAAAAGATACCACAGCATCAAGGAATGATTTGAAAGATCAAAAATCCAAACCAAAGTTATGGCCAGTTTTTGATAAACATCGACAAGAAACGACTTATGCATCTGCTCCTTGGGTACTTACAACAAAAGAGATATAGACTATCAACAATAGAATTCAATTGATTAAGAATCCTACAGGATATGGAGCATCGTTGCAAAACATGTTTACTATGGATGATAAGAGCTAATCTGGGTTAAAGACCCATGACTGGCATAACTTTTTGAAACATAATTTACCTTTGGTTATCGATGGATGTACAACGAAAGGAGTACGAGATGTGATCTATCATCTTGGATCACTTATGAGGTAATTATGATACTTTTATATTTAATATGTATGAATATTGGATATCTTTTATTTTTTTAATTAACTTCTTTATAATTGTTTTTATGATATGTATAGGTGGATTACATCCAAAGAGATTGATAAAAACCCGATCCCACAAAAAAAAACATGAATCCAAAGAGCTACTATGTTTGATGGAAAAAGAACTTCCTACTTCATTTTTTGATATTCAGGTTCATTTATTAGTCCATCTTGTAGATGAGATAGAGATTGCAGGTGTTGTCAACACTCGATGGATGTTTTGGGTTGAGCGATTTATGGGAATACTAAAAGGTTATGTGCGACAAAGAGCAAAACCAGAAGGATCCATGGCAAAGGGTTGGATGCTTGAAGAGCGCATGTATTACGTTAGTGAGTACCTTGAAAGAGTTCATGAAGAAGCTCCACCTGCATGGACCAATGAGTCTTCTTCAAAAATAACAGATGAGGTATTATCACGTAAGGGGGTTCCATTCTTATTTACATTTCAAGAAAAAAATGATGTTTCTACTTTTGTAGCATATAATAGTGAACGCATGCAAGAATTCCTTAGCGAGTACGAAGAACTTCAAAATCTCCAAAGTAAAAGGCAAAAAAGCAAAAGATCTAGACGTAATCTCGATAATAATGAGATTACAGATATACCTTCTTTCACGGATTGGCTATATAGTCGTTTGCAATGCACCAACGCAAATAATGAAGAAATCTCAGATGAGCAAAGAGAGTTAATGATAGGTTGTGAACGAAAGGTAATTTTATTAAAATAATATTTGATTTTTCTCATATATGTATGTTAGTTTCTATTTACTAATTGAATTTATTTTGCAGGCCCGAATGTTCACTAATATGTGGGCTTTTTGACAGCATATTAGAATCAAAGCCATTGATTCTTTACGTAAAACAGAGGATTCTAGTATTGTTGCTTCTTTCAAGCAACTATCACGTGCTAGCTCAAAAGACATGAACCTTATAGATAGCGAACTTGGTTACGTAGGAACTATTGTTGGTATCTACGAAATTTCATTTCGTACATTCAAACAAGTAGAAAAAAGTTTATATATATATTTTTAGAGTTAGTTATTTGTTTAAGCACTTGATAATGGGTTTTTGTTGTTATATATTTTGATAGGTCATTTTGAAGGTTGACTGGTTTCGAGCAGAGTATAAAGGTAGTAATTCCACATTAAGAAAGGAATTATCTCGGTTTTGGGCAATTGATTCTTCCAAGGTAATGCGATCTACTAAAGAACCATATATTCTTCCTAGGCATATTGAACAAGCATTTTTTTTTATAAAAACTCAGATGCTCATCCTTGGTGGCAAGTCATTCATGTTCAACCTAGAGGTAGGTCATTGTATGAACAGTTTATTGTTAGAGAGATCGAAGAAAGTCCTCTTCATGATTCAGCATCAGATACTGATACATCAACATCTGAAGTAGAAATTAGAATTATTATACATGATAATGATACTAATCTTTTTGATGGAGGATAATTCTCTACATGTTGATTCTACTGATGAGGAAGAGGAATTACCAGAAATAGATATTAATCCATCAATAGATGATGTGATTCATGAGAACATAGATTTAACAATAGAAGAAATAAATGAAATCAATAAGGATAATGAAGATGAGACTATATTGATGTCTTACCAAAATGATGGTAATAATGAAAACATATGAGCAGATTAGATAGTAAATTCTACTCTAGTTATCGATCAATAACTTGAAGCTTGTGAATGGATATCAGATAATAGATTTTTTCATTAACTTGAATAACGATGAATCCTACTAGAGAGATGAAATCATGTTCTTCTAAGTTAGAACATGAAGCTCAGGGGTATGCCTAATTATTTTATATATAGCTTTATCTTCGAGGAGAAAATTTTTATCATGTATGTATGCATATGTGTGTGTATTCATGTGTATTATATGTATACATATGTTAGTATGCATATATATATGTATTTCATGTATATGTATGTATTTGCATGTGTGTGATATATGTATACATGTGTTAAATATGCATATGTGTATATATGCATATGCATTTATGTAAACTATTAATGTATTCATGTAATATATGCAAGTGTTTATAATTGTGTACATGTATATATGTATATGTGTCTGTGTGTAAATATGTATATGTAAATATGTATGCATGTATATATATGTTTATGTGTGCATGTAGGCATGTATATGTGATGTGTACATGTATATATGTATATATGTCTATGTGTAAATGTGTACATGTAAATATGTTAGTATGTATATATATATTTATGTGTGCATTTAGGCATGTATGTGTGATGCATAATATATCTACTCCATTTTATATTTATGTATCCTATCTACATGATGTGTATATATCTTTACATATATTATGATCCTCGTTGATTCGAGTAGCTATATATAGAGGCATAAGGTTGGGAGGAGAGACATCTCTCTTGTAGGACGTCGGAGGTGTACATATACTTCAAACATATGGCTAAAAGGTTGAATTAGAGTTTTTAAATTAGGGATTTTAAAACCCTAATATCGAAATTAGTGTTTTCAATTTAGGATTTTTGAAATAGGATTTATTTATTTATGTGTATGCATGTTGTGTGTATGTATGTGTATCTATATGTGCATATGCATGTGTTGTGTGTGTATATATGCATGTGTATATGTATATATGCATGTAAATATGATTATATGAGTCTATGTGTGTGTACATATGATTATGCATGTGTATGTGTATGTGAGTATGTGTACGTGTATGTAAGTATGTGCATGTGTCTATGTGTATTCATTATATGTGTGTAACATTGCATGTGCATGTGTGTGTAAAAATGTGCATGTATGTGTGTGTATGTATAAATGTGCATGTATATGTATATGTGTGTAAATGTGCATGTATGATGTATATGTGTGTGTATGCGTGTATTTATACCTCTAGTCTCACTCTTTTCTATCTCTCTCTCTCATATACATACATACATCCATAAACAAACATACTCATATCCACATATATATACATAAAAGCGGTGCATACCGTGCATTATCGCGACGATGAGCCATAAGTGTCCGCATCTCTTTTAGACACCACTTAAGCGACCATCCTGTCCCAAACTCTGTCTCAAGTGAACTAAGTACGTATTTTTTATCCCTCTCATCATGCTCACTACAAAAACAAAAAACATAATGTAAATTCAATTTATATGTAAAACTTTTACTTACTTCCACGGTAAGTGGACAAAGCACAGGTAAGAGTTGCATAGTGCCCGCATTCTTCTCTTGAACTCCAATCCATTCCCTATGTACACAATGTTCCCCTTTGGCTCTATGTCGCACTCTAGTCCTAAGGTGCCTATGCATGTCCTCATAGGCAACTCTGCTCTGCTATCACAATTTGGAGGTGGTATAGGTGTCCTGAAAATAGATAGATAGAAATAAATAAAAGTATGTGTTATAATATCATTAAAAAATTTTATGAAAAAAAAACATACCTATGAGCAGATAGCTCTCTTCCTGCATGTGGAGCCGCAGAAGAGCCCTCATCTGATCGCTGGGTAAGCATCTGGATTGTATAATCCAGCTCCTCATCAGACATCTCTAAGTAATCACGCA